>JARFIX010000145.1:0-515869 GCA_036346125.1 Lycocerus yunnanus | reverse complement strand
AGAATTTGGTTTAGAATTTTAAAATCACGGTTAACAAAATCTTCAAAAATTATTGATTTCTCTTGCGAAAAATATTCCCAAGAATCCTGGAACAAGAAAAAGCCAACCGCGGGTACTAATTTTTTGGTCGTTTTATAAAAACGCAAATTGGAATTAATCGGTCACAATTATGTCTAGAAGAACAAGAAATTATTGAAATTAACGATATCACTAAATGTTTGTATTGTGGTGGTGGAAAGCAAGTAAATTGGGTACGGTGCGACACATGTGATGAGTGGATTCACCAAGACTGTGTATCTAGTAAATGTGATCGATTTTTAGTGGGGTATTGCACTGTAAAATATGCTCTTCTTTGGTTACACAATCAAACCACAAGGCCGGTAAGGCCATTAAGGCAAAAAACATAAGCTTAAATAATTTTGCACAATAATTATTCAAAATAATAAAATTAATACGGCCTCAATACAACACGAAAGATTTTACGAAAATGTTGCTTTAAAGAAATATATCGAAATAACAAAATTTGAATGTCGGTCTTCTGGTTTAGTAGTTCATGGAGAATTTCCATTTCTTGCTGGTTCTCGTGATTCTTTGGTAAACGAGGATGGAATACTCGAAATTAAAAGTCCTTATATAGCAAGAAATTTTGATGCAAGCAACTACAATTTTAAATTTTTAGAAAAAGATAGTTCTTTAAAAAGGAACCAGGATTACATTTTTCAAATTTAGGGTTTAATGGCGATTTGCAATAGAGCATGGTGCCATTTATTCGTTTTACATTTAAAGGACACTTATTGTAAAAGTACAAAGGGGACAAAATTTTTGGAATTCTGTTATGGTCGGTAAATTAAAATCTTTTTATTATTTTAACCTTTTGCTCAAAATTGTAGACCCAAAAACGAAATATTCCGAGAAAGAAATGAAATGAGATGTACGTCGAATAATATAACTCCTTTCGAAAATGGTCTTGTGCATGATTACTCATATTATGTAGCAGTATCAGAAGACAGACATTATTGGTTGTACAATAATGATTGTTTTGTCAAAGAAATTTTAATATTAGATTACTCAACTTTATCTAATAAAAACTGGTTGACAAGTTTTGTAATAGATATTTTATTAAATTTGATTGATTTTCAAAAACTCCTTCAGAAATATTAACAATAATTTTTCATGCTCCTAAAACTTACAGAATCATTTCTTAATAATATTAATATATCATCAAAAATTACCATGCCAGTACTTAGTTATTAACCTTTAAAGTAGGTTTGTGGGGTGGCCACAACACCCCAGGCATTGTTTTCTAATATATTTCATACTTATACATAGGTTAGTAACATAGGGAATTATTTTTTTACCTTCCTGTTACACATTTTTAAGTTTAAGATTGCTATTAGAGATATTATTTTTATTATAATAATTAATAATGATAAAATTAATAATAACATTAATAAACTAATAAAATTATTAATATTTATTGTCCATTTTTAACATAGAAAGGATTATTAACGTAATTAAAGTATGTATGTTACCAAAAGACCAGCAGTGTAGCGTAAAGCATACACCGGCCGACTTTAAAGCGGTAGACCATGGTTCGATTCCTAGTCGAGTCGGATACACTGCTGTGATCAAAGGTCCAATATCAATCTGTGGACCATGGGGAAGGCAACGGGAAACCACCCCATTAATTATATTCCCTAGTAATGTCAGCTTGGCTTCAGCTAAGTTGACTCCAACATCCGAATACGGATAGGCACCGAAAGAAGAAGAAGATGTTATCAAAACGTATTAAAAATCATAAAATTATCTTGTTCAAAAAAGTTTTCTTTTCCCAACGGCAGATCTATGCCAATTAGAAACAGAACCGTCAATCAACATAGCTGGTAACATTATTTTTAAATTTCGACATTTCCTAGGATGCAAGTATCGCCATTCGGTTCTTTATGTAAGCTTTTGTGATCAAAATCGTTTTCCCAAACCCTTTATGACAAACCATTTAAAAAATACCTGATAAGTTTGGCCTGTCCCACCCTGTATATTTTGAATTGTTTGTAATAATTTTACAATATAAACATTTATTTCTCATTCTGTGGTCAAATCTTATAGAAATCAATCAATTTATACAACCTATACACATTATAGGTACACAAAGCTAAAATTTCTATTTTTTCTAAAATGAACGTAAAATTCAATTTTATAAATAAGGAGGGGGGGGGGTTCTTGATTTGTGACCATTAAACGTTCCGAAGAGGGGGGAGGATAAAATATTGTGACTAACTGTGACAAAGGTGTAAGGGGGGGGGTGATAAATTTGGGAAAAATTGCGGACGTCCTTTAGGGACGGCCCCTAAATATGTTTTTCTTAATTAATAACAAAATAGGATACGAAAAGTTGTTCACGGCTTCAAAAATGGATACACATTATAATGTGTCTTTAATAATTATTAAAGAAAGTGTAAATCCTTTGGACCGAACTTTAGACAAAGATTTAGTATATAATATATCTAACGGCCTAGCAGCACACGATAACGTAGCTGAGTCGATACCGTAGCTGAGAATCAATGTCGAGACGAAAGGAGAAGAGTTGCGAAATACATTTATTACTGAATGTGCCCAAAATAAAGATAGATTTAATCGTAGTTTGAAAATGAATAAAATTAATAATTTTAAATAGTTACAGAGCAAAAAAAAAAAGTAAAAGTTTCTGGAAAATTAGTTGGAAGTACGTTTGCAACGAGACTTATTTGAACAACTTTTAGGTATTGCACTTGATGAACAATTAGATATTCAGAAAGTTTTAACTTATCCTTTGACGGCTATCCCATTTTCTCTGTCATCTCGATGGAAGTATTTGCAAAACTCAAAAAAGTACTTTACTTGAATTATTAGAATATATAATTGACAGCAACTTACCATGAATGAATGAATGAATACAATGAATGGGCAAATTTATGATGGATTTTTCTTTTTACATTAGATGAAAGCACTGCCAGCTACATATAATAACATCTGCAAAATTACTACAAATGTTTTTGAGGAACGACGCGCAATTCGTTATTATAGAATGTATTTGACACTCCTATAAGTCTCCTTCGATTAAGGATAAGGAGTACGCTTTGAGAGAAACCAACAGAAGTCGTAAAATTGAGATTCGAGGACCATCAATGAATGCGTCCATTTGATTTTTCAGCCGAATTAAAAAACATCACTTTTAAAGAGGACTTAGTTGAGTAGCTTTTAGTTAGTTGAGAACGCAAAGAAATGGCACCATATTTTGGTAATAAAATAGTTTATGTGAATTATAAAGAATGTAATAGATATCAAGTAATCAATTATGAAGTTCAGAACAATCATGTTCGGAACATGAGGATCTGATAGTAAAATTATTTATCACGTTTGTAACTTTAAGGAACTGCAACCACCCTATGTTCTGCTAAGATGCTCAGACACGGATATATTGCTCAAATTTGCAGCAATGCACACTTAAAAGAGCCTACGACTTTATTTCCTCTGAATTGTGGCTGGAAAGTCGATGAAAACGAAAAGTATTGTTTTAATTGGTTTAGTGGCGACCAATTGCCTCAGTCGATCGACGATGTTACGTTTAGTCAACAAAACGATAAAGATTCAGGTACACATATTCGCAATTTAAGTTATATTGGCGTAATATGGTGAGGATTTAGCTTCCATGGCACTATTACCTTACCTTAGCCTGGATTCCGACTAATGTAAACTCCTAGAAGTGTTGGAAATCAATCATTTGGAAAATATCGAGAAAACTTCATTTTCCAACAAGACAACGATGCCATTCATACCTCCAGGGCCACCAGGAATGGTTCGCTTAAAAAAATATTGAAGTTTTATCCTGGCTCACTTGCAGTCCCGTTCTAAATCCCATATAAAAATTATGAAATTATTTAGAGCCATCATTTCAAGGTAAGTTTACCACAATAGTAATCGAGAATAATTAAAACATAATTCGGGAAATTTAGAGAATTGTAGCCAGAAATTCTGCGACAATTAATTTTATCAATGCCCGATTGCTTAGTTAATATTTATAATGAGAAACGAAGGTGGTCACACATGTTATTATAAAACAACATAAAAGTATTTATTTTTTAAAAATAACGAATTTTTATTAGGAAAATAATTTTTTTAATAAATTATTATTAAAAATGTTATGAGTCGATGTGCTTGTATTACTATCAATGAAAAAAAATTATACTTGTAAATTATTTGATAATAATTTTAATTTTTTCTTAAAAAACCGCAAGGAAGGCTATTCCAATTTCGTCCACTGTAGTTCAAAAATAGAAACCTAATATTTTTCAAGTTATTTAGAAAAGCACCTGCTATTTAAAAAAGTATTGGGTGTCCCCGTGACCAGATTTTAGAAAGCTGTGGCGCCAAATCCGAATCAAAAAGCGCAACTAATTTATCATATGGCGCCAAAATTAAATTTTACTAACCTTTGTGAAACCGGACATTAAAAAGGCAATTTTAAATAATTAAATAAAAATAAATTAAATAGAACGTTAGTAATTAACATTTCTAAAACTACTTCCGTTATCTGGGATGGTGCCCGGGGCACACGGCGACTTCCTTCAGCAATAAAGAAATTTTTTTAAATTTAAATTAATAAATAATAACAATCCTAAACTATACGTAATACAAATTAATATTACATTAAAATTTTTAAAATTAAAAAGTTAAATAAACAATAAAACGAAATTATTCATAAGCTTTGAGCAATGGTTACTGCTGTCATCTGATTAATAATAACGAATAATTTCGTTTTATTGTTTATTTAACATTTTAATTTTAAAAATTTTAATCTAATATTAATTTCCGAGGATAATAATATATATAACTTCAATAATTAAACGGCACTTTTTTTCATAATCTCTTGAGAATTTAATATATTTTTTGTACCGACCTTGTTCATTATTTTGGGATTTTCTGGAAATCGGTTGGTTTCCAAAAACAAAAGTTAGTAAACCAAAGTTATAGCCCGTTAAATTTGCTATTCGAATTATGCCGTTAGTTTTATGTATTTAAGTAGTTTCGTTTAAAAGATACAGGAATTGCAAGAAAAACGAAAAATAAGACTTAGAATATTTTTGACATTTCTTTACTTCATTTAATTCATAACTCGAAATCCGTTTACCTAGATAATAGAAAGTTATAAACTAGTTTATAGATAAGTAAATTGTCTGTAAAAAATCACTAATGCATTAATACCATAAAATTCCTTTCAATTTATAATTCAGGTCGCCTATGTTTTGTCTATTTTTGCATTTCTAAAAATTTCCAAAATTATTTTAAAATTTTTTAATTAATTTTTCTAATTTCTCCAAATTCAAATTTTGGCGCTGCTATCTATAAAATTAATAGTTACGGTGCTGTGGGCGTTTGAAAGCAGAAATTCAAAAAATTGCTTTAAATAGACCCCCCCCCCGCAAGGGTTTGCACTAGGATAAAAATATTATTTAAAAATATTTCGTGGAAAAGTGTCTTCTACCACCACCTCAAAGGTTTACCATGGTCACGGGGACACCTTGTATATATTTTAAAGAAAGATGGAAGGAAACATGGGGCCTAGCTTAACATAAATTGAGTAGTTGCGCAGAAAGTCACGTTAATCCTCGTTAATCTTCGGATTAGTAATTTTCCCGGTATATACAGGGTAACTCAAAAACAACTATCACCGCTATACAGTAGATTTGTGAGACAGACAGTAACGTCGCGTCGTGTAGATTTTTTCAAATTTTCTTATTATTATTAAATATTCATTTTTAAAAATGAATGTCCCGTTACCTTGTGCTTAATTCTGGCAACGGTACTGTCTTGCAAATCTACTGCAAAGCTGTAGTAGTTGTCTTTAAAACACCCTGTATGTACCTGGGCAAATTACTACTGAGTTTTTCGCGCAGCTACTTTTCGCATTTTAATAAAAAATTTTATATAAGAAATCATTATTTTATATTCATTATGTAATGTTTCTAAAAATATGTAGGTACAAATACTATGTAGTAGTACCAAAAATATGCACCAATACCAAAAATATGTTATAGAAAAATATCCAGATAATAAGATTCATATTTTTAAGAAATCATTAGAAACAATATTAATTTGCTTGTGCAATAGTTTGGAATTTTATAAATATTTTTTAATTTAATTTAGTTTTATAATTAAATTTGGTTGATGATTTTGCCACCCTAAACCCATGGAGCCGGCCCCCCGGCTCAAAATAACAAAAAAATTTACATGAATTTTTTAACTTTTAAATAAATCAAGTTCGATTAATGAGCTGCAATTTATTAAAATTAGTCGTCAAATTTATGGCGTATAAAAAGGTTTTTTCAACAAAATTTGTTTATTTTTTCATACACAATCATAATCTGCAAATAAAATTTAAGGTGTCATTTAAAAAAACAAAGTTGACCTTCAAATGACCTTGAAAAGGTCAACCAATTAAAAAAATAATTATACCATATTCTTTCCCCCTCGCCATTATACAACTTTCGTTCGAAACATTTTTCATCTGACGTTTGGTTTTAGAAATATTTATTGCTGGAAGTTTTAAAATAAACACCCGGTATATTATTAAAAATTTGCATCCGTTGTGTAATATGTATCTGTAACTGTTATTTTATTTCATCTGGTAATGATGAAAGACAACCTACTGGAACCGCGCAAACTACAAACTTTACAAACCCACATCGTACGCCACTGTTTCAAAAACCCAAATCATACGCCCATGATTCAATAATTTTAAATTATTAAATTATATAAATTTACATTTAAATAACACTAATTTGTTATTAAAACAACATAATTAATACAATAAAAAATAGCAGTTCACGAAAACTATTTGGTTTTGTACTTACAAAACTGTAATGCGTGACGCCACTGGTTGATGTAATTACACCATACAACAATTTACAAATAATAGGAACAATTATTATTAATAATTTAAAACTAACATCCAAAACACATTATAGAAATACAAATAAAAATGGAAAACACAAAAATGTGCCGATAACCAATTATGAATGTAATCAAGTTAATTGACTTACCTTGCATGTTGTGTTAAGACATCCAACTCCAATTGAACCAAAGTAAACGATGCTTGTGTATTTTGATGTTGGTAAACGATATCACTCACTATTTTATCAATTTCACTCTATAATAATTATTTCACTTAACACGATAACCTCCATTCTTGCAGTTTAAAAGCAAAGCACTGACCACCACCTGACCACAAGAAACGACGGTTAGCCGGAAATTGTGGCCGGCATGGCAGCGCCAGCGTAGTGCTGTCTTCAACTTACAAATTTCGCAGAGGCGGCAAATTCAAAAATAGTGGCGTTGCAACACAATGTCTACACCTTTTTAAAACTGTGCAAAATTTTATTTTTGGGTTCTCTTCAACTGTTTGTTTAGGAAATCAAACAATAATAAATTTATGATATGGTGTTATTTGACACGTTAAATCATAAAACACTTATTTATAAATTATTCGGACAAATCAAAGCCACATTAAAACTTATAGGTACTTCAACTAATAATTGGACGTAGTATGCAAAAAGGAACCAAGCGACAAAATCATAAAATTCTGTTTATTTGCTATAGGTGGCCGAAATATGCATATTTAAGTTGTGCAAAAATGATTCATCTGAATATTGACTATAACCCCTGTTATAATACTCTAATAACCATCGGTATGTATAAAATCGTCTGAAGTAAATTTGCAAAAAAGAACCAAACGACATAGTAAAACGTTATATTATCACTTTTTGTAGTAATATGTATAAGGAATGAAATTATTTAGACATTATGAGATTATGTAATGTTATTTTATACCTTAAATAAATAAAATTCTATCAAAGCGTTATGCAGAAATTTGCATCCGTTTTTTAGTGTGTCGTCGATTACACTTGGATATTTACATTAATATGCTATTTATTTAATATAATTGTTTTAATTATGTATATCTATAAATTTTGTAATAGTTGTATACATACAGGGTGTCCCCGTGACCGTGGAGAACCTCTTAGGTGGTGATAGAGGACACTTTTCTAAGACATATTTTTAAATAAAATTTTTGTCCAAGTCCAAACCCTTGGGGGGTACCTCACTTTAAAGCAATTTTTTCAATTTATGATTTCAAGCGGCCATTGCACCGATATTTTGAATTTTTTGGGTTTAATGGATTAAAGCTTTTCTATGGAGCATTTAAATATCTACAAATTATGTTATAACCTCTTATCGCCTAGAACCAACAGATTTCGAGTTATGAATTAAATTAAGGGAAAAAATGTCAAAAAATTCCGAGTTTTATTTTTTTTACTTTTCTTGCCAACCCCGTATCTTTTAAACAAAACGTCTTAGAAAAAAACTAACGACCCAAACCGGATAGAAAATTTAACGGGCTACAACGTTGGTTTAATAATTTTTTGAGAAACCAACCGTTTTACATAAATTACGAAGATAATGAACAAGGTGTAGGTTAAAAACTAAATAAATTCAAAAATTTATTTTAATAAATTTTCAAAATGGCCTCCCTCATTTTCAGAGGTACATGTCGCTGGCCCCCCCCAAATTAAATTTTTTATTGAAATTGGTGTCAAACGTTTGAGCTTCGTTTGAGCCTCAATGAGCTTCCATTCCCGTCGTTTGAGCTTCAACGGTTGCGGAGATATTCGCGAAAACTTTTGGGGGCTGTGGACACGTTAGCCCCAAGTCGAATTTTTGAGTAAAATTGGTGTCAAACGTTTGAGCTTCGTTTGAGCCCATGCTTCGCTTCGTCGTTTGAGCTTCAACGGTCGCAGAGATATTCGCGAAATCTTTGGGGGGGGGCTGTGGACATGTTTTTTTTAGTTTTTCTCCTATTCAAAATTTTTGGTAAAATTTGATATCAATTGATAGAGCTTCGTTTGAGCTTCAATGAGCTCATATGTACATAATTGTAATTTCACTTGTTACATAGTTATAGGCATCTGAATGTTTACACCTCCGAGCAAGTTGCGTGTGAAAAGCTGTAATTTAAATTATGTAAACAATTTTTTATTGAGTTTGTAAACAAATGAATTGATCTGTAAAAGTATTTAAGTAATAAAATAAAGTTTATTAATAATAATAAAAGTAACAAATACGTTAGTTATTGAACAATTTTAAATAAAACTTTATATTTATATTATTTATAAATTAAACAAATATTATATGGAGCGTTTATTGAAGACAGGTGAACAAAATGGCGGTGCTGTAATAAGAAATGTTTGGCGTTTATTAAAGTCTTGGGAGAAAGCCCCGATTTGCAAATTACTTCTGTTCACGAACTACATACGCATGCATCATACGAACAGCAGCATTTGCATAGGCAACAATTCTCTGTTCAAATGAAAGACAAAATATTAGAAGACCCATCACAGAGGCCTGATGAAATGGTAAAAAAGTGTTTAAGCGAACGACCTTCTTCCACTGGATATTTACGAAAGCAAGATTTAAATTATGCCAAACGGAATGCTTACAATGAAAGACGTAAAAGTATCGGTACTATTCCAAAAAATATTGAAGAATTCCACGACAAGCTTACAGATATGGAAATTAAAACTGATCGAGGTGAAAATTTTCTTCTTGTAAACGATTCTAATTTCCATCTAGTAATACTTTCATGTGTAACAAATTTAAGTGCTTTGGCGGTAGCAGAAGCAATCTATATGGATGGTACATTTGATTATTGTGCAAAATATTTCACTCAATTGTTTACGATTCATGGACTTTTAATGGTCATTATATACCACTCGTTTTCTGTTTGTTGCCAGATAAAAAACAAGCGACGTATGAAAACTGTTTCAAAGAAATATGCACTCTTGGAGCTAGCTCCGTGATTGATGGAAGTATTTTCGACATATTCCAACTATTACAAATAAATAGAATAGTTACGGATTTCGAAATGGCCATGAGAAATGCATGTGCAAAGCAATGGCCTGAAGCATCTGTTGAAGGTTGTAGGTTTCATCTTGGACAAGCGTGGTACCGTGCTCTCCAAAAAAACGGATTGGCTTTAGATTATACAGATGTACATTCTGAAGTCGGTAAATGGTTGCGATATTGTTTCGGTTTGAAATTTTTAAAAGCGGAAGACGTTTTGAAACCTACAATGATTTAATTCAAATCAAACCCATCAATTCAAATCTTGATAAGTTCTGCAATTATTTGTTTACTTATTATGTGAGCGAACAAGCTGTGTTTCCTCCCAGAGTATGGGCTAAGCCATCTGCTGATTTGATATCTACAACTAACTGCTGTGAATCATTTCATGCCGCATTTAAACTTAATTTTAATTCTCCTCATCCCAATATCTACCAGTTTCTACATGCTCTTACACAAGAACAAAACAAAGTTTACGTTGCTTTAAACAGTATTGGAAAACCACCCCACAAAACAGTATTTCTAAAATAGACAAAATATTGTTAACAAACAGTTACTAAAGTACCACAACAAAGAAATATTGCGATTAGATTTTGTAAGAGCAGTTTCCTTCTATGGTACCCCGTCTGTAAATAAATAAATTCCCCTTTAAAACATTCCTTTCGACGCCAATGACTTTTTATGTTAAATTTTGTTTTAATAAAGTTTTAATTATCTATAGCATAATTTTGTTTAATGTAGATCGGCGTTAAAAAGTTAGATTCGTTATTAAAGAAAGGATCTGTCGGTAGGTTACTGTTAATTTAAATAAATTTTTTTTATAACTTTTTTAAATTTTATCTATTTGGTAATTGTGTCTAATGTACCTAGATAGAAAGCCCTTAAAAGTTTGACAAATGATCCTTTGTTTTAAATTTCGTTATTAAATGTATGTTTACTCATTTATCCCTCCTTAAATAAATCCTTTGTCCTCGAATGTAAACTCCGCTCATACCTTCCCCAACTTTTGCGGAGTTTACATGTGGGATTACTGACCACATTTTTGGTCGGAGCGGAGTTTACAGCTTTTTTTTTTACCTGCCCAATTTGCGGAGTTTACATCGACCCAATAATATACCCAACTTTATGATAATAGAACATTACAACTATCGGTAAAGGTAATAAATTAAAATGCATCTTTATTACTTTTAAAAATTCAACTTGTAAAATTAAAAATTTTAATTTAAGGCATTTGATGTTACATTGTAAACTTTTCTTGTTATAAACAATGTTTCACCTAATTTTTAACAAAATGTAAATTTGAAATCAATCGTGCACTATTCTTCGAAAAATCAAATTTTTTTAATTTCGCTATGTACTTCTCGAGATAATCTTATTTAGAACTGAAAAAATTTTTGTTTTTGTTCAAAATCAAAAATTGGAGAACTCTTGCTAGCCACGGAACTCTATTTGCAAAGAGCAGTTTCCTTTGTAGAGATTTGACGCTGCCACTTTGTAATAAAAATTTAAATAAAAAACTATCAACTATTCTTGAAAATATGAACAATAAATCGCTTTAAACAAATTTTGTATTGCTTTTACTATAACGCCATAAAAATTTGTTAAAATTATGCTATTTTTGTGTCTCTACTAGAGTGTCATTACCCCTTAGTTATAAAACACTTATGCCCAGTTGCACCGCTTTTGACCTAAGTAAAACTTAAATTTTCTTTGAGAGCGCCAAATTTAATATTACAGAAATTTAAAAACTTTAAATTAATTTTCCCGTTTGCATCGCGCTATTTAAGAAAAACTAAAGTTTCACAAAGTCGCATTTATGCCGCACCCCCCCAATAAACCCATTTGAATTATACAATATAAAAACAAAAAAATAATTATTATTAAAAATAAATTAATTATTCTTACGTCAAAATATACTCGTGGTCGTTCGTAAAGATAAACAAAATGCGAGCGCTAAAAAAATCTTATATTAATACTCAGGTTGCATGCGGAACAAACTTGAAAAAATTCTTAAATTTAAGATTTTTTAGCGATCATATTATGTTGTTCGTATTTACCAACGAATACGAGTATTGTTTTGACGTAAGAATTATAAATTATTGATACAAAATAATTAATTTTTTGCCTTTAAGTGGTATAATTCAAACATTTTTATTAGCGGTGTGACTTTGTGAAACTTCAACTTTCTAAAATAGTGCGATACATACGGGCAAATTAATTAAAAACTTTTAAATTTTTATAATATTAAATTTGACATGAGAGATTTTCTTAAATTTAAAGTTTTCTTAAATAGTGCGTGCAACCGGGCATTATAGCTACTAAACTGTAGTAATCCACCTTTAAAATCTCGTATTATCCAATCGGCTTTAAAGATTTTTGAAAACTACCATAGCGCAGCCTGGTCAGGTCAAAGACTGATGTGTTTTAATGTTGTAGTACACCAAAATACAAAATATTAAGGCTATTAGAGCTTTGGCTAAATTGTATGTTTTTCCGACTTCTTTTACACACAAAAATAGGTGATATATTTTCTCAAATTTATATAGTACTAATCATTACAAACAAAAAAGTCTCAAAAAACATCGGTCAAAAATGAGCCGTTTACGAATTATAACAAAATTAAAATTTTTCGGCTTATTGAAAAAACTGATAATATTACAAATTGTAGTATTTCGAAAATAAACAAAATCTTCATAACAGCACGTTTGTAAATTCAACTATTTGTAACTTTTTACAAATTTTACCATATTTTTTTCTAAAATGTGTTTTTTAAACTTTTAATTTGGTTATAATTTGAAAACTAGTAAGTAATCATCTGAAAAAAAGTATTTTTTTCAATTCTTTGTTATTTGTAACGATTAGTACTACATAATTTTGATAAAATTTATCAGCTATAAAGTCGAATAAAAAAATAGAATTTAATCAAGGGCCTAATACCCTTAATATTTTGGTTTACTACAACATTAAAACAATCAGTTTTTGACCTGACCAGGCTGCGCTATGGTAGTTTTCAAAAAATCTTTAAATTCGTCTCCATGATACCAGATTCTAAAGATGGCTTACTACATTTGAGCACGGCTGTATTTATAAATTATTCAAACAAATCAATGCCATATGTACCAAAATTATTAAATTTTGAAGTAGAATTTAATTTTATTATAATTTTTGACATAAAATTTTCAAAGGTTTTTATGCTACATCCATGTTCGATATAAATTCACCTTCAACCTTTAAAATTTTATGTATAATAATTGAATCGGTACTGACAATGACAAATAAATGTTTGCCTATATTTCCTTAAATAATTAATATTATAGGATTAGTTTTAAAGATCTAATTGCAAATTCCACTAAAAATGATTACTCTTAGAACTTGCTCACAATATTAAAAAAGTTTGTTAATGCAAAACCTACAATATTAAATTCTGAATCAATGTTTGTCAACAATAACAAATACAAAAAAAAACAATAACAAAAAACCTAATTGTAATAAGTTTAAAATTAAAACAAGTTTTCCAAGTGAGGCTGAAGTTGGTATAATAAAATGCCTTTACGATCACACATTTGCTTTAGGCAAAAAAACCATTAAAATTAGTTTTTTATCTAAAATTCTTGATAAAACATACACATCTTTCGAAGAGCTTATACGCACTAGGCGGCTAACCGTGCAGCTGCCCGCAACCGATGAGCTTAATGTAAAATAAATTGCAAGCAACCGCAATTTACTGCGTTTATAATTTTTATGTATGCGGTTGCAGCTATCCCGTGGCTAGCTGCCTAGTGCGTATAAGCCCTATAATATTTATCTAAATTATTTAATCAATTGAGTATTTGAAGTACATTATAATATTTAGACATATTACTCAGATTATTAAACAATTTATATTATAAACATAAGCTTGTCTAATTCAGCTATTTGTAAATAGACATTACACTTAATTAAAGTAAAAGATATTCAAAGTAGAATCAATCACATTTTTAGATTATATGTCTAGCATATTAGATGGTTTTCGAATTATTTTTTTCAATGTGGGACCAACCCTCTTTATCATCTTCATTAATGGCATTCTTCATCACCAAAATACCAATCCAGTTATTTATACAGATGACATGGCTATCTTTATCCGCTCTCTCAAGACAACCCAACTCGTCAAATCCCTGGAAAAACACCTTCAATTAATATTAGAATACTTTGAGCACTAAAGCTTAGATTATACAAACCCAAAACTGAAACTATCCAATTCACTTCTTCTTAAACTTGACACTGTTGCCAAAGTAAAAGTTGAGAACAACACAATTTCATGGTAAAGCACTTTACTCTCAAGATACCTTGGCACAATTATGAATTTTTAGCTCTCTTTCAATCAAGAAGTAAAAATTCGCTTGAACAAACCAAGTTTTCTTATGTAACTTTTGTATCCCTCATTGGACAAAGCTCTAAAATATAAAACAATGAGAAAGTTCCCTTTACAAAACTTGTTCAATACTCACATAATATAACGCACCCCTCTGAAAAAACTAACATGAAGAGCATTCAAGTGATGTAGAACAAATTCCTCCGAATTATTGGTAAGTATCCGAGGGTCATCACCATTACTTTCGGGCCATGCCGATCTTGACGAAGACAATTGCATCGATGTTAATTCACTCCAATCCACTCATGGCACAGACAGTTGTTTACGAAGTTGATACCATGCCTTTCAAGAGAGTGAAGAATTTTATGAAACAAATTTTAGTTTGTATTACACTTAGAGTTACTCACCGAAATTCC
The DNA here is from genome assembly GCA_036346125.1 of Lycocerus yunnanus. Classification (NCBI taxonomy): domain Eukaryota; kingdom Metazoa; phylum Arthropoda; class Insecta; order Coleoptera; family Cantharidae; genus Lycocerus; species Lycocerus yunnanus. Next base: position 501,163 of record JARFIX010000145.1, on the reverse strand, counting down.
ATTGGGAAGCTTCCATTGGGAAGTGACCATCCAGAGATCGAAGTAGTTGCCATCAACCTCGTAGCTTCAGTTACGTGTTGTTCGACAGCTGTCCTAATTGTTGCTTTCAGGGCGAATCGTAAGCGGTAGCCAACTGGCTGGGAATGGATGTAGAACAAATTCCTACAAATTATTGATAAGTATCCGGGGTCATCACCATTACTTTCGGGCCATGCCGGTCTTGACGGAAACTTATGCAAAGAGACAATCGCATTGAAGTCAATTCACTCAATCCACTAATGGCAGAGACAGTTGATTAAGCCATTGATACCATGCTTTTCAAGAAGATGAAGAATTATATGAAAGTTTAGTTTACATTACACTTAGAGGTACTCACCAATGCTACATTGCGTGGTTTTTGTGTCGCTGAAGTGACCATGCAGGAATCGAAGTAGTCGCCATCAACTTCGTAGCTTCAGTTGCGTGTTGTTCGACAGCTGTCCTATTTGTTGCTTTCAAGGGCGAATCGCAAGGGTAGCAAACTGACTGGAAGTGAAAGTAGAGCAAATTCCTACAAATTATTGGTAAGTAACCGAGGGTCATCACCATTACTTTCGAGCCATGCCGATCTTGACAGAATCTCATTCAAAAATAGACAATTGCATTCAATTCACTCCAATCCACTAATGGCAGGGACAGTTAATTTGGCAATTGATGCCATGCCTTTCAAGAGGAAGAACAACTATATGAAAGTTTAATTTACATTACACTTAGAAGTACTCACCGATGCTACATTGGGTAGTTTTATGTCGCTGAAGTGACAATGTGGAAATTGAAGTAGTTGCCATCAACCTCCTAGCTTCAGTTGCGTGTTGTTCGACGCTGTACTATTTGTTGCTCTCGGGGCGAATCGCAAGCGGTAGCGAACTGGTTGGGAGTGGATGCAGAACAAATTCTTACGAATTATTGGAGGGTCATCACCATTACTTTCAGGCCATTCCAATCTTGACGGAATCTCATTCAAAAAATGACAATCGCATTCAAGTCAATTCACTCTAATCCACTAATGGCAAAGACAGTTGATTAGGCAATTGATACCATGCTTTTCAAGAGGGTGAAGAATTATATGAAAGTTTAGTTTACATTACACTTAGAGGTACTCACCGATTCTACATTGCATAGTTTTTGTGTCGCTGAAGTGACCATGCTACATCATCGAAGTAGTTGCCATCAACCTCGTAGCATCAGTTGCGTGGTGTCAGACAGCTGTCCTATTTGTTGCTCTCGGAGGCGAATCATAAGAGGTAGCAAACCGACTGGGAGTGGATTAACAAGCTTTCCTACAAGTTTACATAATGTACATTTTATTTCTACTATATGTTAGGACTCCTAAAGAATGTTAACAAACACTTTGCCCCACATCGACATTTAAAATTTAGCTGTAAATATTGCAATCTTGTTATAACCTATCCAAGTTTATTACTCCCTTTAATCTACGCTAATAATTAATTTTGTATTGTTTTACTTACTTTCCATGCGATTTTAATTGTTGTTTTCAATTTCACTGTCATAATTTTAGAATGTGTCAAATTTTACCGATAAAGCAGTTCTCTGTTATCTAACTAGATATAATTAAGGCCAGTGTCACACTACAAAATTATAAAACTTGTAAGGCCAGTGACACCGTAAATTCTTATAATAAAATTATTTATAAATAATTTTTTTTAATTTACATTTTAATTTGTTTAATACAACAAATAAGTAAATTTTTTAGCTTAAATTAATGGCATGTTGAGAAGATTCCAGTGAATGTTCTCATTTCAAATTATCCAAATATGTTAACATAAATGTAAGAGGCCAAAACAGCAATAAAATAATATTTTCGACGAGAGTTAATCCATCCCGATTGCGTTTTTTATCATTTTTTTTTGTAAATTATATAAGATAATATGTATAGGTATAAAAAAATTAAAACTTGCGAACGGTCGAATATTTTAGAAAAAAACGGCTTTAAAATTTTATTTGGAATGCAATTTTCTCGTTGGCTCTTTTGAACAGAAACCGCGCCCATTGAAATTAAAATTCGTTTTGGTTACAATTAAGATACCGAATTTAGATTTTTAATACGAATTATGAAAGGTGAAGGTCTAATTAAAAGATTTGTGGTCGGTACACAAATTTTGGAAAATATACACTTTTAGGGTAAACCCCCGAACGATTGCCGTGATTGCGTTTGTCAAAACGCCCGTAGCGACCAGAGCGAAGAGAACCGAAGCAGAGGAGACCAAAGTTTTAACTTTTACTAACTAAAAATATCCCCCTAGACCGGTCCTATTCAGCAAAGTACGGATGTTAACCCAACAGATAGCAGGGAGCAACAGGTAGTCCCCCCCGGTAGTGAATGTCGACCCACCTACAGCGCACGTACTGGTGATGGAATGTGTTCAAATATGACGTAATATTACAAAATAATATACTTGCATGTGTTTCTTACAGGAATATCGTAAATTTTTTCAAATTATTTTCAAATGTTCAAATTAGAATTGTGGAAATGAGTATCATTTTGATTTGCTTTCCATCAAAGTTGGATACAGTTGCTGTTGAAGTTGTTTATGAATGATGCATGCTCTATAATTCCAGAGTAACCTTCTTCACAATTGACACATTTCACCTCCTTGTCCTTGATTTTTATTGTGCATTGATCTGTCAAATAATATTCTATACGTATGTGCAGGGTGTCCCCGTAACCATGGTAAACCTCTGAGCTGATAATAATAGAAAACACTTTTTAAAAAATATTTTGAAATAAAATTTTGTTCTAGTCCAAACCCTTGGGGGATTATCCTATTTAACGCAATTTTTGAATTTTGCCTTCAAACGGCCATAATACCATAACTATTGATTTTATGGTATTAATGCATTAGTGATATTTTGAAGACAATTTACTTATCTACAAACTCCTTTATAACCTTATATTGTCTAGGACAAACGAAATTCGAGTTATGTATTACATTGAGAGTAAAAATGTCAAAATAATTCCAAGTTTTATTTTTTCTGTTTTTGTTCCAAACTCTGTAACTTTTAAGCGAAACCACTTCCCAAAAAACGAATGGCCTAATTCGGATAGCAAATTTAAAGGGCTATAACTTTAGTTTACAAAAAAATTTAAAAAATCCATCCCATTTCACAGAAAATTCCAAAAGAATAAACAAGGTCGGTACAAAATGTATAATAAATTCAAGAGATTATCAAAAATTTGAATTTGATCGACAGCTAGATGTGGTAAAAATTAATGAAAAAAAGTGCCGCTATAAATAATAGTGTTCTACACCTTTTAAAAAGAGCACATTTATGTGTTGAAAATGAGGGTGGCCATTTTGAAAATTTATTAAAATAAATTTTTATGAGTTTTTATTTATTTCTCTAGCGTACTTGTTCATTATTTTGGGATTTTTTGTAAAATGGGTTGGTTTTCCAAAAAATGTCATTAGACTAAAATTATAGCCCATTAAATTTTCTATCCTAATTGGGCTATCCTAGACAAAAGAAGGCGATAAACTAATTTGTAGATAAGTAAATTGTCTTTAAAAAATTACTAATCCATTAATACCATAAAATTAATCGTTACGGCGCTATGGCCGTTTAAAGGCAGAAATTCAAAAAATTTCTTTAACGAGAGCCCCAAAAGTTTGGACTAAGACAAAATTTTTATTTCAAAATATCTCTTAAAAAAGTGTCCTCTAGCACCACCTCAGAGGTTTACCATGGTCACGGGGACACCCTGTATCTTACGGGATTGCTGAAAAAACTTTTAGTATATCCAAACCTCTGATAATTCGATGTCATGTTACTGATATTAAGAACAGTGGGGCTCAATTTTTCAATTAAGGCTTTGTGTTGGTCGATTTTCTACGATTTTCCGTTTCGTGTTTTTAGATAACGGTGGGAAGTCAGAGCTTTTCATGAACACATAACGTTGGGCTGATCCAGTATTCTGTGTTGCATTAAGTTACTTGTGAATTTGTTTTTAAATGTATTTGTTCTTGAATTACCAGTTGATTTGACATTTGATATCGAGATCACTTGTTATCCAGGATACTATATGATTGGTGGATAGTTTTGGTTGTAGTAAGGTAATGAAACTAAATGTTGTAACTGGGCAAGTACGGGCCTGACTTTTGGTATTAAATGAATTCACCTTTTCCGTAATTGAAGTGTATACATTTCCTGCTGCGATTCAATTAGGAAAAAAAATATGTTTGATGCTTTTGCATTATTTATTTCTCAAAACATGTAAACGAGATTTTATAAAATTGTACAGAACCGTGAATTTAATTCAAACTTATGTGCCATACACACTGTGCCGCTCTTTCTATTTTTGTGATTTATTGTTTTATAATATTTATTGGCGAGAGTCGATCAGCCCTGATTACGATTTTTACCATTTTGTTTGTAAATTATGAAAGATAACTATGTAATAGACGAATAAAATATAACATTTGCAGTCGGACCACAAATTTGGGATAAAACACGCCATTAAAGAAATGCGATGATTTCATTGGTGCTCTCATTCCCTTTGCACTCCTCCATCAGAATTAAGCGGTCCTATTGAAAAGCGAGACGCCGACTAACAAATGAGCTCTTTTCAGGACTAAAATGATTTAGAATAGAAAATTTGATTGAATTAGTGTCTATTTTAGGTGAATCCGAAATTTTCCGTAGTTGTGATAGTCAAAACTGCCCCTCCACAGCCACCGGTCCGGTCACTACGGCCGTTTTGACAAACGCTTTACTAACTAAAAATATCCTGCATTGTTACGAATTTGTTTTCCTGTGTTTCTTATGGGAATATCGTGATTTTTAATTTCCAAAAAAAATAAAAGTCCCACCAAATTCATCCTTACTTTAAGAGCCATTTTTCTGCTCTTTCATCTGGTGAAGTTATTTTATAGGAAAAAGTGTATTGTCGAGTCAGGTTTAATCGACTCTTGCCTGTGTATCTACAGAGACACTGTGCCTGTTTGTAGATTTGCTTAATTCAAAAAAGTAACATACATATAATTTTGGTCGACACTGTCAACAGGTGCAGTGCTTTCCCCACTGTGCCATAAATGAATTATTAAAAAACTTTTAATTTTTTGAATAATTAATCGGTTCATAGACTTCTCCATAAATATCTATAACCGCAGTTTCTTCATTCATATACAAGATTCTTTCTCGAACTTTAAATCGGCCAATGGGAATAAGTGGAGGAAAGTGAGTTGCATCGATGACAAAATTGCAGGCGTGATATACAGTATCCTACAAACGACATACTTTAGTTAAATGAAATTTTATTGCAAAAAATCATATGAAGAACCTTTTCAATAATAAAAGTAGTCAGGTTACCACAGTCTTTTATAGTTCCCGCACCTATTACGTTTGAATCGACACCTTTCTTCACATTGATTTGAAAACGGATCGGAAAATGTCGATATTCGTTACTCAAGAACTTGTAAGCCTGTACCACTGACTGAAAATATAAAACTTTAGATTATTTAGAATTTTAAATTGACAACACATTTAATAGTGTCAACGATGGTGGAAAGTCCGTAAAACGCATTTAGTTTCAGTTAGCAGTATTTGTATGCTTGCAAACTCCGTCCGTGTAAAAATTTTCTTTATTTGAATCTTTTGAAATGAGATAATTATTTGTAAGGGCGGAAAAGCTCCAAATCGAACGCTGCTAAGGAAATATCTGAAAAGGAAAATTGATAAGTATTATTACCTCCAGTTTATCTTTCACTGCAATTTTCATGCTGAATGTAGCATTCAGAGCCGCGATGGTGCGATTGTATTTGTATGTTTTAATTTCGAAGAAATGGAAATATTTTTTGCTATAACTTACTAGCTCCGCTCGAATATCTTTAAGCTTGTATTTATCTTGATGAAACTTAAATAAACTCAATCAAATCATCAAATTATAGATTAATTTCTAATATGAACCTATTAAAACCTACCTTAGATAAAATGCCATCATTACAGGAAGCTTCAAAATGTATAATTGCAGTAACGTCAACACTAAAATTATTTTCATCATTGCGAGCTTCGTGCCCAAACGATATTTAGCTATAGTTGGATGTGTATTGATGAAGATTGTCACGGACATTCAATTTTATATTACGTCGGCTAATACTTTAATAATGAGATATAGTTGTTTATAGTTAATATTTATTATTTTACAGTAGACCAGTTTAATCATAAAATAAAGATAATTTGAAAAACGTGTCTCCAAATTGATACTTCTACAAAATTATAGTAAATAAGTGCTGTAACTTGTTTAATAAATAAATTAAATAGTAATAAATTAATAAACCGAAATTATAGTAAAATTTTAATTTTTGACTTTGAAGAAGTATTAATAATTAAAATTGTAAGTTATGATAGGAGAATGGAACGGAATTTTGTTGTGAAATCCCAGATTAGTAGATTAACTTTATGGTTCCTAGTATGCGAGAAAAATTTTCCTGTACAAATTTATGGAAATTACTTTTGTGCTTCAAGTATTCAAGTTTTCTGTAATTCATTTTCAAATTTAACATTTAGGTGGTTTACTGTACAATAGATAATAAGAATCCAAATCTAACTGCAACCTCATCAATTTTATATCAAACAGGCTATATCGTTAATGTGGTGTTTGTGTACAGTAGTGGATTTAGCTTTAAGAAAAAATTCTCAATATAAAAATATTGATTTTCAGAACTGTTAGTTAGATTGCCATTTAGTTTGTAATGGTTATCCTGGGATTGAAGACTCGAAAATTAGATCCGTCACTGCTTTTAGTATAATGTAACAAATACAAATCAAAATTGTAATTGTGTTTAACACATCGATGTAATATAATGATGTACATAATTTGTGTTAAGTTATATTTTATAACTTTCATAATACTGAAACAGTTCTCTTATTAATATTTAATACCTTCTGATCGAATAATTTGTCAATTACAACTTTTATGGTCGAGGATACCTAAATACACTCAAAGCCATTAGTTTATTGATACTAATTTTAAATCGATACTAAAACATACTAATTTTTGTTTTTTATTAATTCAGATTTATATTTAATTATAACTGATTTATTAACTTGTGAAATTATATGTTTTAAGAATGAATTTAAGAACTTTCAAGTTAAGTAAAATTTTAGTTGAATTTATAAATTTTTTAATTTCAGTAGTTTAAACGAATTTGTTTAGTTTAAGATTAACCATATTTTGATTTAAAAAATCTCCGATAATTCAATTCAAAGATTAACTACTTGTATTCAAAAATTAACCTGTGGAAAAAATATAATTATTTAAGAAGATGGCTTTGAAATTTTATAAAATTGAGTGCTGGTAGAGTAAATGAGGAAAACTGGAAGACAAAGTGGGGATTCTCCAACAAGTGCTACAAAGCTCAGAGGCAGAAAGAAACCAAAAATTAATTCTTTTATAACTGATTCAAGTTTGAATTTTGCTAAAGATTTGCTTCAGGATACACATCAGTTTCCTTAAAAATTATAAGCGAAAAATAGACACACAAGCTTCATTTTGCTATAATTAGTATTCTGTCACCGCGAGTTGTAAATCTCTTTTATTTTCTTAAATGAAAGAAATTTATCTTAATTCTTCTTGTACTTTTGGCTAGGGATAACTCTGTATGCCCAGATCCGTTGAACTGTTTTGTCAGTACTGTGAGCATTACTTGCTTTACATCTGAAGTAGCTTGCTAGGCTTGCTTCAGATGTGCCTGCTATCCTATTTTATTGCTAATGCTAGCAGTTCATTAACATAGGAAGACCACCGTCTTTACGTGCCTTCCGAAGCACAGAAACGGCATTGCAAATTGAGTTCTGCCCGGATCTTAATTCTACAATAATTAACGTTATAAGTTGCTTTAACTTTTGTGGAATATCTGGGATTTACATTATATGCAATTTTTGGCAAGTTTGACTGTTTCATTATTATTAGTAGAGTCAATAGAAACTGAAAATATGCATTTTTCGGGAATAACTACGGAAGCTTCCTAAAACCTTTGGATATCACTTTTAATAGCTTAAAGTAAAGTTATAAACATATAAATGTGAGAAAATTGCTTAAATAAAGAAACGGGTCTCTTAAACCAAATGATTAAAGTTGAGAAAATTTTAAGACGATTTAATTCATATTCTCTTAATAGGGATTTTCAAGGTTGCTGAAACAGATTATGATGTCAAATATAGGTTATTCAAAATGGCTGATTTAATATGGCCGCCTCTGTATAAAAATTTCATTAAAATTACGCAACTCGATATTTTATGATTCATGGCTTTGTACCAAATGAGGGTTTAATTTATTTTTGTTTAGAACTGAATTCATTAGTTACAATTATCTCAGAAGTACAATTTGTTTAAAATGCAGTTGTTTAAACAAATGCGATAATTTACAGATTTTGGTTTGAACTATTTTTGTTTTATATTAATTTGATTCATTTTAAGAAGAAAAAATGGTCTCTTGTAATTTTCTGTAAAATGCTTCTAAAGAAAATTATGAATTTTTGAAGTTCCTAAATCAAGCATTTTTTTTCCAATTTCAGAAATTCATAACTTTTAGGCTTCTATACATAGTATAGAAAGAAGCCTTATGATCTGGCTTCGTGTCCGTCCGTCCGTCCGTCTGTCCGTCTGTCCGTCCGTCTGTCCGTCCGTCCGTCTGTCCGTCCGCATAATTCAAAGTCACTAAATTAGTGACAAAAAAAACCTTTTGTCACTAAATTTTACTTTTAGGCTTCTATACATAGTATAGAAAGAAGCCTTATGATCTGGCTTCGTGTCCGTCCGTCCGTCCGTCCGTCCGTCCGTCCGTCCGTCCGCATAATTCAAAGTCACTAAATTAGTGACAAAAAAAACCTTTTGTCACTAAATTTTACTTTTTAACTTTTATGAGTTTGGCGTCCCACAAAAGTGGGTTATAATGATAAATATGGTCATATTTTTTGCATTTTGATATTTTGCATTTTTTTAACAACATATTCTATTATCTATATATTAGGAATTTTTGGCTTTTTTTTTATTTATAACAAATTTTTTTATTATTCAAAAATACGTTAGGATAAAAAATAATTAACAAATTCTAGTATTCATATTCTTCCCATATATAATCGTCTTTGTGTTCATAATATTCTTCTTCGGAATCGATGCCCTCTTCATCTTCGGGATCGCAGTCCTCCTCGTCTTCAGAATCGAGGTGCTCTTCATCTTCGGGATTGCAGTCCTCTTGGTTTTTGGAATCAAGGTTTTCTTCATCTTTGCAATCAAGATCCTCTTCATCTTCCGAATCGAGGTCCTCTTTGTCTTCTTGCTCGCAGTCTTTTCTTCAGATACGTAGTCATCAACATGTTGCTCTTCAAAAATATAGTCATTCTTTTGGAATTAACATGTTCTGGTTTTCATTATCTTTTCTTTTACGATTGATTTGTGCAATTTTTGAGATTTTACTTCTACAATCTTTTGTTTTAGTACCAGTCAGCACCTTCTTTAACAACCTTTCATGGTACGAAAGAGTGAAAAAGTCATCCGGAATTTCTCCTAAGGATATTAACTCTTCCACCTCATCTTTACGGTAACTACGTACCACATCCGATTTCTTGGGCTGATAATCTCTCAAAGAAATTAAAATTATGTCGTTTAAACGAACCATTTCTCCCTTATATAGCATAGAACCTCGTATGCGGCATAATCGTGTTACACCGTCCAAACATAACGCAGAAATCCAACCGTTACCTAAATGCTGCGTAACTTGAGCATACAATTGCATCTCTGTCTTTAAACATAATTTGCGATCTTTATATTTTTCGGGGTTTTTAAGTTTCTGTTTTAAATTTTTGCGACTTGCTATACCTTTTTTCTCATGTACAGTTTCCAAATGAAGTTTTGAGTTGCCTCTTCCTGCTTTAGTTTTTCCTTTCGTCATGACTGAGTTATGTTCTGATAAATACTTTTTGATCAGAAAGTGTTTTTCTTATATAGAAAAATTAGGGCATATCATCGGATTATGATGATCCAAGGATCAAGCCTGATGGTTGGTTGAAAATTTAAAAGCCAACCAATCACCAAACTTGATCCACGGATCAGCATAATCCGAGGATTAACTTTTGTTATACAGTTGGCCAAAGTTGATTATGAAGAATATTCTTTTCATTTGACAATTTTGACGCAATCTTTTATATATTCTACAGCAAACCGATATTTGTTTTCGACACAGTTTCTACTTAGGTATATCAGGAAAGCGAAGTAGTCCTAATTTGAAATTTAAATCTTTCTCCAGACTAAGGAGATGTGTGGTATAGCTTGGACACTATAAGATTGAATGTCTTCCATTACATTCAGTTTCTTAAATTCTTTCGATTTTCTGTATTTTAGGCTTCTATACATAGTATAGAAAGAAGCCTTATGATCTGGCTTCGTGTCCGTCCGTCCGTCTGTCCGTCCGTCTGTCCGTCCGTCCGCATAATTCAAAGTCACTAAATTAGTGACAAAAAACCTTTGTCACTAAATTTTACTTTTAGGTTTCTATACATAGTATAGAAAGAAGCCTTATGATCTGGCTTCGTGTCTGTCCGTCCGCATAATTCAAAGTCACTAAAATAGTGACAAAAAACCTTTCTCACTAAATTTTACTTTTTGTGGGTGGATGGACAAACGCGTGAATGGATTAACAAAATTCAAAATAATTAATTGAGATCAAACACACAGAGTTGTGGACGCTTTTTCAATTGTTTATGAGATTATTTTATTTATCTTACACTTTTAGTAAAAATTAAAAATTAAGTAAAACGTAAAAATAACACTTACAAAATGCAAATCAATTTCTTATATAGAAAATTTTGTTACCAACTAAAAAATTAAGATAATCTGATGATCGTGCAGATAAAGAAAAATTATAAATTTAAATTAAAAATAATTACCAAATATTATATAATTGTAAACCAAAAGGTAGCTGTATAGAAGCCTAAGAACTGCGGTCATCCGAGTTCCACCTTGTTTTAATATGATTTGACGAATATACATAAAACCTTTTCTTCTTAAAATGAGCAAAATTATTAGAAAAAAAATAGTTTGAACCAAAATTTGTAAATTTTTGTATTTGTTTAAACAATTGCATTTTAAACAAATTGTACCATTTTCATACAATTTTAACTAATGAATTCGGATTCTATGCTAAAAGTAGATTAGAAAAACTTTTGTTTATCCATAGACCTCTTGGTACACTTATAATCATACCTGGTTTCGATTTTTCCAATATTTTGTGAAAAGTATTGGTTTATATACATACGGGGTATCCTCGTAACCTTGGAGAACATTTGAGGTTGTTATAAAGGTCACTTTTCTAAGACAAATTTTTAAATAAAATTTTGTCCTAGTTTAAACCCTTGAGAGGTACCACTTTTTAAAGCAATTTTTGACCTTGTTCATTATTTTGGGATTTTCTGTAAAATGAGTTAATTTTCCAAAAATGTTACTAGATTAAAATTAAAATTGTTAAATTTGATATCCAAATTGAGCCATTAGTTTTTGCAAACAGGTTCGTTTAAAAGATACAGGATTTGCAAGAAAACGAAAAATAGAGCTTGCAATTTTTAACATTTTATCTCTTAATTTACTTCATAACTCAAAATCCGTTAATTCTAGAAGATAAGAATTCGGAATCAGTTTGTAGATAAATAAATGATCTTTCAAAATTACTAATCTATTAAGATTTTCCGTATGCACGGAAACACCCTGTATGACTATTAAATTTTTTGTACCGACCTTGTTGATTATTTTGTTTTGGATTTTTTGTGAAATGGGTTGGTTTTCTATAAAATTTTAGTCGACTAAAGTTATAACTCGTTAAATTATCTATCCGATTTTTTTTTAAAAGTTAATTTAATTATTAAGGTAAATCCCCTTGAAGAATTTTAAAGGACACATTTTATGCTTTAAAAATTGCACCTGCAGGAACCCAATAACGCGATTTAAGCAAGAGGTGGTTAAAGTTAGGTATAGGGAAAGTGGTCTAAAAGCGATCCTTTTGTTTTTTTACATAAAATTTTTAAATCAAGACTTATTACTTTACTTTGATTATAGTTGTAAGTTTCATTCAATTCCTCAACTTTTCATCAAACAAACCTTTGATGTATCTTTTACCTCTTCTGAGCTACCGCCAAAATAAAGAAAGTAAAAATTGGTTCCAAATACGACCATCTGGAGGTATATAAATCCGACTATCACCTGTTCGAAATCCAACCTCTCTATTTTTATCAGATTTTAAATATTAACATTTTCTTTTGGTTTTTCGCTAGAAATGAAAAATTTAAACTGATCAATTTTCAACGTAAAATTTACAACAAGCAAAACTTAAAAATAGAAAATTAGAATTAATCCGATTCATCATTTAATTCATAATAGATTGGTGAAATACTTTTGTTTTGTTGTGAACGTTTTGTTGGTGCTGAATTACTGGTGCTTAGCTGTTGCTCGATTTAATTTGGTTTTGAGTCACGAGGTTTTTTCTAATTAATAACATTCATCATCTAATTAATAACAGCTTGGTGAAATGCTTTTGTTTTGTTGGTGCTATTCTACTGGTGCTTAGCTGTTGCTCGATTTAATTTGGTTTTGAGTCACGAGGTTTTTTTCTTGATATGTTTTTGTTTGTGATGCTGATGTTTTGACTGGTCGATCGAATGTTTCTAAATAAAATTCTGTTTTTCCTGTTTCAACAGCACCGATTTTTCATTTGCACGAATAAACTTTTCCAAGTGTTAAGAATTCAAAAAGATTAACATTGATTCAACCAAATGGATTGGCACCACTAACACATCCATTTGGACCACCGTTCAAAAGTGTAGTTGAAATCGTACACGAGGAATACAAAATATGGAGGTACTTGAAAACCACTTGCTGAAACAGCTAAAAGTAACAGTGACCAAATTTCCACGTTCGGCTGAAGTTACTTAACCGATTTGCTTACGACGACAACGTGCAATTACTCGTTGTGGAACATGTACAGTGGTTATACCAGTTTCGTCAACGTTCCAGATGTTATTTGGTTGAAATTGAATTCGGTCAGCAGTTATTTGATAATTGTCAAAAATGCATCACCAATTGGTGGATAAACTTGTAGCTTCAGGTTTCCGCAATGACAGCTTCTAAACAATTCTAAACCTGCCATTTCATTAACTGAAATGTTCGCATGTTTTGCGAACAATCCAAAGTAAATACCAGAACAATGAACTAAATATTCTTCCAATGCGTTTTCTTGTTCCTCGTCGAATACCCGTTGCAAAAATAAAATAGATTTAGTAAAGAGGAAAAACAAAATATGTAGTTTGTTATCTTACTGTTGAACGACCGTTTTGTGCGATTATTAATTTGTTTATACCAATTTCTGCTTGTCAACTCTTTGTTGAACATGATTCTTCATTTTATTGTTGCGTCGGTGAAGTAATAAAGTTGAACGTGGAATATGAAATTCACGTAGTGTTGCTCTAAACGGCATACATAATTTCATTGCAGCTACAGCATGTCGAAGTTGACCAGGATATCTTTTTCGGTTTTTCGCTTGTAATAGGTCCTATTGTCTTAAAAATCACAAAAAAATAAGTATGTGACATGCATGAATATACAAAAATACAAAAAAGTAACTTTGTAAGATTATATTAATGTATCAATTCCAAACAACGTGAAAAATGGGGGTCGGATTTGGAACCATTATTTGAGGTCGGATTTAGACCTCACTACTTTTTAACAATAGAATTGCATTTACGTATAAAAATAAACAATCAATCACTGAACAAATATAATTTTCAAAACAGTAAGTTAATATTACCTATTTGAAATCGCTTACCTTTTTTTGGCGATCTATGAAATAAACAAAATTATCACAAATTAGTAAAAAAGAATTGCACACACTATGAAAGCATCAAGTTGACAGAAGAAGTTTAAATGTTATCTGAAATGTGTAATCTTCAACCAATCTATGACTAATTCATGGTGATTATAGTGAGATCATTATAATCTCAATTTGTGTTTACGTTTTCGAAATATGCATGGAGGTCGGATTTGGACACCGGTCGGCTTTAGACCACTCTCCCTACATATCAAATTTTATTACTTTCTCAAAATTTTGAAATTGTGTGAAAGTGTGCACCTTCAAAATAAATCTTGGAGTGTTTTTCACTCATCGAATTTTTTAAATACTTCGAAAGCAATCTGAATGTTTCAGGTCTTTATCTTAAGAATTGAAGAAATGGTAGAACTTTTACTGATTTTATCGGATCTCTCTATGTTTCGGCTATATACAGGGTGTTCCGTGACCGTGAAGAACTTTTGAGTTGGTGATAAAGGACACTTTTCTAAAACAAATGTTCAAATAAAATTTTCTCAAAGTCCAAACCCTTGGGGTATCCCTCTATAAAGCAATATTTGAATTTCTGCCTTCAAACAGCCATAGCACCGTAACCATTAATTTTATGATATTAATCAATTAGTAATTATACATTAGTAAAAATACAATATGTATTTTGAATGAGTTTAACCTCTTCTCAGACCCCGTGGCTCGAAGATTCACCTTTTCCATGTTAATTTTGGCTTCGAGATATTTTTAATAATATTTATTATATCCAGAAATTATGTCTATAAATGATTCGCAAATCTTTTAAATGTGTGTACTACATTATTATCTTTCATAATAATTTCTTTGAAAATCTTGAAAATTCCCAGCCGGGTTGGCTAACTCTCACACAATGTTAATATTAATTTATTCATAAATTTTACAAGAAAAAACTAATTTAATATTTAATTATTTATAGATAATATACCCTCATTATTATAGAACTGACTTTACCCTTTTCAATACATTAAAGGTTAACTATGAAACATCCATTTTTTATTTATAATAAAAATTTAATTATATCTAATTTTTTCTATTTTATAGAATTTTAATGGGTTCGCTAATAACATTGAGTATGGAAATAATAATGGAATTTTCATATCCCCTACCCGAAGGCATACCTGTAACATTGGCTTATTGTTGGATGCAAATGATATCTGTAGGTCTAACATATTTTTGTGGTTATCTGTTAAGAACAGTCAGTGCTGTATGGGCAAATGTAATGTTGATAATATTTGTTGTAGTAACTGATTTATTATTTTTTATCTTAAAATTCGATTTAAAAAGCAAGCAATGCAAGAATTGAAAAGTGATAACGAAGGACTAGGATTAATACATATAAATACCTAATTTGGTTTTGAAAATTGTCAAATTACAAATAAATGTTTTTATACTTCATTTTGAACCATATAGCTTAACAATATGTATTTTAATATATTTGTAAGATATTTTTGTTGTTTAAATGAACGGCTAATTGTTTAAGGGGAAACCAGTTTAGACCGATCGAAATATCGTCTTTTTTTTTATTGCATGAATCGTTAGTATAACTATTCAAGAATATGTGGTCAAAATTTCAAAGCAAAATTCCCATTAGTTTGAATGCAATGAGCACTTAAGTGACCGCCCATCGGTTCTGTGAAAAAGCGCACGCTAATTATAATTAAATACTGCCTTGAATTTCTCGATTTCGCTACATTATATTTCAAACGCGGTTTTCTCGAAACGACATTTTTTCGACTAGCGTACATTCTAGCTCAAAAAGTTATTGATCAATCGTTCTGAAATTTGGTGTAGATATTCTTTATTCAATTCCACGTAACATGAACCAAATTCTGGGATTATATTGTTATTAAAAATATATTTTTTTATGCAAGAAAGATGAAAAAATATAGTATAAAAACATGACATTGTGTTCAAACACCTCAAAAACATGCAATTTTCAATTTGTTTGATCAAAATTAGGTTCATATTCTTAGAAAATATGTTTTTAATGAAAAAAAAAAATCCTGATGATTACAGATAAAAATTGCAACGTCAGGGATGTACGCAAGCCAAATGCTCGGATGGCAATCGCCCATGGACTGCACGCGGTAACTCCTCTATTTAAGGCGGAAATCGTTTGAAAAATTCTAAAGTGTACATGAAAACATAAATAAAATATCCTCCAAGTTTAAATAATTTGTGATTATTCCTTCCTGGTTAAAAAATCATGAAAAACAGCAAAATTTCGACCTCATAAACCGGTTTCCCCTTAAATATATAATTGACTTTGTTACAAACCTGTATTTTCCTTGCAACTGTATAAATTAATACCTCGGCTAGCTCACTTTATGTTTTTAAATAAATAATCTCAAAATTACAATAAGATAAATCTTCTGCATGAAAATAATTACTAAATTCTGAAATGTATCTCGATCATTTGGGTGCTGTAAGTGTTTTTTTGTAAAATTATGGTATATTCCGCAGTTACGATATAATCATTAATCCTTGTTTGTAGATATTTATTTTCTTGAAATTCGTGATGGAAATTTACACCCCAAGACAGTGATTTTGTAATTTAACTAACTTGAATTTATTAAAGTACATTTTCTTATTCTGAATCAACGGTATGTATATTTTCAATAAAATTTTAATTATCAATGATTTCTTAGTTGGATCTATTGGGAAAGGTTAGCAGTAAACGAAGAGAAACACATAACAACAATATAAGCAAACATTTAATACAAAATAACACTACAATATAAAAAATAATTGACCCCTGCCAAAGTGAGTGGTCCTACTTACACACTATGACAACATACGGCGCCTTTATATTAAGAGATGACGATACATTAACTTGCGACATGTTACACTTGCGCCATCTGTTGGTAGCATTGGAACTTATTATTCCAACAGGATCACATCACTCGTTGATAAAATGGAAGCATCTTGTTCAAGCAAAATGTAACAAGGTATTTTTATTTTTTCTTTTATTTATTTATTTATTTACGGATAAACCAATTTAAATTATTAAACAAAAATCAATAGTTAATATTTAATTTCCACATTATGTTCCAATCATACAGACCCCTTCCTCTTTTACTATAAAAATATGATCTGTTTTATGGAAGTATTTCGTATCGCCATTGATTATCAGGAGATTCGTGGTTCTTTCAGAATAATGCCAGTTGGGTTTATAATGATTTATTAATTAACAAATCGGGCGGTATATAGGTAATCCGCCCGTAAACAAACTAAAACTAAGGACTACAATTCCAACTAAACTATATTTGCAAAAAATTCGCAAGTTTACCGACGTCAACTCAAAATAACGTGAGCAGCGTTTTTAGAGTTGATTGCCTCTAAACATCCATTTTATGAGTATGTACCTGTCCCATGGAAAAGGATGGAGATAGTGGCAACGCGGTAATTGTTCGTAAACAACCCGTTACACAAGCGAATTAAAGGCGAAAATCGAATTGTTAATTGAACGTGAGTGTATCTAGTTCTCCTACAAAAATCATAAAAGGCGGTGAGTGTAAAAAATACCTGCTGATCTAAGGGGTTGCGTTGGTTTTCTTGATTTTTTCTGTGGTTTTGTTTGAGGTTAGAAGGCGGAAGTTTCGAAGCGTCGCACAGTGGGGTATTTGACCTCAAAAGCTGGCATTAAATCAAATACTATTTATACGGATTTCTAAGTTGGATATCTATTTTTAGGACTGTCAATAATATTTAAAAAAATTCATAGATAGGTTGTAGCGCAGTTTTTTATTTAAAAAAATGGCCAAATCTTGCCACTATTGACGCGCACGAATAGATTAACGAGATTACAGATATAAATTTTGTACCATCTACATCTCTACATGTACATTGTCATCATCATCAACATCATCGGCCTCGAAAATGTCGTTATGATCACCATTGGCTTCCACAGTAGGTGGTTTCAATAATTCTACTACCTCTTTCGGTAAGTGTCCCCTGTAAGTGACCCTGTATGAAGTGCTTCAAAAAATACTTAATTGTATTTATTGAAGAATTGTGTACGTTGGGGTAAACTTTTCAAGCGCGACTGCTTCCTTATATCAATACCTCTTAGTTAAAAAAAATAGGTTGACATTTGCCATAATACAACTAAAAATTTCTAAAACTGTATCACCCCAACTACATTTTTTACATTTAGCATGAATACGATTGTTGTAACACATATTTTTATAAATTAATTGTTATAGAAGTTATATAACATATCACAACTTGCAGGCTTCACAAAAAAAGTAAGAATTTTATAAAATTTTTAGCAAAATTATGCTTTCAAAAATAAGTGTAAATACACACATTATCACATTTGTGCATATATTTTACGATGTGGAAGAAATTTGAAACGAGTAATGTCGAAACTAATTCGTGTATATGTTGCCCAAGATAGTGTAGTTTACGAAAATCATAATAGCAAATATGTAACTAATATTTGATTTTTTGAATTTCGGCCAGCTTTTGAGGTCAAATACCCCACTGTGCGTCGAGCTGAACAACCGTCTTAACGCGACATACCTGAGTAGGGTAGGCAACCCATCCAACACATAAGTAATTAAATTGAGCGTATCTAATTAAATGAAGAGAACGACGGTTTCAAAGAAACAATTATATTCAGTTCCGCCCAAAGGCTAGCAGTACAGGTAGTATAGACGACTACATTAAAAGAAAAAGGCCAGAGAAGACGGAAGATAGCGCAGATATTTTAAACGAAGCAAAATAATTAATAGAACACCTACTAAGCGCAGTGAAAATATCGAAATAGATCCTGAAATTAATAACAGTGAGATGGATGAAATTAAAAATTTATGCAAACTGTTAGTACCGACTTAAAACAAATGAGAGTCGAGAATAATGAAATTAAACAGGAAATAAGAGAGAACGGCAGAAGGATTCAGGAACAGATAAATTCAGGCCGAGGAAATAAGAATGCTGAAGGAGGAACTAATGCAGACTAAAGCTGATTTAAGATTGGAGCAGGAATCAAACCAGAAGAGAGTGGAAGAACTCGAGAATAAACTGGAAGCGGTCGAATACAAACTTGAGCTGCAAGAAAGACAGAAAAGGAAAAATAGAATGGTAATGACAGGATTTAAACCGGATGAGAGCATGAACACCTCGCTCAAGAAGGCCTTAGAAAACTTTATAAAACAGAACCTTAAAGTCGAATCGAAAATAATAATGGCATACCAAATAGGAACTGGAAGAACCGTAATGGAAGTGGAAAGATGGGAAAATAAGCTTGATATAATGAAGAACAAGTCTAAACTTTGCCTGTTGTCTGGAAGAAAAATATATATAGACAGTGACATGACGCACATGGAGAGAGAAATACAGTCGAGAATAAGAGAACAAGCGAAAGAGTTGAAGGATTCTGGTAAGACAGTGAAGGTGGGTTATCAAAAGTTGTCATATGATGGTAAACTTCTGAGATGGAAGAAAGATGAGGGGTGCTTACAGGAGGTTCCAAAAAACTAACTAGGCACAGCTTCCAAGTTAAATATAAGACGGACCGGCGTGAAAAGGAAAATTCAATGGAAAAATAGAAGAGATGTAGACGATAATTTAGTTTTGGTAACGTGGAATGTAAGAAGTTTGTATGAGGAGGAATAATGAAGCAACTAACAAGAGAATTGAAAAGATATAGAATAGATTTAATAGCACTACAAGAAACAAAACAAAAAGGTAACGAGGTTTTCAATTTAGATGGATATACTTTCTTCATGAGTAACGAACAAGATAGAAGATTGGGTACGGGTTTTGCAGTTAGCAAGGGACTGAGGAGGTCGGTTATTGGTTTCACACCCATATCAGACAAATTTTGTAAAATAAGATTGAGAGGTAACTACGGAAAAATTACTATATTTAATGTGCATGCGCCCACCGAGGACAAGCAAATAGAAGTAAAAGAGCAATTTTACAAAACACTTGAAAGAGAATACGACAAAACGCCAAGATTTGATGTCAAAGTTGTTATGGGTGAC
The DNA here is from genome assembly GCA_036346125.1 of Lycocerus yunnanus. Taxonomy (NCBI): domain Eukaryota; kingdom Metazoa; phylum Arthropoda; class Insecta; order Coleoptera; family Cantharidae; genus Lycocerus; species Lycocerus yunnanus. The sequence goes on along the minus strand of JARFIX010000145.1, from coordinate 481,258 downwards.
TTTAATGCTAAGATAGGACAGGAGTTGGATTTCCGACCTACAATAGGAAGGCACAGTTTACATACTGAATCAAGTGAAAATGGAAGGCTACTGATAGATTTTGCAATGGGAAGAAGAATAATAATTAAGAGTACCTACCACGATCACAAGAATATTCATAAAGGCACATGGACTACACCAAGTGGTAGTACAACAAACCAGATCGACCACATATTAATAGAGGAAGGAGATAAAAATCTTATTAAGGATGTGAGGAGCTACAGAGGTGCAGATGTGAGTTCGGATCATTTTCTGGTTGATGCTAAGATGAAGCAAATGTTACCATCAAATATAATAAATAGAGAACGAAGACAAAGAAATAATCACAGAATTACATTACAAGACGAGAAGTCGCGAACCGAATATGAGAGGAAATAATAATAATAATAATAAAATCTTTATTGCATCAAACTGCAGAAATTAATAAATTTATGCATAAAAATAAAAAAACAGCACGATGCAAAGGTGAAGATCAGCTACGCTGGTTTTCATCTCAACCCCAGGAAGCGACTTAGTAGAAGCTTGTAATATTGTATAGAGCCCTTTCTATGAGAAGCTCCTTAATTTTCCTTTTGAACTTTTTCAGAGGTAGATGTTTTATGTTCTCTGGTACAGCGTTGTATAGCTTTATGCCAAGGTTCGCGCCCTCCGAACATTTTAACCTCCTCCTTTCCGTTAGAATTTTTGTCGATTTCTCGTTTCGTATTCGTGCTTTGCCGTATTCATCAAAATCTCAGGATCTTTTCTTACTTTGGTTACACTTTCGTGTACATATGCTGATGGGAGTGTTAGTATGTGAAGTTCGCGAAATATTGCTTCACAATGCGTTCCACTTGCTACTGCTTTTATGGCTCGGACTGCCCTTTTCTGCATGATAAAACCCTTTGCTTGCGTTGCATTACCCCATGCCAAAAGACCGTACATCATTCTAGCGTGGAACAACGAAAAGTACACTTTACAATAGGTAAAGAATTGGAAAATTGGACCAAATACAGAGTATTGACGAGAAAGCGAAGAATATTGAAAACACAATAATTCGAACAGTGTCGAAATTACAACCAACGCAACGAGGAGGTAAAAGTAAGGAATGGTATGATGAAGAATGTGACGAAGAGAGGAAGAAGAGAGAGAAGATCAGACACCAAATGTTACAAACGCAACTAATGGAAGATAGACGAAGATACGAAGAGCAAAGAAAGAAATGCAAGTCAATTTACAGAATTAAGAAGAGAAAACACAAGGAAATTTTACTGAATGAAATAGAAGAAAGATACAAAAACAAAGAGATAAGAAACTTCTACCAAAATATTAAAGGGTTAAAAAACGGATACCAAAAAAATACAGTGTTTTGTAAAGACAAGGAGGGGAATTTGGTAGGTGGTGAAAAGGAAACTATGAATAGATGGGCGGAGTATTTCGAGGAGCTACTGAACAGTCAGCAAGACGTGTATAGAGAGGTAGAAAATGATTATGTGGACGAAAATGAGAATACAGAAGCACCAACACCTCAGGAAATCCTGGAAATAATACTGAAATTGAAAAATAATAGAAGTGCTGGAGAGGATAATATTACGTCAGAAATGATTAAATACGGAGGGGGAAGAGCTTCATAAGACCATATGCGAATTAATTGTGGAAATCTGGGAAAAAGAGCAAATGCCCGGAGCATGGTGCGAATCAATGATCTGTCCAATACACAAAAAAGGCGATAAGATGAACTGCAATAATTACAGGGGGATAGCCCTACAGAGTGTTGTTTACAAAATTTTAGCCATATGGATTAAAGAAAAAACTATCCCAACATTCCGAAGGAATTATTGGCGAATACCAGTGCGGTTTTAGAAGGAGCAGATCAGTGATAGATCAAGTGTTCACACTCAAGCTAATCCAAGCAAAAAGCCATCTATTGAAGCTGCCTACGCACGTACTTTTCATCGATTTTAAACAAGCTTATGACACAATTAAGAGAAGCAAACTATATGAAGCACTGTATCAACTAGGTATACCAACTAAATTGATAAGGTTGATAAGAATGACTTTGAAAGGCACCGAGAACAAAGTAAAAGTTAACGGCCTGATATCGAGAAAATTCGAGGTGAGAAATGGTCTGAGACAGGGGACCTCTCTCGGCAGCACTATTCAACCTGGCGCTGGAAAAGATCATGAGAGGGTCAATTAAACAGAACAGGAACTATATTTAGTAAAGCCCATCAGTGCCTGGCGTTTGCTGACGATATAACCTTAATAACAAGAACAAAAGGTGAGCTGAGGGACTGTGTTTCAAGACTGATTGAGCAGCTCGCAATATGGGACTTGAAATAAATGAGAATAAATCGAAATACATGACATGGGAAGATAAACAAAATACAGAGAACTACCACTTGCGAATTCCAATAAACGCACAAAATCATATTGAGGTAGAAGAAATACCGAGATTTACCTACCTGGGCACGGTGATAACGAGAAAACCAGAAAGTAGCACTGAGATATGTGCTAGAATTGCAACTGGAAATAGAAGCCTGTCAGCACTGAACGCTGTCATCACAGGAAAGATGCTGTCTAGAGCGGTAAAGATACGAGTATATAAGACTATAATACGACCTGTGGTGACTTATGCAAGCGAACTCTGGACCCTGACAAAGAGAGACCAACTTATGCTCGAGGTGTGGGTGAGGAAGGTGCTTAGAAGAATATATGGTGGAATTCTAGAAACAACAGGGTGGAGAAGAAGATCGAACAGCGAAATTCAGGAACTGTATGGAGGACCAATAATATCAAGTTTCGTAAGAGCACAGAGATTGCGATGGCTGGGTCATCTAATGAGGATGAGTGAAGATAGAGTACCATGGAAGATGTGGAATAGTGAGATTGATGGGAGAAGAAGACGTGAAGACCACTAGCAGAATGGAAAGAGAACGTATTGGGGGACTTGCGACTTCTGAACGTTGCGGATTGGCAAGAAAAAGCCAGGCATAGAGATGAATGGAGGCGGATTGTAAATGAAGCTATGGGCCTACAGGGCCTCTAACGCTATGTATATATACCTGTCCCATCAGCAAATACTTTGAATACAGTTCAATGTATTATAATTAAGGAATGTTCCACACTTTACATATTAATTATTTATTTTAAATAAATTAGTACATTTAAACTTATACTACACTACCTCCATAGACCACGAAAGAAGAAGAAAATAAGGATCACCGCCACTCACAAGACGACCAACCTCGATGGAAGAACAAGCGCGAGCTTGTCGAACTTTTATTGTTTTTGTAATTTGTGTAATTTTACAATATTTATTGCATATAAAAAGACGATAGCACATAATGCGTAGTACAGAGAACGTGATTTACTTCCTTGGAAGTAAAATTCAATGAATTCCAACCCAACTGCAACGCCGGTTGACCCAGGTCAACGACCAATCAGATGAAGGAGATGTGGATTCCAGACCTAGTACTCCACTTTGGCAAGAAGACTAGGCTAGGGGGCAGTAGGTGCTAAGTTACGTTTTTATTCATACTGTCACATATGTCCACCCTGTATAAAAAATAAACTAACTCAGTAATCAAATGAACAGGAACACCGTCATCAAATAGCTTAAGGTGGTACGAAAATGCAGGATAAGTTAAATTTTCCTCGTTATCATTTTGCAATTTATAAAACATTAAGAGTCGGCAATGGTGAGCCGTAAGGCTAGGCAGCCCTTAAGGTTGCGTAAGGTGATGGACATGTAAGTAAAGTAATTTTACCATGTAAATATTAGATATAGGAATAATGTAAAAATAATGGATTAATATAATATTTAGTTGATACCCAAACCGATTTTAAAATAAGCTACACCCCAATAATACTAAGCGACAAATGGTAGAGGTGCCGGTTTTTAGGCGTTTATCGTCGTATAACGTCATAGAATTCAATTTTAATTTGGGAACATAAAATAATTGTAGGCGAAGAATGTAAAGTAGAATGAGTCTAGCACTAGTAGATGTGGGTATATCAAATTACAAACCCATGAGTTAGGAATAATTCAAAGAAGCTATAATATTGTTTTTGCAAAAGGACAAAAATTTACACTGTTCTAGTCCGGGACAGGCATTAACAGTATATTTAGTTTCAAAAATTAATATTTTTCTTATCACCCGTAGACAAAAATTGGTGTTTTACTTGTTTTTGAGTCTGAAAACAAGGTGAGAAAATGTTAATAAACTACGACGTTAAAATAAATTTAAACAAAAGAAATTTTATTTAATGCAAATTTTAGTTAATAAAAATATTAATTTAATTGTAACAAACAATGCAAGTTTTAAGTTGATACGTATGTACGTTGTTAACACGGTAAATTTGATTATGTTGCACATTCCAACTAAACGTATATGATATACAGGATGGATTTTTACTCTAACTTTTTAATAATATTCAATAAAGCGATGGTTCGTAAAAAAAAAGGAAATAAAATACTACTTATGAATTGATATTAGCGAAGAATTTTATACGCGATACGCGAAATAATAAATAAAGTACCAAAATAACGTGCCCATAGACAAATATAAAAGAAATAAAGTTAATGAAAATGCCAAATAGGTAAAGAAATTAAAGTAATTAAAGGGCATCGGGCGAAGAAATAAATCAAATTCAAAATAAAGAGATGACTATGTTAGAAAGGTACTGTAATTTAAAATCGCGACTAAAAAGTAAAATTTTAAGAAATATTGGTTAAATTTAATCGATTTGGGTATCAAATAATCTAGATTTAAGTACAAATAAAGTTAAAATACAAGTTATAAATCAAATTTTCAAATAGTACGTGAAAAATAATAATTGCAACTAAAAATAATAGCCGTCGTGTAACTAGAAACGCGTTCATACGATAAGTAAAGTTCATGACCCTTGCAATGAAAAGCATTGCAAATTAATTATTACAAATTATAAGAAAATAATTTAATTTTTTTTTTTTAAAACTAGACAAATTTAATGCCGAAAATAAAGTCAATAAAAGGTTACATCATTAAAATGATTTGTCAATTTAACTAAAAATCGATAAGATATATTATTCTAGCCCAACGTGTTGGAAAACGTAAGCGAAACTACAAATTAGTCGCGGGTTCGAATTCCACACACGCCTGTGGGATAGCGTTTTTTAAAGAATGGCAAGCGCGGTGGAGAATAAGCTAAATATAAACATTTGATTTTTAATTAATATTATCAATTATTATAGAAAAGACTAAAAAATCAATTTTTGAAATTTGTTTTTATGATAAAAATTAAATTAAAAGTAAAATTTGAAATTACAGAAGGGTTGTAAAGTATATTGTAATACCATACGAAAAAGAAAACGGCGTAAATAACTAGCTAGCATTAACAAGTAAATTTTATTATTTTTTGCAATAAAAGCAAAAAACTGATTAAAGAATGTTTTAAATAATAAACGCATAATTTATTAAAAGGAAAATTAAGTTCATGACAAACTTGTGTATTTTAACTTCAATTAGATAGGGTTTAAACATAAATAGGATCAGAACAACTAATTTTACGAATATACCTAGCTTTTAATAAAAATGGGAATCAAATAATTATAAATTTTTTTAGTTATGATACGTAGGTTAGAACAAGTCAAATAAAAATTAATTAAGATTTATGCTGAACTTTTAGTTAAAAAATATTAAATGTTGAAATAATTCGAGTTCAGATCAAACGGAAGATGTATAATTTTAAACCAGATATTAAGCGACAATTAAATTAATTAAAGTAAAGTTGATCAATAAACCTCTCTGGATAATGGATGGATGTAGATTGGTCAACGGGTTCCTATTTTAGGTCTGTGCGGAAAAGTATTGCCAAATGAGCTCGGATTTTGGGAGTAGCGTTCTTTCCTTTGGGAGCCGCGGCACTAGTCTACGTTTGTTTCAATTATCTTGAGAAAATTTGTCGGTAAATACTGATTTCTTTGTTGATCAATTTTGAGAAATTAAATTGCTAAGTAAGTAGGAAAATAATTATCGTATCGTAAATTATTAATATGACAAAAAGAAAAAGGATCTACGATGCAAAGTAACAGATTGTAAGGTTTTATAAAACAAGTAATGCTACAATTTAGTATAAATTAATGGAAATAACATAATAATTAAAGTGTTTATTATAAGGGAATACTGGGCACATATATAAAAAAAATTTTTGTGTATAATTAAATTTGTAGTCTGTTTAAAGAAATCTAGTTAAATTTCAATTGAGATAACAAGGATAAGGTTCAATGGACAAACAATTTCAAGGACAAAAATCCAAATACGTACACTCCATGGTCCAAATCATAGTCGAAAAAAGCGCAAATCGCAAATCAAAAAGGGTAAAAAGGTAATAAGATAAAAAGGTAATAAAAAGGTAATATGAAAAGAAAAGGACTTCCACAATCAACTACAATATCAAAAAGGATGGTAAACCGGGTCGTGTGTCACGAATGGAGATGCGAGCCACTTCGAGGACTCATCACGTTCCTGCAAACCACCAAATTTGGAGTCCAAATTTGACAATGCAGAGGGAGAAAGAAAAATTGGAAAAAATAGACTTGAAAAAATCTTGATGCTGCAGTAACCTAAGCGTAAGAAAATCGAATTAAATTTTTTTAAGCAAGTTTTTAGAGGGAAAACCCTAACTTAAAGTTAAGCAATTTTTAAATCAACCCTGAGGATAAAACTTCTTTGAATTCTGGCGATTCACATGAAAAAAATTCATATAGGTAAATTTCAGTCTTCAAATAGCAGGAAGAGATAAAGTCAGGTTAAAAAAAAATTGCAACGTAAAGTTCCGCGAAGTGTCAAGGTCACACTATTTTATCAGGTCAAATTAAAGGCATAAATAGAAATTTGGGTAAAAATAACGTGTAAGTTTCTGTTTAAAGATTAACTAAAGGGTCACTTGCCAGCACGCATCCAGATGGAAAAGTTCAAAGACGTTCGCCTCACCAATGGTATAAAATATGGTTACAAAATTAGGAGTCGTTATGGAAATCATACAAAATGTAAAAGGAAAACTTCAGTTGGAATTGGACGCAATTCAAATTGAAATAACCACAGTTAATGGTACAAAACTAGGACGCTGGATGTCAAACCAGGGGCTGATCATCTCAATGGAGGCACCACACCTATAAACGATCAATTTGGAATAGTATGTTACAACATCAAGTTAAAAAATAAAATGGAAGACAGTATGGATTTGGACAAACAAAATTTGCGAGGAACATTAACGAACAGTCAAAACCAAAAACCAAAACAATGCTGCAGTAGGACCTAGCCAACCCTACGTAATCATCTCTTGTCAGTCAACCCAGAAACCTACCAATTTTTGTTCAATTCACACCAACCAATTTAAAGGAACGACATGATGCTGTAATAGGACCTAGCCAACCCTATGCAAGTAAGACATCTCATGTTAGTTAAATTGCCAAATTTTTAGTTATCATGGACCAGCCACAAAATAAACAAGTACTTTTGGAAAATGTCAATAAATCTCCAATGGAACATGGCATGGAGGAAGTAAAAATACTGGAGAAGAGAACAAATAATTTGCAGAAATAATGTAAATAATGGATACGTACGTCAAAACGTTTTAACATATGGGTCGCGCCAATTATAAGTGAACAGTGATAAATGTACGCGAAAGTAAATAAACAGAGCAAATCAAAGAAGTGCCACAAAGTGAAGAACTGTTCCAGAGATGAACTCATCAGAGCCTAGCCAACTCTACGATAAACATCTCGAACAAGTTAAAAGAAGAATAAGTGCTTATAAATAAAGTGAATAAAAAGCAGAGAAAAGTGAATTGATTAGTGCCGTAAAGAAATATTGTAATGATAAATTATTGTAAAATGTGAAGATTAGAAAGAAACGTTAAAGCAAAACAGTATTTGCATCAAATATCACAAGAGGGTGTAGTGCACCCCAAATAAAATGTAGCGAGGGTTCATGTACAAGGTTAATATTTAACTTGCGCAATTAAACAAATCACCACTTTTTACATGAACTATCCAAGCATTTGTGATAAAATAAAATAAATGGGCATGCAGACCCAAACGAAAGAAATAAATGAAGGAATCAATAAAGGTATTCATTGTAAATTACCAAGGAAGGTAATAATGAAATAAAGGTAAATAATAATTGTGAATCACCACAGGAAGGTGATATATTAAAGAATACCAATGAAAAATAAAGGGCACAAATAAAAAGAATAAAGGGCACAAAATAAAATAAATCTATCAAGTCTCTGTAAAGTACATGTGTACTAAAACAAGGTAAAGTACCTACTATGTGAAGTACAAAAGGTATTGAAATTTTCAAAAGGGCAAATTTTAAGTAACAAACGGAGTCCAGTATTTAAAAACAAAATGAACCAGTATTTTGAAGCGTATTTAACAAAACGTCTAAGTTTAAAAAATTTGAAAATGAGAATGAAAATTATTAAGAATTTTTATAACAATTTAATAAGGTAAACAATGTAATGCAGTAAGGTAATTTAAAACCGAAAGGGAAATTGAAACAAATATGTACCAAAATTTTGAAAAGTTTAAAATGTCTTAAATAAAAATTTTAATGTAATGCTAAAAAAAAAAAAAATTAATTTTACAAGTCAAAGAGGAATTTATGATCTTTTGTAAAGTTCAGAAAATAAATAATAGAAAATTGTGTAATGAGTAAGAAAAATTTAAAAAAAGTTATTAATTTAAAGTAATTATGGTACGTGTCTCATAAATACAATCATTTAAACGATTCAAATAGTTTTACAAGGAATAGTGATTAAAAAATCAACGTATTGAACATTTCAAAATTTAGATTTAATATAAACAAATTTTTAATTCGAAAAATTTTCAAGCTTAAAATAATATGGCAGTATTTAATTTATAAAATGTAAATTAATCAAACCAAAAAAAAAAAAAAAGGTTACGGCAAAAGTTTAAAAAATGTACCTCAGAAATTAAAAGAAAAACTAGATTATGGCACAAATTGATGTGCAAATTATTGAAACACTGCACAAAAATAAAGATAATTAAGATGAAATAATTCAATTAAATTAATTTATTGAAAAATAAAACTTGAATTTTCAATACGAATTTGAATAATTTTAATTTTTTTAATTTTTAAAGGTAAATTAATAATAATTACTTTTTTAATAAACGTTAAAAAAAAAGTTTTGTACTGTAATTTTGAGACTCGTTTAAACCATTTGAAAAATATACCTATATATTTTTTTTAATGATTAAAATGATAAATGATTTTTATTATAAGATTGTTCTGATCCAAAACTACATCTGATATAATTTAATAGTTTTGTGTAATTTTAATAATTTTATAATTTATTTATTTTTATAATTAGATGAATATTTTTTTTAACTATATGATATAAAATATCTTTTAATATGTAATGTTAACCAACTTTAGCTAATGATGACTGCTGTTTCTAAACGGATTCAATTTGCAAATTTTTTTTTACCGCCTTGGGGCAGGCGTTTTTGAAGAGGGGGGCATGTCACATATGTCCACCCTGTATATAAAATAAACTAACTCAGTAATCAAATGAACAGGAACACCGTCATCAAATAGCTTAAGGTGGTACGAAAATGTAGGATAAGCTAAATGGTTGTGTGAACGAATGAATGAGGTAAAAAATAAGTGAGTCGACAATGGTGAGCCGTAAGGCTAGGCAGCCCTTAAGGTTGCGTGAGGTGATGGACATGTAAGTAAAGTAATTTTACCATGTAAATATTAGATATAGGAATAATGTAAAAATAATGGATTAATATAATATTTAATTGATACCCAAATCGAGTTTAAAATAAGCTACACCCTAAATAATACTTAACGCGACAATACTATGACATAATTTTTACAATAAATTAAAAACAAGTCCTCTTCTAAAATAATGTTTATATTCTATAAATATTTTGCTTTCTGTACATGCAAAGAAACGTAATCTCTTCAGTATATTTCTACAATCACAGTAATGAGACAACAAAATTTGGTGAACTAATTTAACTGTTGCACGATTATAAATTAGAATAGTCTTGTCTGTCAGTACAACTATCCACAAGCGATTCATTTTCAACTCAAATTCGGTATCGATTTCCACTTCTATTGTTTTGTTTTGAATACAATCCATGATTATAAACGCGAAGCGTCCATATCTCGGCCCAACGTTGGTGGATATGTGATCAATGAGGTGTTCCAAGTTACTTGTTTATATCTAAAAAAAACATCAAATGCAAATTTACGTAATAATACTCTTTCTTGAAGACTCCAAAAATATATATGTTTCTTTTTTAATCTGTTGGAAATTTGTTCACCACATTCGCCCATCAAAAATGTGCCCTTGACAGTTTTAATTCCCTTGAATAGATTTAAGCTAATCTTGCAGGAGTAGGTAATGCAATTTTCGGTCAGATGGAGGTAGCTTATTTTTCCGTCGTGGGATACAGCAATTATGTATTGATCCCAAAAAAACAAAATCTACAATTCTTTTAGTAAGTTTAAAATTGTGCGTTATAATGCCGGTGTTCAACTGACCCACGCTTAAAACATCTGATTTTCGTATTTTCATTGCAAATAAACTTTGATGAAACGATATGGTTTTTGGATGATAAGTCCAGTTCTTCAAAGATTTGTAATGCCGCTTCCATAAAGTCCTTCCCGTTTTTAAATCCCACGCTATAAAATTATTATTACATGAAGTCAAAAGATATGTATCGTAAACGTTAAAATCGTAGACATCCGTAACTTGTTTGTATATACAATTTTGTTAAAATTTCCACGTAGAACATGTATTAATTTTAATGTGCAAATATTAATAATTTCAATGCTTTTTAAATGTTTACGTTGGTAGTGTGTTGTAAAAAAGTTGTCTATAAGTTAGATTTTTATTGACCTATTACCTCAACTAAATATATTTTTTTCAATTTATAATTTAGGTTGATTATGCTTGTCTTTGTTGCATTTAAAAATTTCCAAAATTATTAAAACATTTTTTTTAAATTAATTATTCTAATTTCTCCAATTTCAAATTTTGGCGCTGCAATCTATCATAACGTTCATTTTGCGCCACCTTGTATATGCAACCAATTATGAATGTGATTGATAGTTTCGATGCTATGTGTGTTTGATGGCAGAAATTCAAAAAATGTGGTAAAGAACGCTACCCTCTCCCAAGGGCTTGGACAAAACATATCCAAACTAAATTTTACAGTTACTCTTTAGGATCAAGCGGTCAAAAAAGTCAAAAAAATTGTAAAAGAGGATCATGGTGGAGAATTTCGGACGAAAAAAACTCTTTATTCGCGAAATAGCAGAATGAATGCGCCGATAATCGTAAGTGTCATTTTTGTGGCGTACACTATTTTTTCAACCGCCTGCCAAAAATTTTAAGAAAATATCGGCAAAATTAATAAAATAAATGTGTCATAATGACATTTTACCATATTTGTTTTGTTGTTGATTTGATTTTGATTTGGAATAAAATCGAAGTTGATGAATGCATGTTATCGAGGTTGACTATGTCCATTTGACACAAGAATGCAGTAAAAATTTGTAGGGGTGCTTTCGACGCACAGGAAGATTCGCACAGGAAACGTCAAAATTAAAGCGAATGTCCACTCGATAATTTTACTAATCATATTATGAGAAATATTTTTACAAAAACCTTTCTCAAGAACTTCAATTTTTTTATTTAACAAATATCTTCCGCGGCTTCTTTTCGTGTCTCTAGGCCTCCACTGGATTATACGTCTTGCCCAACCCTCATGTTTTACTCTTGCAACGTATTCAGCCTAATTCCATTTCAACCACGCTACACTCTCAATGACATCTTGCGCTTTTGTATTTTGTCCGATCTTCTCGTTGGCGATTCTATCTCGGAGAGATATTCTAAGCATTCTCCGTTCCATGGCTCGTTGAGCCACTCTTAGTTTTTCTGCCAATTTTTAAGCCATTGTCAAAGTTTCCACACCGTAAGTAAGCTTCCACTTGTTGTATTTCTTGGTCTGCGATCTTCAAATTTGCACTTAAAATCAGATTGGTCATGAATTTTCTTTTTTCTACATTCATTTTGAGACGTAGGTCATTGGAAGTTTTCTTAAGAGTCTCCAACATGGTTTGTGTTTCTCTATATCATCAGATACTATGTTGTCAGAAAACGTCACATGGTTGAGCATTTCTCCATTTATATTTATCCCAAACTTCTTCCATTCTATTTGTTTGAATACATGTTCTAAAGCCTCTGTGAACAATTTTGGAGCGGTTTTATAAGTATTTCACTCTCTGCCTTTATTGCTTCGACGGTAACTTCGTCTACTCCATTTGTTCGGTTATTTTTCATTTCTAATAGGGCCTGTTCTATTCCATCTACCATTATACCTGGTATTTCTTCCGAACCTTGATTTATGAGTCTTTTATTTTATTTTTTACTTCTTCGGGCTCTTTTTACTTTTAAATAAATTTCGATAAAACTCTTCCGCGATCATAAGAATATCACATCTTTTTGTATTTATCACTCCATTTTGGTCTTGTAATTTACTAATTTTACCCATTCCTTGTGAAAATCTGGATCTTAGAACCTTAATACTTTTGTTCGCCTCTATTGTTTTTTCGATTAAATTTTCATATATCCTTCCTTATCTCTTATGATATTCTTCTATGCAACTAACTCTTTCAACTGTTGTATATTAATGTTTCCCATCTCTCCGAGGCTTCTATTTTGTTCTATCAACTCTTTCGTATTTACTAAAAACCTTCTTAATATTAGTAAAAAAGAGTAAAGTCATTTTTTGAAAATAGAATTTAGTCATTTTGGAACCTATAAGCGTTCACCTTTGCAGTGGTAAAGTCCTTGAAGTCCTATCAATTCAATTAACGGAGATATTACACATGCACTAAGAAATTAAGTCATTGGAGTGGTGAAATGTGAAATGACTTGTAAAGTAGTGAAAAAGAGAATAAATAATAGAAATTGAAATTTAAAGAAAATGAATCAAGTGTTTTGAATAATCCAGACTACGATGATTCAATCGTTCTAGGTTCTAGGGGCAAAAAATGTTAAAAATGGTAAATATTAACTCGAAAAAAATTAAATCGCATTCTGAAGACTCAAGTGAAACCCCATCCATAGCTTAGAATGTAAACAAACAATTTCAGAATATTTTGAGTTGGGATGATGACGACTTACCTCGCAATATTGAAATAGGTATGTACATGATGCTTCTAAATTGTGACAATTTGAATATTATTGATTAATTATAATGCATTAGGAAGATTAGGATTGTAAAACTCTCAGCTTAGAAAAACTAGGTAATAAACACAGTCAACAAATGCTAGATCCAAAACACGCGTATAGGAATCCACTCCCAATAACAATAAGAAAGATAAACAACTACTGGAACTTCTTCCGTATATTTCTGGAAGAAATTGGGACTTTTATAAGAATGTAATAACTCCATTGACAAACTTAATGTGTTTCTGGATGCTTCTTCTGATGAAGAGGAACTTGAGTTATATTTTTAAATTTTTAATTCTTTGTATTTGATTTATTTTGAATAGAAAAGTATTAAAAAAATTAAAAATATAAAGTTTATAAAACAATTGACATACTATGTATACTTTATCTACGACCGGAAATTAAAAAAACAAAAAAATTAAATATTTTATTAATTAAATAGGTATATTTGTAAAATCTCCAGTGATATTTTTGGCGAGGTGCATTTTGCGAGTAGTTTAAACCTAAATACATTATTAATTTAAAATTTATAATTGAATTTTGTTTAAATTTGTAATTAATGTGACAAAATATCGAATTGTAATTTTTTTAGTAGTTTACAATAAAATTACACTTTTAGGTTAGTTACTTTACTTTACGAACAAACAAAATACAATCCGTACGTAATGTGCATGTTGATAACTTCATCCCGTGACTAAAACGATCGAAGCCTCATCTTATCAAGGTGTGATAGTATAGAAAGCAGTATAATAAATGACGTTTTAATACCAGGAGTAAAAAAATGGTTGTATCATGCTTGTAATTGGAGCAAACATTTAATAAATTTTAAAAATTATGTATTATCTGATCGATACAATTTTACAAAAAAAAAAACGGAAGTCATTTTTTTCTTTAAATAAAAAAAGTGGTTATAAAATTATTACTACATATATGAATTCGTTAGAACAAACAAGTTTATTATTGTAAGATATGCGTAAATGGTGGTATAAGCTCCAATAAAAATAGTCTAAGTTAATTTAAATTAAAGAAAGACTATCAGATGATTACTTTTGGAGAAATCTATACACTGAATCATAATCAAAGTAGTTTCGAGATAAACACGATTAAAATCTTGATATACGTAGTTTTATTCAAGTATGCTTAACCGTAAAATATGTTGATAGGGAGCTAGAATTCGACTTAATCGTTTTAAAGGGAGATTCGACAAACTTGAAAGATTGCAAACTACAATTACAAAATGTTATTTTTATTTTTAATTTTTTCCAGTTCAATATACAGGGTACTTTTCTAAAAAGTATTTTGAAATACAATTTTTGTCCTAGTCCAAACCCTTGGGGTACCACTCTTTAAAGCAATTTTTTAATTTCTACTTTCAAACGGCTATTAGTGGTTTTTTAAAGACAACTTGCTTACTAAAAAATTGATTTTTAAAAATGATTTAAAGAAAAGTTACATTAATATGAAATCAAAAATCTGAAAAATTACAGATATTTTGAAAAAAGTTGGTCCTACAAAAAAATGTTAAATGGGCGAAATGTTTGTCATTAAATTTTGCTTTAAAATACATTCACAAAAATAAAATGTTTTGGTATTTTAACAAATAATTCATTTGGTATATTTATATATAAATCTAGAGAAAATAATATTGTAAAACAAACAAATAGATAAAATTAAATCACAATATTCCTGGCTATAATTTTTTAATTTGGCATTAATTTAATAATTATTAAATTATGATTAACTAAAATAACTCTAAATTATTTTAATGAAAATAAAGTTATGTTTTAGTGATACTACATCTTGAGGGTATATTTTATGCATTTGCAAATTTAATTTACAAAATAAAAGTTATTATAATATATTGACAATAATCAAATATTGTAACTTAAAATTTTATTTCAATCTGATCCCAATGATGAAAGAAATAAACAGTACAGAAATGCTCAAACTTGCATGACCACGATCGTTCATTTTGAGTCACTCCTAAACCAAAAACGTCCCCACCCTGAAATTTTGTATGAAAGTAGGTAATATAAATATATTTTTAAATTTTTAAATGATACCTTTTTTCGAGGAGGACCAATCAAAATCGAATTAATTATGAAAGGGTCCCTATTTTTGACTTCAATTATTTATTCAGATAAAGTCACCAAAAGGCGCTTTCAAAGCTCTATAAGCAAAAATGAAAAGATTTTGTTGTCTATTATAGGTTTCAGACGTTTCAATAATAGTTTTCGAAAACTTTGGATAATAGAAGAAGCCAGCTAATAGGCCTGTACGATTTTACCTCTTCGGGTTTTTGCTTGGTTTAAGAATCATTACTATCTGGGCCACCTTCCACTTCTTCTTCTTCTTCTTCTTCAGGTGCCTATCCGTTACCGGATGTTAGCGATCATAAACTTGGCCGAAGCCAAGATGACTTTTCTTGGGAGTGTAATTCATGGGGTGGTTTTCCGTTGCCTTCCCATAGTCCACAGATCGATATTGGACTTTTGATCACATCAGTGTATCTAGCGCCAGCAGTTCGAACCGCGACCTACCGCTTCGCAGTCGACCCGTGCATGCCTCGCGCTATACTGTTGGTCTCACCTTCCACTATTCTGGGAATTTATTAATTTTATTATGGTATTGAATATCCGCGTTATGGCGTTAAGGCACTTATTGGATCACTTATCGGGCTTCTTACTCTCTTTTACAAGGAACAGTTTGCCATTCGATATGCAATTGGGTGGGACCCGTGACAAAATTATTGGGCCGGTGTTTGCGGTGATAACAATGTTTGATAATGTGGTGCATTTTGCTGATAATGTATTTGATTTACTGGGTATTGCGCTATTGGTAGGGTTGTTGTATAGCGAATGTTTCTTCGTCATTTTTTGGGCAAACAAGGAAATTCGGTATGTTCACTTGGTATAACTTACAATTCTACCAAGTTTGGGCGAAATTTTAGAGATTGAGGAACATTTTAATTGATTTAATATCGATATAAATGGCTGTACAGGGTCTCGATTTGCGTCGGTGATTTTTCTGTAAAGTGCTACGTAACTCGAATTGATTGAAATCAAATGCTACGTAAATCATCATTATTATAATGATTGCGAACGCATCTCGTATTGATTTCAATCAATTCGAGTTACGTAGCACTTTACAGAAAATCACCGACGCAAATCGAGACCCTGGTACATGAAAGTAAGTCGAAAGTACGTACGTACGAAAGATCGTCCCAGTGCGGACCTACATAACTAGTGGCATTACACAGCACCATTTGTTTATTAGTCGAGTTGTACTCACACGAGAGAGCAGAGATTAAGTGCCATATCACATTTACTTGTTTATTTGAATTTTGTTTACAAATAAATTTATATATGATAATTACTTTTCTAGTTTTATTAGAACACTTGAGAGAGAGACGATTAATTCATTTCAGAACCTATTACCATTGCTCAGTCCAAGGTCTCCACAGTCATAATTTTAAATTTTGTGACTGAAAAGTGGTTGCTTTCCCAAACAAGCATTTATATTTTTAAACTTCCCATGTATTAGCATTTTGGCCATGAAATGAATGGATAGATATAAAATAATTTAGTTTTTCAAGTATGAGTGACGTCACTATGTTACTACTACAAAAATTGCTGAGTTGCTGTAATGAGTCAGATTTTTAATAAAACAGATCAATTTTCACATCCTTGTCAGTTTTAAGTGAACACGCAAGTGTGAAGGCTAATTTTCTGATACTTGTAAAATGGCTCCCAATTGTATTATTCTGAACTTAGTGCACCTTCTCGATCGGTTTTGTTAACAGCTGAAGCCTTGGGTCTCGAATTAGATTTAATACCTGTAAATCTGTTTGCTGGAGAACATTTAGCACCTGAATATCTTAAGGTATATAACACTAACTTATTGATATTAATTATACGTGGTATATTATTTATTTTATTTGGTAACATATTTGAATTAGTTTAAAAAATATATATAATAATATATTACATAATATTATATCTCGATGTGAATTGTTTAAGTATCCACAGACTTATTTTTGATTATATTATATTAGTATTTATATAATAAAATTATCTATACAAGTACCTATTAGATAACAAACTAACGAGGTATACTACTTTGAAGTACTACATATGTAGATAATAATCAAAGATATTATATATTATGAAGTGCACAGTTAAAATTATAAACACGTTTACTCGTTCACCGTTCTTTAAATAAAACCTTGAAAGTTATCGATACACTTGAATTTGCAAGCATTTTCGTGTTTTTTTGGGGGAAGAGAAAAATTAATTTCAATTAATAAATTAATGTTATAATATTTATTATGACTCATTTACTATGTACAATTTGCAAGTAAATAAAAAATAATAAAAAGAACCTCAAACACTGCACAACAATATCCCAAGCTCAGAAAAATGGTTTCATGAGGTCTATACTGTTAATAATATTACTTATTAGTATTATTAAGGACAATGGAGAATAGTTGTTGCCACACTGATTTACAAATAACTTAAATTAATTTTAAAGTAGGGTTTCTAAAATTTATATAAAATAATAAAGTGTTTTAATTTTATAAAATATCAATCAGCATTATATGTAGTATAATTATTATGAATTAATATTAATAATTTGGTATTATTTAATAAAACCAATTTGCTTGTTTTAGATAAATCCTCAACATACTGTTCCTACTTTGGACGACGCCGGATATATTTTGTGGGATAGTCATGCTATTAACGCTTACCTTGCAAGTAAATATGGAAAAGATAATTCTTTATACCCGAGATGTTTAAAAACAAGAGGTATTGTTGATCACCGTTTACATTTCAACTCGGGCTATTTTCAACCAAGGTTTGCGGGAATAATAGTAAGTAGAGGAAAAATATTTAAACTATAGCTAATTCATTATACAATTTTAGCAAGCTGTCAGAAGAGGAGAAAATAAAATTCCTGAAGAAACTATTAACGGACTGAAACAATCATATGACATTTTGGAGACCTTTTTAGATGGAAAAACCTACTTTGCTGGAGATAACTTGACTATTGCTGATTTGGGCTTTGCAACTTCTCTTTCTTCTACTATTCCTTTTGTTCCTTTTGATGAGAAAAAACATTTTCTTTTAATTAAGTGGTTTAAACGCATTGAAGCACTTCCATACTATCAAAAAAGTAATCAAGTAGGTTTGGATAAATTTGTTGGATTTATAAAAAGTAAATTAGCATAGAATATTTACAATGAGCCATTATGTATAACTGAAAAATAAATATATAACATTAAATTCTATTTTTATGTTCTTGCATTTACATAAATACGTACTCGTACATACTACTACATATAAAAATCAAAATTAAGAAATTTTTTATTCTTTACGATTTGATTTGGTTTTAAGGGAGGATCAATCCCTATTTTCTTTAAATACTTGCTCTATTTCGTGCTTTTACAGTCCTCTGCTCGTTTTAGCCTCTTCCACTACCCTTCTTCATCGTTTTCTATTCATTACTGCTGCATACCAATTCTTGATCTTCATTACTCTCTGGTCTTTTCCTATTTCGTTTGCTCATCTCACTCTCGGTCTCTCCACGTTCGGTTTCCATTTCATCGCTATTTTTACTTAACTACTTTCTATTATATTGTCTAGTGTTTTTCTGTGTCATATCCATTATTCCTCGATATAATTTTGCGTTATTTACTTTAAAAGTTCTTTTCTTTGATATCAGTATGTGATCAATTTGATTATCTCTGTTCTTTCCTGATCTCATTGTGTTCTGTAGTTGTTATTCTTAAGTTACACAACGTCGGTAGTACACATCGCTTTTCTTCATTTTCATTTGTTCTCTCGTGTATTGTGTGTGATCCAGCCACGTTTTTACACAGTTCTACCTACCAATTTGGGCAAGAGTCGACTAACCCTGATTCGAAAACACACTTTTTCCTATAGAAATGGCTTTACAAAACGAAAGAACGCAAAAATACAAGCTCTTTAAGGTGAGGATCAATCTTGTCGGAGTTGTAATAAGGCCACAATTTAATTTTGAAAATTGCAATTTTCCCATAAGAAATACATGTAAGTGTATTTTTCTGTATTAAAATCCCCAATATGAAAGACATTCTGTCGGCGGTACTTGCAATTTCATATACGTGAATAGCCCATAGGGCGGGGCCAACTAGAGCAGAGTCAGTCGCTCTCTGAGATCCGTCGCGTCAACTTTCAAACTTTTCGAGTTGGAGCCGCTTAAGGGATGTTTTTAATGAGTTTAGCACGTGTCAAAACCGTTCGAAGCGCCGTCCGAGCCCCGGAGGGGCGAGGGCGGTTGCGGAGAATAGGTTTTGACAGT
Organism: Lycocerus yunnanus; assembly: GCA_036346125.1. NCBI lineage: Eukaryota > Metazoa > Arthropoda > Insecta > Coleoptera > Cantharidae > Lycocerus > Lycocerus yunnanus. The sequence goes on along the minus strand of JARFIX010000145.1, from coordinate 461,635 downwards.
GCAACCACCTCAGAAACGAATTCACACAAAAAGTGATTTTTTTGAAAATTTGTTGTCCGATCACAAATTTAATTTTTTTATTAGCTAATTACATCATTATCTTTCATAATTCGTTCTAAAAAACGAAATTTTGGAATTTTAAATGTTGCCACAGCCCATTTTAAATTTGGTGGGCGGGGTTACAGTTCAATAGAGCCAATGAGTAAATTGCATTGTTAATAAATTTTTAAAGCCGTTTTTTCCAAAAATGTGTGAGCCGTCCGCAAATTTTAATTTTTTTATGTGTATCTGGCATTATTATCTTTCATAATTTACAAAAGAATGGTAAAATTCGTGATCAGGGTTAATCGACTCTCGCCCCAATTTGGGCTTTAAAATCTCCAAACAGTATTATGTTATCTCTTTTTGGGATTTTTCGGTGAAGTTTCTTAATTCCATCATACATTTCAGTATTTTCTCATGATTTGCATCCTATGTCCTCCTGATAAGTTAACTTGGTCACCTCAAATCTAACATTATGCCAATTGACCATTTACTGGTTCAAATTCTATTATGTTATTTGCCAGAGTTCTCTCTACTATGCTATTCCTTGCCTATTCTCTCCCAAGGACAGCATTCTATGATTTCTCATCTTTATTTCGCCATTCTCTTTCCATATTATTTCTTGCACTGCTGCCAGACTTTTCAATATCTTTAACTATTTTGTTCAATCTTCCGAGCATTATCGTTTATTGCACATTGCATGTTCCTATTCTTCTGTTTGTTTTTCCTCTTCTTTTTTCTGATTTTTTCCCTTTTTGTCTATGTTCTTCATTTGTAACTTGTCCTTGTCGGGTGCACTTTAGTTTTATGTTTCTCGCATACACTCAGCCTCTTGGTTCTCTTTTATGGTCGCTTGTATGCCCTTCCATTCATATACTTTGTTATTGATGGTCAACTTTTGATATCCATTTCCTCTATCCATCTGCTGTCGAGTCATTTCTCTTGTCTTACTTTGTAACTCACGCTATATACTATGTATGCTCCTCTTTCCTTCAACCCATTAGTGTTCCTCAATATTTGTCCTCCCAGGTCTGCAGCTTAACCACTATTGCTTTGTTTTTCGTGTTTTTCCCTATTTGGAAAGTCTCGATGCTTGATGTCTACGCCTAGTTCTTCTTTTAGAGATTTCTGTACTTTTTCTTTCTGATTCGCGGGATTTGTCGCTTAAAGTCTCTTCATTATTACTTCGTTCCTTCTTCTTGCTATTTCCTCCCTTTTAAAAGCATTTTCCATGTTTTCAATAATTCTTCTTGAGAGTATTTGATTTTTTTTAGTCCAGACAACTTTTCTGACTATTTTCCTGCAGTTTCTTAATCTCTTCCTTCAGTCTCTTCATTTGGTTTGATATGCTACCGTAGGTTTGTAAACATCATAACAGACTGACGCATGACAAAGTATAACAGGAATTTGTAACTTCCGCCATTCCTGTTAAGTTTAGTCCCCTTGAGTTTTGTCAAGTTTACATGTAAGGTGAGAGAAAAGTTGGCACTATGTTTTCTTCTGAGATAAGCTCGCTAATTGATAAAAGGCAGTGCTCAACTAAGACCTCAAGAGCACGCATATATTTTTAATTTGGTGCAAATTTTCGTGTTTAAACCTACTGTGATTATTTCATCCTCCATATCACAGGTAAATTACATTCAACTTTGTTTCTCCGATTCTTACCACTTATTTTTAGTGGGTTTTAATGCCAGGTTTAAGAATCTGTTTGGTTGCATTTCCACCGCATATTCTAGTTGAATTTTTGCAATGTCGTCAAGACGTTATCTTTGCCGACCGTTACACCTGGAATGATAAGGAAAATTTAGCCCACCGATAAAAGTCGACCTTCGTCAATTAACTTTATATTGGAGCAGTTTCGGAAAATTATTTTCATATTTTCGTGGATTTTGGACTGTTGCGTTTTATGGATAATGGGGTCCTTGCATTATTTTGGGACGATGGTATCATTTGAAGATTTGTGTGAGCTTCTGTTATGCTCCTGTCAAGATGCCAGTTGTTCTTTGGCAGGCCCTTATTTTTTTCACGATGGCAGCGGTTCCTTCCATGTTTTCCCCTCCGTTTGAAGTTGGACGAAGCGTTGTAACGAGCCATTGCTATGAATTTGTGTAGTTTGTTATTCAATTTTCAACATTGGTGGTTGACGTTGTCGACCTGAAGTTATGTTTAATCCATTCTTGTGTCTTTATTTGATTTTAGTAAACTTCCGGAGATAACCTGATGTGGGACGATGACGTGATTTACTCTGAAATTGAAGGTAACCCGAAATGAAAGGTATTTTAAAGATTCGATCCATCATTTTGGAAGTCTCTAGGTAAGTGAGCTATGTCAGTAAAGATTCGGGATGTGTGTTTAACTGCGCTTCAGGTGGGACTTTTGATTTAACGTCAACGATTTTCACAACAAGAATTCAATTGTTGAACAATTCATAGTAATGGGAGTCGACTTGAACCATCACTAGCCTCAGCTAGTGTGGTTGTATTTTGCTTTAAGAAGTTTACCCCTCAGGTAAACTTTCTTATTTAACCCTTGTTTTTTTTATTATTTTAACCTGTAGCCTTCAGCTACTTGCTAATGTTACTTGCTTTGTTCTTTTATTTTTCATTATGTGTTTGTTCTGATAAGGAATTGAAAATAAATGTCACACCAACTGTTTACTATCTTTGCTTTTGTTAAATTAAACAACTCTTCTTTTCTTATAAGTTTTATTTACCTTAGCTGGCGCCCTATTAACATCATTTTTCCTCATGCTGAGCAATGCATTTTAGTTACGAACCACCCCCTCGCATACCGGCTAAATACTTAAATGTATATGAGTTAGCTGACCGTTAATAACAGCTACGGTCAATCAAGCGGCTAGTGTGACAAAATTAAAATTTCTGCAATTGTTGTTACAAAAGCATTAGCGATTCAAGAGCTTAAAAATAAAATTAATTTTTTTTAAATTGGGTGTTATCATCTAATTGTTTTCTATTTTCGATCATTTAGAAATTTGTTCACAATCATCGATTTTTTCAAAATGGCAAACTAGGGTAAATGCTATGCATTTAATTAAATTTTCATATTCAATAAGTGTGCAATATTTATTTTTTATTTCACAATCTAGGTATTCGTTTAAAGTACAATAAATAAATTTAATTCGGTTCTAACAAGTCGATGTATTTTCGGCTTTCAATCTGGTGTCCTGCCTTAAATAAAAAGTATTATTGTTTTCAAAACAACACATAGAGAGCAAAAAATTTCAACGTAAACATTACTGTATAGCGTGAAAACAAGTTTTACTATATTTTTGACAACAATAACCTGCTAAATTACCTGTTCAGCATTCATCGCGGCGTTTTCAATCTCAGTATCTGAAAAAATAATCCCCCTCGTTATAGCCTTCTCCTCCCACTTTTAAGCATTGGCCTCTTTCTGTAAGGAAAGGTTTAAACAATAAGAAAAATAATATTCTCTTTAAAATTTCTCATGATGTAATACTAAAATTAACTTAGTCATGTTTAGACTCTGTTGAGGGTTTTCTTCAAGGTAAGCATCTGTTCCCTTGAAAACTAAAATAATTAAGCACATTGCAAAGAACAGAGACATGAGTTTCATTTTGCTACAATTGTTATGTTGTCACTGTGAGTTGAAATCTCTTGCGTTTCTTTATATAAGGGTAAGTTAATGTAATTCTACAGTAATTATAATTCTAAGTTCCTTTTTAAAAATAAGTACTATTATTATCATCATTACAGTATAACTTAACGTCTACTTTTTCAATAATTAGACGTCCTATTCAATTATCACGATTAGACAAAGCAAATATTTTCTGATTGTAATTATTAACTGACTGCACAAGTAAGCACCTACCAACAACTAATCAAGAGCCATCAATCGGTACGTTAAACGTTTTAAAAATGAAATTGATGATAACTTTTGGGGATTTCAGAAATATACATATTTTAAATTTTTAAGTTCGTTTGTTTTATTAAATATTCAAAGTAAAAAAAGAAAAACTTTTACTTCAAAATTCCAATAAATATAGACAAATACGTTATTCAAAGTGAGATTTATTGAGTGTTTCTTGATTAAAATTAAGTTTTAAATTAGTAGGTTAACTTTTTCATTATTAAAAGTAACAGAAGTACGAATGTAGAATACAAAAAGATATTTTTGTTTAAATAGGCATTTTTTTTAAATTTTGCAAAATCTTTACGACCACCAGCACAAAACCGAGAAAACTAATAAAATTGGACTATAACCCAAAGATGATTAGCGACGATGTCACAATTTTGTATCTTACAAGGGGAGACCGGCAACTTCCCCTCACTGAATTGATTCATTTTCATTGTGCGTGTAGGTCTTGTATTGGACTTCAACAGATGAAAGTATAAAGGCACGCTTTTTGCCAATTTTGAGAAAATTGAATTTGAATAATTGTATATTACTGATGAACTGCATAAAATTAACATAAATTTGGTAAGCTGTTAATGGAATTGCGTAAATTGCAAAAATAAAAACATATGCGAAGGGTTTTGGGATTGCATCCAGCTCCTGCCAATTTGGTTTTATTTATTTAATTATTAATTTCTCCCACGCACCCTAGACTCCCCGGTCTCTACAACTTTGGCTTATTAGGATATTAGTTACTTGAGTGTGACTTGTTAAAGGTAAGATTAATTAGTTTTTCTAGAAATTCTTTCTCGATCGGTTATAATAATAATAATAATAATAATTTATTTCACAACAGGTTAACACCCAATAACAGGAAATATAATACAATTAATATATACAACAATATATACAGTAAATTAATACAATATGATAACAATACGTTAATAGAGATTTGATGCTGTTCTCAGGTGTTCATACGTGGCATTTCTAGTTGTACTAACATTGTCGAGATATATATCACAGAGACTGGATATTTTATTTGTGTTGGTGCATATGATGTTTATGGGACACTTCTTCATTATATTTGTTCTGTAGCTGGTTATGTAAAATATCTCATTATTACGACGAGCAGCTCTTGCTGGAAGTAACTTAAGTTCGTTTAAGATGTCGGGGCACACAATTTTGCTGTGGATTAATCCATGCAAGAATAACACAGATGTTACGTATCTGCGATTATCAAGACACTCAAAATTGAATTCATTTAAAAGAATTTTATGATCGAATCCACGTTCAGGATACTTATCGTGCGTTTTCAAGTAGATATACTTTAAGAAACGGCGTTGGACAGATTCAAGAAGATTTTGTGTTTGTCATAGATTGGGTACCAGATGAGCGATCCGTATTCTAAGATACTCCTGACATATGCAAAATAAAGAATTTTAATGCAACGAAGATTTGAAAAGTCAGCGCAACTTCTAAGAATAAACCCAAGAGTTTTTAGGGCTTTGTTGACTGTATTTTCTATATGACTTGCAAAACTTAACTGGTTATCAAATAAAATTCCTAGATCTTTGTATTCGTTACATCTAGTAACTTCGTTTCCAGCAATTTTGTAAGAATATGTGATCGTACTTGCTTTTGTTGAGTATGTCATAACGTAGCATTTACTAATATTTAGTTTTAATTTGTTTACAACACACCAGCATTCAATCTTATTGATAGCTTCTTGCAGTCTTAGGCAGTCGTCAGTTGTTGATATAGATCGAAATATTTTCAAGTCGTCAGCATATAGAAGAGCTGGATTTTCCAATCTATCGATTACATCATTGATAACTGCAAAAAACAGCAATGGGCCTAGATTAGAGCCCTGCGGTACGCCAGAATGTGGCGTAAATGTATCAGATGAAAAGCCCATGTATTCGACAAACTGTTGTCTATCGAATAGGTAAGATTTCAAAAGTGAAAGTAATTGCACTGATATACCCAAGGTCTTCAATTTTGTCAGAAGAATCATGTGATTGATTTGATCGAATGCTTTCTGAAAGTCCATATAAACCGCGTCGACTTGCAATTTGTTGTCTAAACTTGAAGCCACGTATTGCGAAAAACATACAAGATTAGTAACAGTGGATTTCCGTTCAACAAATCCATGTTGGCACGGTGTTATTATGTTCTCCAGATGATTGTAGATGTGTTTGTAGATTATTGATTCAAAAATTTTAGAGAAGTTGCACAGAATTGAAACTGGTCTATAATTATTGACAAGTGAGGGGTCGCCCTTTTTTAATACTGGGCAAATGCGAGATTTCTTCCAGATGTTGGGAAATGTTGCTGTTCGAAGCATGCAGTTATATATATGTTTTAGTGGTGGTAGGAGAAAGTTTGCATATTCTTTTATAAAAGAATTTGGAAGTTTGTCGATACCAGCAGTTATTTTGTTTTTTGACATGAGAATTGCATCTAATATTTCATTTTCGGATATGTTTGTAATCCGTAGTTGTGGATGATAGTTATGTTGAAAATTATCCATTGTGGGTTCGGAACCACCGATTTCATCAGAATAACAGTAAACACTTTTGAAGTAGTTAGCAAAAGCATTAACTATTTCTTGAGGTTTCTCGTAGACAATGTCATCATAAAGTACCCGTCCTGGAATCCGCGAATTTCCTTTTTAATTTTTTGTATAGCACCAGAATTTCTTAGGGTCGCTGCACAAGACAGATTCGATTTCGGTTATATAATTTTTATGGTCTGTATCAATCATAGTTTTAATCAATTTCCTGTGGTGACTAAAATTAATGTAGTGAGATGGAGTGGAAAGTTTTTTAAAATTTTTACGGGCTTTATTTTTATTTTTAATAGCTTTAACTAGACCGGCAGAAAACCATGGTGGATAAGATCTATTAGTTTGTTTGGGTTTAGTTCTAGGCACTGTTTTTTCTAAAATATTATATAAAATATTGTAAAACTTATCGCAAGCGTCGTTGACATTTGATGACTCGATAACATTGTTCCAATTAACGTTGTTAATTAGTTCGCCAAATAATTGCTGATCTAGTTTTGCAAAATTGAAGTTCAGGTCCAAGTTATTGTACTTGTACAAAAATTGTTTATGAGATTTGCTTTTAATATTTAAGTCAAATGTTAGGGGTGGATGATGACAGTCTACTTTAAGGTCAGGAGAAGCCGCGTTGAGATTGACACAATTCATATTTGATATGATAAGATCAAGAAGACGCTCATTGGAGTTGCAGATATTATTAAATTGATACATATTAGTAAAGTTAATAAAATTATGTGTTAGAGTTGATTTTGATCACAGCATCCCAGAGAATATTTCGAACTATTGAAATCACCCATTATTATGCATTTTTTGTTGAGGTTATTTACATACTCACCAAATATTTCATAAAATGATTCGACATCATTGCTTGCAACATCTGGAGGTATATATAAAACAAACATGTAGAAGGATGTCGAGTGAAGAACCATTTTGCATCCCACAATATCAATATATGCGAATTCGTTGGTAATAAAATTCATATTTAGATACGTAACATCTGTTATGTTGTTCGGTTATGCTGAACATCGGTTATGCTGATGTCTTCTCTTTATTACTAATAAAAAATAAACTGCTCAAACCGGGGGTCTGGGGTGTGGAACACCTTCCAGTGCTTCACCGTTGAAAGGCAAAACATTCAATGTTTACAGATTATTAGTAGGATTTATTATAGCGCTTTGGTTTTCTTGAGAACGATGACATAAATTATTTTGGGGAATTAATAATCAAATAAATAAAAAACAAATTGGCAGGAGCTGGATGAAATCCCTGTACCCTTTGCATATGTTTTTATTTTAACTTTATACATATACGGCGGGCCAATTGTTTTATTTTAAAAATCTGTTTGTTTGTGGGCTTTCTAATGCCCAATTTCTTCACTCGTAGTTATCTTCTAGTTAGCGAACTTCAGGTTAATTGACAAAATAGCCAATCAAGCGACAATAAAACAAATAAATCAATCATCTGATTGGTTATTTTGTCAATTTAACCTGAAGTTCGCTAACTTGAAGATAACTATGATTGAAGAAATCGGGTATAAGTAATGAAAAAGATCTGCAAAGCGTCACATTTAATCCTACCCCGAACAGACCATGAACACTGCAAATTTCACCAATTGGCGTCTAAAGGTCAGAAAATTAATATTAAAACTTCAGGTAAATGTAGTTTGTTCGTTGGACGTGTTCTGAACAGTTTCCGATTACGTCACACTGGCAGCTTTTCAGAAGCAACATCCGATGAACACTTTTGGAACAACTTATCGTTGATGTAAATAACCCAACTTCAAAATATTGACTGTTGTGCCTAATATGAATAATTAAGTAATATCTTATAACTTTTGATCTTATATCTTTTGATATCGGCCGTGACTTCAGGGATGGTGGCGCCCTCTTCAATATCTCTGATAGTGAGTATCGTTCTGTTGTCTGACAACGTTTTTACCGGTGCTTCCAGCTAGTCGTAGAGTTTTGTTCTGACATCGTCCACCTTGCCCTCTTCCAGTTCTACCAAGATATGGCCCGCACTGGTGGATAGTTATTTTTATGGCGTCTATCTTTTTGCAATGTTCGCGTTGGAGGCTTTGATAAGCACGGATTGCCCCTCTTCTTTTCTTTACGTTGCCGTATAGGGTTTTTTAGCTTAGTACTATGTCGTGCACCAGGTTGGTGTATCTCAGCAGAGCTCTCCTGGCCGCTCTCTTATTCTGTGCCAGTATTCAGGGAGTGTTTGCATGGCCCGACACGGTTCGGTTGGTGCCCGTTTGGTCGGAATCCTTTGCAGGAGTAGGGCGCCGCTTCTCTGATTTCATTGCTTGCTTTGCGAGATTTGCACGTTCACCGGTTTTTCGGTGGAGTTTGGACCTTGCGTTTAATCGCTTCCATCTTGTCGCCAAGCCTGTTGATTTTATCTATCACTGTTTGGAATTTCGCCAAACCAGCTTGGTCAAATTATATTTTAGGTTCTCTTTCTACGCTGTTTACAGGCTCTCCCAGCGTAGTGATTTTGTTGGGTATACTTTTGGATGTGGCGCTTATCTCTGTATTGCTTTTATTTTGGCCTGCTCTGTACAGCTTTTTGGGCTCTCTTGCTTCACGCGCTTTGTTTTTAATTTTGAAGGCGTCTGATTGCACCTATTCCACGTATTTTAGGACTTTATTCGTTGTTGCCTTTTAGGATCCAAAGCCGTGCGGAGTTCCGTGATTTGGGCCTGTAGGTCTTCCATCATCGCAAGCATGCAAGTTTCTTGTTGACTTTTTTCTGCTCTTCTGAGCGCTTTGACATTCTTTAACCGTGTTGTCATGCTTTCTCTTACCTCTTTGCAAGTTTACTATGAAGTCTCCGGCATTCGTCTTTATTTTGTCGTTACATTTGATGATCACTTCGTCTATTATCATGTTTATTTGGTCTTGCGCATCAAAGTCCCAGCTGCCGACGTTCGGAGAGCTGATCGCGATATTGTTTTCAGATTTATTTGTTACTAATGTTAATAAGTTTAGCACTCCTCTCCGAGTTTGCATGCCTGGCTTTGGGGGGATTTTCCCAGTTTCTTTTTTGTCTGCATCTTTTCTGAGATTTGATGTTGAGTTCTTGTTTGCTTTTTCTGTTTTGGTGTCCATACTCATTTCGGTATTTATGCTAGGTTCGTCAACGTTTCTAGTAGCTTGGAGAAGCCCCCCAGCCTGATCATCCACCGGGATCGCTAAGCGGTCTCAGGTTGACAATCGTACGACGCCGGCTCCGACGCCATCCACGACCGGTACTGGGGATCTGAGCCCCTGCACCGTAACCGTTTCATCATATTTATCGCTAGCCATTTTTATTTTCCATTTTGTGTTTTTGCTAGGGACACCCGCTTTTCCCCCGGGCATCATGCAGCCTTCGGCGCGACTTTCGTCACCTTGGCTCTGGGGTTCTTGTTGGTCAAGATGTCTTAACATGATTTCTCGCTTTTCCGTGATTTTTCCGCCTGTGGGGTGGGAAGTTCAGCTCGGCGGCGGTATTCTTTATCACGTCAAGCTATTTGCTCTTTCACTCTTTCACTTCTCTAGCCCTAGTCGTATGGGAGTTATAAGCGTTTGAAATTTAGGGGGAGGGCTCCAAAAACACGTCCCACAAAACTTGGTATTGAAGTTGAAGTTTTAGAAAGTCGCACCGCTAATAAAAATGATTATACAACATGATGAAAGCAAAAGATTAATTATTTTGAATCAATAATTTATAATTCTTACGTCAAAACAATACTCGTATTCGTTCGTAAACACGAAAAACATATAATTGGTAAAAATTCTTAGATTTAAGAATTTTTGTCAAGTTTGTTTCGCATGCAACTTAAGTATTGTGCTCAAATATAAGATTTTTTAGCGCTCGCATTTTGATCGTCTTTACGAACGAGTACGAGTATATTTTGACGTAAGCATAATTAATTTATTTTTAAGAATAATTAATTTTTTGCTTTTATATTGTATAATTCAAATGTTTTTATTAGTGGGTGCAACTTTCTGAAACTTAAGTTTTTCTTAAATAGTGCGATGCAACCCGGAAAATTAATTTAAAATTTTTTAATTTCTATGATATTAAATTTCGCGCTATCAAAGAAAACTTAAGTTTTACTTAAGTCAAAAGCGGTGCAACCGAGTATAAACGTCGTAATCTGTAGTACTAAATTTTCGGAGTAGCCAAAATGGCAGTTTTATAGCTAAAAAACACTTCGTCTTTTATTAAACACCACTACAGTATATATCACGATTTTTATTAGTTATTTTTTTTATTAATCGATATGGACAAAAATGATTTTTTTAATTTTTATATCAAATATCAAATTTATACTCTATCACAATATTAAACAAAATAAGCACAAATATGTAACTAAAACCAAAAAAATTAATTTTCAAAAAATGGCAAGCTAGGATAAAATGTTGTATACTCAATAAAATTTTCATATTTAATAAGTGTGCAATATTTATTTATTTCACAACATAGGCATTCATTTAAAAAAATACAATAAATTAACTTCATTCGATTCTAACAAATCGATGTATTTCTCGGCTTTCAATCTGGTGTCCTCCCTTAAACAAAAAATAAGTATTATTGTTGTCCTAAAGAGCACATAGAGAACAAAAGAAATTTTAACATTAACATATTCATGACTACAATAACTTGCTAAATTACCTGTTCAGTATTCTTTGTGGCGTTTTCAATCTCAGGATCTTAAAAAAAATTAATATTCTTTTTAAATTTCTAGTGATGTAAGTGATACTAAAATTAACTTACTCATGTTTGGATTTTGTTGAGGGTTTTCTTCAGGATAAGCATCAGTTCCTTTAAAAACGAAAATAATTAAGCAAATTATTATTATCATTACAATATAATTTAACGACCACTTTTTTCCAATTACTTTCCATTAAAGTACCATGGTTAGACAAAAACAAATGTTTTTCTAATCGTAATTATGTTTCTGACTGTACAAGTAAGTATGTAACTACCAACAACTAAGACTTTCCACTAAGCCACTAATCGCACTGTTAGACGTATTAAAAATGAAATCGATGATATCTTTTGGGGGATTTCAAGAATTTACTCTTCTTCTTCCTTTCAAGGTATAGGCAGTGTTTGCCTGTTCCGACTTCACAGATCGCGCCATCTTTTTCTTGGGCGGCTGACGTCTCTTCTCCCTTCGGGCTATACGAGAGGATCTTCTTTGGAATTCTGTCATTCTCCATTCTATTGATGTGCGACTTCCAGTTTTCTCTATATTCAGAGATCTTCTGATTAATGGAAAAGATATGTAGTTCCTCGCGTATGTCTTCGTTTCTTATTCTATCCATTCTTGTGCAGCCTTTAGTTCTTCTCATGAATGTCATTTCGGCTGCTTGTATTTTTGATTCCTCTCTTTTGGATGGTACCCATGTTTCGCATCCATATGTTAGGACGGAACCGCCATTGTTTTATAAATTTGATTTTAGTCTCTCTTCGAGTTAGGTTCTTGAGAGTTCTGTGTATCGTGCCGCATATGTGTTGGAACTTATTTATTTTGTTGGGAATGTCATTGTCTCGGTCAAAACCTATGTCACATCCTAAAAAGTTAAAATGGGATACCTGTTCTATAGCTTGATCTTCTATCATTATTTTGCTTCTTATTATTTCTTTTCCTTGAAATGCCATAACTTTCGTCTTTTTTTGTGATATTTTCAAATCATATTTGATACACAGCTGGTGCAGCGCGTAGATGGATCTCTGGAGATCATCTTCCTTCTCTTGTATTAATACAAGGTCGTCCGCGAATAATAGACATTTTATTATTGTGCCCCTACTTATCCATATCCCTGAGCCGATTTTATCTTTCCATTCTCTTATCATGTCGTCTATATATATGTTAAATAGAGTCGGTGAGAGACTGCATCCTTGTCTAAGACCTAAGAATTTACTTATTTTTAGTTTCTGAAAGTTCGACTGTTTCATTAGATAGTATCAATTAAAAAAGCAAAGGTTATACCTTAAAAATCCAATAAATATAGAGGAATATGTTTCCAAAGTAAGATTTATTGGGTAATTCTTAATTAAAATTAAGTTTTAAATATGTAGGTATACTCTTTCATCAATACGGATGCCAGAGATGGCATATAAAAAAATATTTTTGTTTATTCATATTATATCTACAATTCCTTGCACTAGTAAGCGCTAACTTTGGTTTAACTCAGTAAAAAACAGTGTAAGTGAAACCAGCGAATGAAAAATCATAAACCTGAAAGAATTGATCAATGATGAAGATTTATTTACTGTACAGAATCTTGCGCAACAGAGATCTAAAAGAGTTTTACGTGATAATAGCAATCGGTTCAAAGAATGGTTTCTTTCACAAAGATGTTTGTGAAGAGAATTGAAATGAACAGGAAATTGTTAAAATTACAATTTCTGTTCTGAAAGGTACACGTTTTTCAGTCCAAATCATGGACTGGAGACCGGATCAAACGAGGAATAGAGAAAGAACAAAAGCTAGATAGCTGGATGAGGTGATGTATGACCTAAACAACATGGGTCTGACGGATTGGAAGAAAAGATGCGAAAACGGAGTAACGTGGAGGTTAGTAAACGAAACCTAGACACATACGAAAATATAGAGAATCGAAGAAGAAAACATGGGGAGCAATTCATCCCGCAAAATGAAGACTTCTATGAAGTAGGCATATTCCAAAAGAAATGGATACTTGTTTATTATTATTATTAGAAGCCCTATCCGCGCGGACGGGGCTCCGAGTGGTTTTGACACGCACTAAACTTATTAAAAACATCCTTAAGCGGCTCCAACTCGAAAAGTTCAATGAGTAAAATCAATGAGTATTATTAATTATTATTATTATTATTAAAACGCTACCTTTAAGCATTCCATTACAGTGTTCTATATGTTTTTTCTGTCCGACATCTTTAAGCGTTCCGCTTCTCAAAACTTTGGTAAAGGTGCGGATATTCTTCGAACTTAAATCAATCCATTTTTGTAAATCTTCGGAATTACTAGTCAATTCGATTAAAGCTTCCTTAACTACTTTTTCGATTCTTGTAGCTGTATGTACAATGGAATCCATATCGCCACTCACACAATCACAATTACAATGAAATTGCTTCGGGAAAATTCTTAGTTTTTATTGAGAAAAACCGTTATTCCTTTATCTAATTAGGTACCGGATAAGGCTGCGGCATGCTGATAACACGGAAAACTGATGCATGCTGATAAGGCGGTGAAAATTATTAAAATTAATTAGGTACCCGATAAGGCGGCGGTGGTCCCCGATAAGGCGGTGGTGACGGTCACGTGACAGACCGGAAGTAAAAGTAGGCAGATTTTTGCTACGTTAAATCTTATGGAGAATTATATTGCGAATTTTTCAAAGATTCTCAATTTATATTTATCAATTTATATTTATCAATTTATATTTATCAATTGAGAATCTTTGAAAAATTTTCTAAGGTCCGTATGTTAAAGTTGGAAGCTACTTCTTGCCATCTCAATATTTTTAAAATTGTCGAATGTTCCTTAATGTTGGGCAAAGTCAAACCGGAATTTCGATCTTGGAACTTATATAATTATGTAAATAACCTATTTTATAAAACTGCTGGTGCTGGAGGTGGTGGTGGTTGAAGTGGAGGTGTTGGAGGTTGGAAGTGTGACGAGTAGGACGATGCCTGTCTGTAAATAATAATAATAATAATATTTAAAAAAATTACTTACGTCGGGTTTTTTAGGATCGCCCATATCTCGTCTTCTTCTAATAAATAAAAAAAATCAATATTTTTTCGATCCATTGGACAGTTCCAGAATTGCCTCACCCAATCTCTGGCACAATCAGAACAGTATCTGTTAAAAAATTTTTTTATTAATTAAATAAATTTAATTAATTAAAAAAATAATACCTATGAAAACAGACGTTGGCCATTACATTTATTCTATGTAATGGTCCCAAACAAATTGCGCATGGGTCTGATTGGGCGTAAGGCTTAGGTCCTATTCCATTACCATCCTTATTTACTGTAATTGAAAAATCTAAAAAAGAAATACATTTATTATAATAATAATAATAATAAAAAAATTTTCTATAAAACTTACTCATTTTTAAGCCAACTCGGAATGTACAAAAACTGACTATCGCTTACCGATAGTCGATATATATCGTATCCCCCAACACATTATACACCTACAATATATGAAGAAGCTATGATAAAGTTTATCATCAATATCCTATTTTAAATAGATAAATCTATAATTTTAACTAAGTTCCTTTTTAAACATATTTGACACAATATTGCTTTATTTCTAACACAGTAACCGAAAATATCCCAATTAATATAGTCTTTGTTATTTACAACACTTGACAAATATGTAACCAAATTTGATATAGGTCTTGGCATCACTTAAATTGTTTTTTATTCTAATAAAGTCCGGTGCACAATTGTAACAGATTAGACCCCAAGAACATTCATAAGCATTCTCGATGGATATCTTTAATGATGAATACCTATTATGGAAGAAATACCTGCCTTCAAACACTTGATTTAAAATTTCTTCGATTTGACTGTGATTTAAATAAACATACTGTAACGCGGGTAAAGTCATATCAAAGTTCAATCGCTCAAACACTTCCGGTACTTTAAACTTTTCAAGAAACATTTTTAATGCAATTTTCAAATTTTCAAAATTATAATCCATATCTATACACCACATTTGAAATAAATGAATATTTACTTGACTCGGCAGTTCCAAAGAAAATATATCTGTTCGTTTTTGAATGCGATTGTTTATTTTCTTTCTGCAGATATCGTATAAACACTGGGGTTGAAATCTATGCTGGTTTACCATTAAATTTATTAATTCGTCTACATCGTATCCGGGATCCTCGTCCATTTTTTGGTTCGGTTGGAATTAGTGAAGATCGATTATTTTTATAAATCCTGCAACTAACGCAACAGGGCACGATGCGCTAAACACACCTCCACATCCCTGAAATTGGCATTGTATGCATTCTTCAACTAAGGATATTGCATTACATGTGATGTTGACAATTTTTAAATTTTAGCTCTTCAATTGAAAATACCTTTACTTGTAGAAGTTCGCTGCAATCCCAATGATACACATGAATTAATCGTGTCTTAATTATAAAATTGTCGATGATGTATTTTATAAACAAAGTACGCGTATCGATATCAAATTTAATTTCAGTTATTACACAGTTATTTTGCACGTTCAAAATTACTAACACATCTGCGACAACCATTTTTTTAAACTAAAATTAAAGGTAATTTTACCAAAATTTATATAAAATCTTTATCAGCATTTCCTGCAAAAATTGTTTTTAAAATTATTTTTGGGTTTTTGTGAAGGCGTTAGATAAATTATTAATATACAATTCATCTTTGTTAATTATAATAATTTTGGAGGCGTAAGTATCGCTATAAATGTGTAAATAATATAGTGAACCTCAAACGTTTTAAATGTTATTTAAAAAATCATTGATGGTACATTTTGTTACAGTGTCGCTGATTTTTTTTATTATCACCAAAATTAATTATTTTTTCTGGGTCGCGAGATAAATCTACTTCTTCTTTTTGCGCTTCCTATCAAATTATTAAGTAAACAGGAAATACAACAGCGAGGATGTTTACACAAATCTAATTTATCAATTCATTAATTAAATTATTTTCTTTGTCTTTTAAAATAATTATTTGATATTATTATTAGCTAATAAAACCGGTTTTTACATACTATGTACATACTGCTTACTTTTGACTTTTTCATTAGTTTCAGTTTATTTGTCGTAACAGACAAACGTAATGTATATTATTATTACAGTCGTTTTTTTTAGCTACCTTGGTTAACTTATATGATTTTACCATGCACTGATACAATTACCGACCAAGATTTAACAAATGCAAGAGAAATATTGGAACGTGCTACACCTGACGGATACCAATTAATTGATTTGGTACTATACGTGCAAACAGGAAGAAACCCTCACCGATGGCGAGGAACAAATCATCGAAATGATAATGTTTATAATAGCGGTTGTGCCTACTTGATGGATGTTAAAAATATTTTAAACGGGTTTGCCCGGAAGGGTCGGATATTAATACTATAGTCGTATGTACTAATCCCAATCGACCCCAAATTGAAATAACGTTTTTAGTAAATTGTTTATGTAGAAATCCTACAAAGAGAAGCGTGAATAATCCCAAGTGCAGACCTTTTGGTTATACAAGCGAACGTGGACAATGTGGTCCTATATAATTTTGTATAAATAAACACAAAATATTATGTAAAATATATTATTATTTTTTATTAAATACAATATAATGTTATACAATACATGCTGTTTTTAATTTGAAACATTACAATAATTAATTTTTAATACTATTATATAGTTTAATACAATTATTTATAGCACATTTACAAATAAGCAATTTATGTTTTAGATATTCAAATTTTTGATGACCTTTACAAAATACAACATCGGCGTCTCGAGTATTTTCAATTATAATTTCCTTAAAGTTTTTTAAATCCAGTTTTCCGTCACTATATTTTAAAGAATGTAAATTGTTCTCCAACCATCGGACTTGCATCTTTATATTTTCGCTTAACTCGCGGAAAAAGCACTCGGATTTAAAATGAAAATGCTGAACTTTTGTTCCGTCGTAAATTGCCACTTCTTTCGGTATAAAGTTGGGTGTATTGAAACCTTGTATATCAATTGTATAAACCTTGTACTCCACTTCAACCATTTTTTTAAGCAAATAATTTATTAACAGCTTCTTCGATAAGGTGTGGATAAATGTTCAATATTTCATACATACAATATGAATTTTCAGAACAGTATTGACCGTTGGATTGGACTAGCACTGATATATTGCTATTTAAATCACCACCTAACTGAACACCGTTTGTTACGACATCTTCAAAATACTTTTTGAAATTTAAAAGTTTCAAATTTTTTATTCGCACTTGAATGATTTCGTCAACTTTAAATAATACTTTAATGCTTTCTTTGCCAAAGTATAAATAACGATCTCCTCTGGATATCTTAATCACAAAATCGTTTTTGATTTTTGCTGGTTCCACTATTAGTCCCGACACGAATATGGGCATTAATTCTAACTGAGCACCACTTTGATTAAGGTAGTCTTCTATATTACCCTTGTTTGCACTAATACAAGTCCATTCAAAGTCGGTAATTAAAATTTCTATTCCTTTACCATTACACAATTTTAAACCAACATTCCAATCGTTGCCGGAATCCAAACCCAATTCCACATGCTTGCTCTTTGATTTATTCAAATAATATATAGTTTTATATATTAATTCGTGATGTATTATCGTTTGCTGATCCAATTCATCAATATTACATTTCAACATTTCCATTTTTTTTGTTTTCAAAAAACACTTGTTGATCTTGGTCGTGCCCCTCAAAACTTTAATATCGATTTGTTTATGAGGGTGTTTATATATATTTTTAATTTAGGTGGGGGGTAATTTTATTAATTTTCACTTCCGTTAAAATATGCCTCTCCAACAATATGCCACATAGTGTCCAATCGCAGACCGGTTTTTGGTCGAAGAAAATTAATAACACCTCTCAAATAAAACCGATTTTCTAATATCTTCAAAAATCCTGGAACGTTTGCGAGAGCTGTAGAGAATTGAGACTTATACGGCATCGAACTTGTTATAGTCTCAATAAAGAGATGATGACCGATTGAAAATTTTCTAAATACTTCAGGAGCACCACAAGAACCACATTTTTCTTGATCTTCAAAATAGCAGCTTATAATCTGTTGCAATAATGCAAGATCTTCATTTGGAAACTTCGCCACTACGGTTTCCCCGGGTCGGCTATTTTCCCAATCGCAGGAACTGCATTTTCTAGTTTCTATAAAACAGGGATATTTTACAAACAATTGTTTAAATAGATCATTTGAAATTTTAATAGATGGATTTTTTTCTATTGAATTTATCTCCATATTTTGAAGGCAATCTTCTCTATTTTCAACCACATTTAAACTAACATTATTTGCTGTGATAACACTGTTTTGATTATCTTTTTGCAAAGAAACAGAATTATCAGAATTGCCGTGTAAAATTTTATTAGCAACTTCCACTTTATTTGTGAGTAAATCCGCTATATAACTCCCCCATGTCGTTTTAAATCCAAGATATCGACGCCTGATGCATTTGCTAGTAATGTAGCTGATGTTCTTCGGAAAGAGTGCCCAGTGTATTCATTTGCATCTTTAAAATTTAAATATTTGGCAATTTCATATGGAACCTTAGAAATTGTATGTTTTCCCACTACTTGGTTAACACATCTGTCTCGTTCATAGCGATAAAAAAATCGCTCATCTTGTGCATTTTTAGGTCTAAGCTGTGTGTAGTCATCTAATAGTTTTAACCAATTGACCTGACTTTCAGTATTGTTAGAAATTACAAAACTTCTTTGAATATTGTTTTTTGTCTCATATATTTTAACAACAGCTACATCATCTTTATATTGTATGTCACTTATTTTCATTTTGTGGAGCTCATCTGTTCGGCATGCTCCAGCTATACCCATTATAGCTATAACTTTCATCATCAGGTATCTTTGATTAGGTGCTTCAATAAGAAACTTACTAATTTCCTCTTTTGTAAATATTTTCGATTTTTTCGGTTTAAATCCATCGTTCTTCCTTTTAAGAAATGCCTTTAATCGTTCAAATTTTGAAATGTCTTGATTTTTGTTTATGCGAATTGTTAATTTAAGCATGGAATATATACACCATAGGCTAGATGGTGATTTCACAGCGTGGGATTTTTCGAGAAAATAAGCTAACATAACATTTTCTGTAATTTCCACTACGTTATTAGATGCACACCAATTCATAAACAATTCGAATGTTTGATTGTATCTAATTTTAGATTTTTCTGGCAGGAGTGAGGCGCAAGCAATATTTGCAGCCTTATCAATTGCACTTTCACTAAACATTTTCCAACTTAATCAAAAATTATTTCAATTAACGATACAATTTAAAAACTTTCGAGATTGTCATTAACAAACATGTCAATTGTTAATTGTTGCTAGTGAACAAATTTTGAAATGACACCGGCCTACTCAATAATAAGTATAGGTACTGTCATAATGTTATACATCATAATCGTTTTCTTTTTTATATAATTTTGAGTTCGGTAGTAGGAAAAGTTTAATACATCACATGCTGCGTAAGCTTTTTTATGGCCACGGAGGATCACGGGCCTCGGCTTTGCCTCGGCCCGTAAACAACCTCCTTGCCCAAAAAAAATCACTTACGCAGCTGGTGATGTAAATAACTATTATTTTGTTTCAATGCATCTTACTCGAAAATCCTAACGTGAGATAAAAAAAAATTTCCAACAAAAGTTGTTTATTTTTTCATGCAAAGTTGACCTTGAAAAGGTCAATAAATTAAGAAAACAATTATGCCATATTCTGTCCCCCTCGCTATCATACAACTTTCGTTCGAAACATTTTTTCATCTGACTTGGTTTTGAGATATGAATTGCTGGAAGTTTTAAAATGAACACCCGGTATAATCATAAAGTATATATGGCGGTTGTTACTCGGATAACAACAAAACTTCGTTATCTCAAAACTAGTTGTAAGTGGAAGTTTAAACCATAGGAGTAGAAGCAAATTGAAACAAACGATTGACATTAAATTCGTCAACGAAAATTTTATCTAAATATTGAAAATGGGAGGCATTGAGAAAAAGTTGCCCTCCCCCTGTCCAATTAAATTAAAGATATTTTGCGAACGGCACTAACACAAACGAAAATAATGAATACACAAACCTACACAAACGATACACAAACGATTGATACCAAATTCGACCCAAAATTCGCGATGGGGGCTGGCATTTCTCCAGCCCCTCCCAATTAAATTGTAGATATTCCGCGAACGGTGCTAACACAAACAAAAATAATGAATACACAAACCTACACAAACGATACACAAACGATTGATACCAAATTCGACCCAAAATTCGCGATGGGCGGGGCTGGCATTTCTCCAGCCCCCAACCTAAATTGTAAGATTTTTCGCGAACGGTGCTAACACAAACAAAAATAATGAATACACAAACCTACACAAACCATACACAAACGATTGATACCAAATTCGACCCAAAATTCGCGATGGGGGCTGGCGAAATGGACCTCAATATCATATTATCACAGAAACACTGGTGAAAGCGATGACAAAACAAAAGAGCTACACTTGAAAACAGAGAAAACTAAGCAAAGGAAGCAATGGATGAATGATCACATAATGGAGCTGATGGAGAGAAGAAGAAGGGCAAAGCAAGCAAGAGAAGACGAATACGGAAGGCTTCAGAGGGTAATACGAAGAGAGATTAGGAAGGCAAAAGAGATATGGCTGAACGAAAAGTGCAGAGATATAGAAGAACTAGAGAGGAAGCACGACAGTTTTAACATGCACAAGAAAGTTAAGGAAGCGGCGGGTATATATAAAACAAGGCACCCTGGTAACCTGCTGGACGAAAATGGCCGCTGGATAATGGATAAGCAAAAAGCAATAAAGGTATGGGAGGACTACATAGAAATTTTATTTCAAGACGAACGCCCAGGCATTCAAACATAGAAATCAATATCACTCATAAAGGACGGAAAACACCCGGTCCGGACGAAACAAATGGGGAACTTGTAAAATTGTTGAACGATGCAAACGTCCAGAGACTCGCCAAGATATTCAACAATATATACAACACAGGCAACATCCCCAAGGAATGGTTGAAGTCTACATTTATAACAATCCCTAAGAAGAAAACCGCAAAACGTGTAATGAATATAGAATAATAAGCCTCATGAGCCACCTACTAAAAGTATTCCTAAAATCATACATAGAAGACTATACTCACTATGCGAAGAATATATGGGGAACACCCAATTCGATTTAGAAAAGCCACCGGAACACGAGAGGCGCTGTTTTGTACTCAAGTGTTAATTCAACGATGTAGAGATGTAAACTGCGATGTGCATATATGCTTCGTGGACTACCAAAAAGCATTTGACAGAGTTAAACATCAAAAGCTAATACCGATTCTAAGAAAAATAGGAATAGACGACAAAGATCTCCGTATTATAGAGAACCTGTACTGAAACAAACAGCACATATAACACACAAAGTGAAATATCGAAAGAGATAGAAATCCAACGAGGTGTTCGACAGGGTTGCATCCTGTCGCCATTGCTATTCAATATATATTCGGAAGAAATTTTCAGTAATGCGCTGGAAAATGTATCAATAGGTATACAAATAAACGGCGAAAGAATCAACAACATCAGATATGCCGACGACACCGTAATAATTGCGGAAAATCTTGGGGATTTGCAAGAGTTGATGGACAAAGTGACAGAAAAGAGCAGAGAATTTGGTATTGACGTCAATATAGCCAAAACAAAATATATGACGATATGTAAAATCCCATACCACAAGGACAATTATTCATAAATCAAAAGACAATTGACAAGGCGGAAAAATTTACTTACCTTGGTAGTACAATCAACGACCAATGGGATCATGCATTGGAGATCAGATGCAGGATAGAGAAAGCAAGAAGTGCGTTTATAAAGATGGGTGAATTACTAAAGAGCCGCGATTTCAATATAAACACCAGAGTCAGACTCCTCCGCTGTTACGTATTTCCGGTACTTTTATACGGCGTCGAATCGTGGACACTGACAGAAGCATCAAGTAAAAGCTCGAAGCATTCGAAATGTGGCTGTATCGACGCATGCTAAAAATTCCATGGACGGCACGCATCACGAACAAAGAGGTGCTGGAACGAATAAGAAAGAAATGGAAATAATGAATCAATTTAAAAAGAAGGAAACTTGAATACTTAGGCCATATTATGAGAAACTGCCAGCGCTATGGGTTGCTCCAGCTGATACTCCAAGGAAAGGTTTATGGAAAAGAGGACCAGGAAGGAGAAGAATTTCGTGGCTGAAGAACCTGAGAACGTGGTTTGGAACAACTACAACGGGACTTTTCAGAGCTGCAGTCAATAAAGTAATTATAGCCAATATGATCGCCAACATCCGGTAACGGATAGGCACGTGAAGAAGAAGATCATATTATCCTCGGTGTTTCTAGATAAATAGACAAATTTTGAACTGACAATTTTAATAGTTCCATGATAACCCAACAACAAAAATGGATAGTCTTATTTATAAATTTTCTAAACTTCGATTAAGTAGTGAACCAAATACTAAACTTCCATTGCTGTGTGGTGACTCAAAAACTAAAATTGTGCAAATATTACATGCAAGGACGTTGTTTGTTCGGTAAAAGGTGTTTTAATAGACATCCTAAACGAAAACCTAGGCATCAAAATTGGAATCATGCAGAGAAAAGAAAACAGCAAAATTGGATTGATGTAAATCAAAGAAAACGGAGATGTCAGGATTACCATGAAACAAACCAAAGAAAAAAGTCACGTGATTTTAACGAAAGTGAAAATTAATAAAATTACCCCCCACCTAAATTAAAAATATATATAAACACCCTCATAAACAAATCGATATTAAAGTTTTGAGGGGCACGACCAAGATCAACAAGTGTTTTTTGAAAACAAAAAAAATGGAAATGTTGAAATGTAATATTGATGAATTGGATCAGCAAACGATAATACATCACGAATTAATATATAAAACTATATATTATTTGAATAAATCAAAGAGCAAGCATGTGGAATTGGGTTTGATTCCGGCAACGATTGGAATGTTGGTTTAAAATTGTGTAATGGTAAAGGAATAGAAATTTTAATTACCGACTTTGAATGGACTTGTATTAGTGCAAACAAGGGTAATATAGAAGACTACCTTAATCAAAGTGGTGCTCAGTTAGAATTAATGCCCATATTCGTGTCGGGACTAATAGTGGAACCAGCAATTAATCAAAAACGATTTTGTGATTAAGATATCCAGAGGAGATCGTTATTTATACTTTGGCAAAGAAAGCATTAAAGTATTATTTAAAGTTGACGAAATCATTCAAGTGCGAATAAAAAATTTGAAACTTTTAAATTTCAAAAAGTATTTTGAAGATGTCGTAACAAACGGTGTTCAGTTAGGTGGTGATTTAAATAGCAATATACTATCAGTGCTAGTCCAATCCAACGGTCAATACTGTTCTGAAAATTCATATTGTATGTATGAAATATTGAACATTTATCCACACCTTATCGAAGAAGCTGTTAATAAATTATTTGCTTAAAAAATGGTTGAAGTGGAGTACAAGGTTTATACAATTGATATACAAGGTTTCAATACACCCAACTTTATACCGAAAGAAGTGGCAATTTACGACGGAACAAAAGTTCAGCATTTTCATTTTAAATCCGAGTGCTTTTTCCGCGAGTTAAGCGAAAATATAAAGATGCAAGTCCGATGGTTGGAGAACAATTTACATTCTTTAAAATATAGTGACGGAAAACTGGATTTAAAAAACTTTAAGGAAATTATAATTGAAAATACTCGAGACGCCGATGTTGTATTTTGTAAAGGTCATCAAAAATTTGAATATCTAAAACCAATTTTTAACGATAAAATCACCGATTTAGACGATAATGATATTGCCTGTAATTTTTATCCAGAAAACCGTTGTGCGAAAAACATAAATTGCTTAATTGTAAATGTGCTATAAATAATTGTATTAAACTATATAATAGTATTAAAAATTAATTATTGTAATGTTTCAAATTAAAAACAGCATGTATTGTATAACATTATATTGTATTTAATAAAAATAATAATATATTTTACATAATATTTTGTGTTTATTTATACAAAATTATATAGGACCACATTGTCCACGTTCGCTTGTATAACCAAAAGGTCTGCACTTGGGATTATTCACGCTTCTCTTTGTAGGATTTCTACATAAACAATTTACTAAAAACGTTACTTCAATTTGGGGTCGATTGGGATCAGTACATACGACTATCGTATTAATATCCGACCCTTCCGGGCAAACCCGTTTAAAATATTTTTTAACATCCATCAAGTAGGCACAACCGCTATTATAAACATTATCATTTCGATGATATG
This sequence comes from Lycocerus yunnanus, assembly GCA_036346125.1. Lineage (NCBI taxonomy): Eukaryota > Metazoa > Arthropoda > Insecta > Coleoptera > Cantharidae > Lycocerus > Lycocerus yunnanus. The sequence continues at coordinate 437,036 of JARFIX010000145.1, read as the reverse complement.
TTCCTCGCCATCGGTGAGGGTTTCTTCCTGTTTGCACGTATGGTACCAAATCAATTAATTGGTATCCGTCAGGTGTAGCACGTTCCAATATTTCTCTTGCATTTGTTAAATCTTGGTCGGTAATTGTATCAGTGCATGGTAAAATCGTATAAGTTAACCAAGGTAGCGTAAAAAAAACGACTGTAATAATAATATACATTACGTTTGTCTGTTACGACAAATAAACTGAAACTAATGAAAAAGTCAAAAGTAAGCAGTATGTACATAGTATGTAAAAACCGGTTTTATTAGCTAATAATAATATCAAATAATTATTTTAAAAGACAAAGAAAATAATTTAATTAATGAATTGATAAATTAGATTTGTGTAAACATCCTCGCTGTTGTATTTCCTGTTTACTTAATAATTTGATAGGAAGCGCAAAAAGAAGAAGTAGATTTATCTCGCGACCCAGAAAAAATAATTAATTTTGGTGATAATAAAAAAAATCAGCGACACTGTAACAAAATGTACCATCAATGATTTTTTTAAATAACATTTAAAACGTTTGAGGTTCACTATATTATTTACACATTTATAGCGATACTTACGCCTCCAAAATTATTATAATTAACAAAGATGAATTGTATATTAATAATTTTATCTAACGCCTTCACAAAAAACCCAAAAATAATTTTAAAAAAACAATTTTTTGCAGGAAATGCTGATAAAGATTTTATATAAATTTTTGGTAAAATTACCTTTAATTTTAGTTTAAAAAAAATGGTTGTCGCAGATGTGTTAGTAATTTTGAACGTGCAAAATAACTGTGTAATAACTGAAATTAAATTTGATATCGATACGCGTACTTTGTTTATAAAATACATCATCGACAATTTTATAATTAAGACACGATTAATTCATGTGTATCATTGGGATTGCAGCGAACTTCTACAAGTAAAGGTATTTTCAATTGAAGAGCTAAAATTTAAAAAAATTGTCAACATCACATGTAATGCAATATCCTTAGTTGAAGAATGCATACAATGCCAATTTCAGAGATGTGGAGGTGTGTTTAGCGCATCGTGCCCTGTTGCGTTAGTTGCAGGATTTATAAAAATAATCGATCTTCACTAATTCCAACCGAACCAAAAAATGGACGAGGATCCCGGATACGATGTAGACGAATTAATAAATTTAATGGTAAACCAGCATAGATTTCAACCCCAGTGTTTATACGATATCTGCAGAAAGAAAATAAACAATCGCATTCAAAAACGAACAGATATATTTTCTTTGGAACTGCCGAGTCAAGTAAATATTCATTTATTTCAAATGTGGTGTATAGATAAGGATTATAATTTTAAAAATTTGAAAATTGCATTAAAAATGTTTCTTGAAAAGTTTAAAGTACCGGAAGTGTTTGAGCGATTGAACTTTGATATGACTTTACCCGCGTTACAGTATGTTTATTTAAATCACAGTCAAATCGAAGAAATTTTAAATCAAGTGTTTGAAGGCAGGTATTTCTTCCATAATAGGTATTCATCATTAAAGATATCCATCGAGAATGCTTATGAATGTTCTTGGGGCCTAATCTGTTACAATTGTGCACCGGACTTTATTAGAATAAAAAACAATTTAAGTGATGCAAGACCTATATCAAATTTGGTTACATATTTGTCAAGTGTTGTAAATAACAAAGACTATATTAATTGGGATATTTTCGGTTACTATGTTAGAAATAAAGCAATATTGTGTCAAATATGTTTAAAAAGGAACTTAGTTAAAATTATAGATTTATCTATTTAAAATAGGATATTGATGATAAACTTTATCATAGCTTCTTCATATATTGTAGGTGTATAATTGTTGGGATATATATATATAATTCGGTAAGCGATAGTCAGTTTTGTACATTCCGAGTTGGCTTAAAAATGAGTAAGTTTTATAGAAAATTTTTTATATTATTATAATAAATGTATTTCTTTTTAGATTTTTCAATTACAGTAAATAAGGATGGTAATGGAATAGGACCTAAGCCTTACGCCCAATTCAGACCCATGCGCAATTTGTTTGGGACCATTACATAGAATAAATGTAATGGCCAACGTCTGTTTCATAGGTATTATTTTTAATTAATTAAATTTATTTAATTAATAAAAATTTTTAACAGATACTGTTCTGATTGTGCCAGAGATTGGGTGAGGCAATTCTGGAACTGTCAATGGATCGAAAAATATTGATTTTTTTATTTATTAGAAGAAGACGAGATATGGGCGATCCTAAAAACCCGACGTAAGTAATTTTTAAATATTATTATTATTATTATTATTTACAGACAGCATCCTACGTCAACTTCAACTCTAACACTCACTTCAACCACCACCACACACTCCAGCACCAGCAGTTTTTAAAATAGGTTATTTACATAATTATATAAGTTCCAAGATCGAAATTCGGTTTGACTTTGCAACATTAAGGAACATTCGACAATTTTAAAAATATTGAGATGGCAAGAAGTAGTCAACTTTAAATACGACTTAGAAAATTTTTCAAAGATTCTCAATTGATTTTCAATTAGATTTTTCAATTACAGTAAATAAGGATGGTAATGGAATAGGACCTAAGCCTTACGCCCAATCAGACCATGCAATTGTTTGGGACCATTACATAGAATAAATGTAATGGCCAACGTCTGTTTTCATAGGTATTATTTTTTAATTAATTAAATTTATTTAATTAATAAAAATTTTTTTTAACAGATACTGTTCTGATTGTGCCAGAGATTGGGTGAGGCAATTCTGGAACTGTCCAATGGATCGAAAAAATATTGATTTTTTTTATTTATTAGAAGAAGACGAGATATGGGCGATCCTAAAAAACCCGACGTAAGTAATTTTTTAAATATTATTATTATTATTATTTTTGTATAACTTTGTATAACTACTTACTCCCAAGAAGTACTTGCAAAATAAAACGTAGACACAAGTTTTAGTGATTTTTATTTAACGACGAATCCTTTGCCTTTGAGGCGTCTTCATTGCAACACGACATTACACCCGATTGTTGGAAGACCACAAAAATAGAAGCTCTAGCCAGCGAAAATACAATAATCAATCTTTAGTAATTAAATACACTATGGAGGAAGACCACGGCTACACGACAGTTGAATTATTAGATCTAATAGGAAAGCAACCTCAATTTCAACCTCGGAGTTTATATGATATCTGCAGAAAAAAGTAAACAATTGCATTCAAAACGAACGGACATATTTTCTCTGAATATACCGAGACAATAAAACATTTATTTATTCTAAAATTGGTGCGTAGATAAGGACTTTAATTTTGAAAATCGCGTTAAAAAACTTTCTCGCAAAGTTTAAAATGTTGGAAGTGTTTGAAAGATTGAACTTCGATATGAATTTACCTGCGTTACAAAATTCATTTTTAAATGACAATCAAATCGATTAGATTTTAAACCAAGTGTTTGGAGAAAGGTGTTTGTTCCGAAATAGGTACTCATCATTAAGGATATTTATAGAGAATGCTTATGAATGTTCTTGGGGACTCATCTGTAATAATTGTGCACCAGATTTTATTAGAATAAAACCAATTTAGGAAACAATGCAAGGTCTATAAATCAAAATTCAGTTACATATTTGTCAAGTGTGACAAATAACAAAGACTGCATTAATTGGGATATTTTCAGTTATTATGTTAGGAATAAGTCGATATTATGCCAAAGCTTAAATCGGAACCTAATCAAAATTATTGATTTATCTATTTAAAAGCGGAAATTAGTGATAAACTTTTTTCTTAGTGTCTTATTATTGCATAGGCGTATGTGTTGGGGGATAGTACATATATAATTTGGTAAACGAAGCAATGGCCAGTTTATGCACATTCCGAGTTGGCTTAAAAATGAGTAAGTTTTTATAGAAATTTTTTTTATTATTACTATTATAATAAACGTATTTCTTTTTTAGATTTTTGGATTACGGTGAATAAGGGAGGCGAAGGCATAGGACCTAAGCCATATGCGCAATCGGACCCGTGTGCAATTTGCTTAGAGCCAATACAGAAAATGAATGTAATGGCCAACGCCTGTTTCCTCTTCTTCTTTTTCTCTTTATTTAGGATTATTTTCCTGTTCTAAACCAACATTTATAATAATTTTTAAGTTATAAGCTGTCTCGCATCTCTTCTTGGGACGCCCCACTCTCCTTCTTTCTCTTGGACGGCTATCTCTTGCCTTCTTTACCAATCTGGTTTTGTCCATCATTAAAAATTTATTCATCATTATCATCATTAAAAATTAATTAGGTACCCTGATAAGGCTGTGGCATGCTGATAACATGGTGCTATGCTGATAAGCAGAAGCCTGATGAACATACCGGAAGTAAAAGTAGGTGAATTTTGCTCCATGTTAATCTTATGGAGAATTGTGCTATAATATCCCCTTTATCTATCTACTTATACATAATACCATAACAATTCAAAAAGGTAACCAGATCGAGGAGTCTGGTTAAAACTTTAAATAGAATTGGTTGTGCTGATAACTCCTCGCGAAAGTATCAGAAGGAACTCTACTCGGTCAGTTATCGACGAAACAACCCTCGTACGAGAAGACAGTTTTACGGCCCAAACAAGTTTTGGGTCAGCATATCCATGAAAACATTAATTGTATTGATGAATTCAAAAACATTACTGAAAATCCACATGTGAATGGGGTCCAGTAGTTGTACTATGGGACCCCTAGCTCAATTTATTTATATAAATTTAATTCGCGGTTTGATTAGCGCCTTTCTCGCGGTTTGTCGCGCTTTAATTAAATTAATCCGCGAGTTCTGGTGTCGGCTTCTTTTGCATTATGAGATGTGATTACAATAATTCAATAATTTTTTAGCAGTAATTTGCAGAAGCTGGATGCGATCCCAGTACCCTTTGCATATGTATTTATTTTTTTGCAATCTTACATTAACAAATTACCAAATTTATGTTAATTTTTATGCAGTTCATGAGAAATATATAATTATTCAAATTTAATTTTCTCAAAATTGGCAAAGAAGCGTGCCCTTATACTTGCACATGTTGGAAATTCAATACAGGACCTACACGTATAATAAAAATAAATCAACTCAGTGAGGGGAAGTTTCCGGTCTTCCTTTGTTAGATATAAACCTGATGACTACATTTGGCACAAACTGAACTTCTCTAAAGATTAGTTCAAACCGAAACTGATGTTTTCCAACAACGGAAACCAGTAGATGTTCCTGCAATAGTACGTATGATGATACAAAATCCTTATTATGTGAAAGTACGCTTGGTGTATCAATATTTCTATTTTACTTGTACAAATTAATAATAAAACAGTATCAGAATATATTCAATATTTATTAATAATAAAATATTAAAATATAGTATATTAGTTAAATGATTTACAATTGGTTAACAATACCAGTAAAAGAATTATAAGTATATACAGAGTCCATCAAAAGTAATGCGTGAGCCATTGTAATTGGAGGAAATTGTTTTAACGATTCAATTTCTAATTTGATACTTAACATACATCCTCTATTTTTTGGTTTGACAATTATTACAAATCCAATAAACGATATCGGTCATTGTACAAACATGATTGATTTACAGTTCTAGAAATATTCGAATTTTCAACAAAGCATTACGTAAAGGAGCGTTGAACATTGGGTTGTGTTGCTAATTGTTATTGTACGATTATTCACTTTTAGGCTATCGAGTAATGACGAAAGCTTTACAAACACCAAGGTATTCAAAAAAATAATCGAAGTCAAAAATAAGCAATCAACATTAATAAATATGAACCTATGCAAGGCAATACATATTTCAAACGACTGGAGGACAATAAACGGAAAAAAGCCTGTATCAATTTCAAGAATAAAGACAAAGCATGTTTCTCGTGGTCCGAGGTATCAGCTTTTAATTTTATAATTTTTTTTAATATTAATAATAATTCTAATAATAATATTGTAGCTTTTAATATTATTATTGACCAACTTATTATGTACTATGAACTTCCTATAAAGAAACTTGCATTGATTGCATTTATATACTTATGATTTCTTTTGGAAGAGTAATAATTTATGATTATACAGAGTGGTTGGTTAATTAAAGAATGGAAAATTCCACTTTCAACATAAACCACTACCGAAACGTGTAAAGAAGTAAATACAAATATCCATTTTATACATAATATTATATTACTCAAGTTACAGTGAACTTGCGTATTTTTATATTCAAATAAGTAAATACACACATCAAAATCTGAATTATTTAAATACAACCTGAAAAAAAAGTAACCAAGTTTTTATAACTTTTGTTTGCTTTTATATAACTTATAAAGACTTGTGGTATAAAAAGTCCTAAAGGAAGTCCTGAAATAGTCAACGTGGGGACTACTTGTTTGGGATTAATTGTTTATGTTTGTCTATTTGGTCTATGACCTCTTTTAACGAAGACGTAATTGAAGTAATTTCAAATATTTACATTTAGAAATAAAATACGTTCATTTTATTTATTTATTATTCACAATTCTGATAGATAAACCTTCGATGCAATATTTGTTTAACTAAATTAAATTTGGCTACCAAGTTTAAGTACGACTTTACCAAGTTTTTAAAACTTTTGTTTGCTTATGGTTGTCTTTTTAACTTGCGATATAAAGACTCCTAAAACAGTTCACGGTACTAATACTAAACGTGGAAACTACCTGTTGAGAGTTTAATTGTTTATGTTTGTTCATTTGGTATACGAACCCTTATAATAACGATAGTCAATTTATTGTTTAAATACCTTTCGAACAACCAATTGAATCAATAAGTGATTCAAGGGCTATTAAAACAAATACCAAACCTATATTCTTCATTTATTCAATAATATGAAAATTTTTAGCCACTTTTAGCTATTGGCCGCACTGAGGCACTAATGCAAGAGTTATTATTCATAATTTTGATAGTTAAACCTTCGATGAAAATAAAATATATTTTTGAAATAAAAGTTTTACTAAGCACCTTTCGTACAAAGACTACCCATGGCATGTTGGGATTTACACCAAGAATGTGGAGCTGATATGAGGTTACTCTATTATTAATCAACATGCTTATTGCCTTGTTCAAAGTAAATAATGCATAAACTTTCTTCTCTTACAACAAAATAATAATCCAAAACATACAACACATATAAAATCATATTTTAGTAAAATGGAAGAGAAGGATATGTTAAAACACATTCCCCTCAAAGTTCAAATAACTCAATATTATTGAAAATGCTCAATAAAAATAAAATATATTTTTAAAATAAAAGTTTTTTCGTACAAAGACTATCCATGGCATGTTGGGATTTACACCAAGAACGTGGAGTTGATATGTGGCGGCTCTATTATTGATCAACATGTTATTATGTCTTTTGCTCTAAGTAAGTATTGTCGTTTTATCTACGACTACGATGGAAACATCAATCCAACTGGAAATTAATATTTGGTTGCAACCAGAAAATATAACGAAGATAGAGATAGTTCAGCTCAATATGCAATTATACCTAGTGACATATCTCTTCCAGTTCAACCGGTATGTATTGAATTAAAGAAAATTTGCGCTCGTCTTAAAACGAAAAAGATGCAGTTCTATATATAAATGATATTAAATTTAGATAATCAAAAAAAGAGAGTAAATAGTCCATTTATTATTTAAATACCCTTCAGATAGCCATTTGCATCATTGGGCTACCAATACAAATACCAATCCGATAGTATTCCCTTATTCAATAATATACTTCAAAGGAATAAGTCAGGTAACAGTTTGCTGTGTGTCAGACCGACCACTCTGCAGCACTCATAGAACATTTATTATTCACAATTTTGATAATTACATAAACCTCCTATAAAATAAAATACATATTTGTAATCCAATGTTTAATTTGGTACCTCTTGTATAAAGATTACCATTGAAAAATTGGAATTTATAATAATGTAGAGCTAATATGTCGCGGATCAATTATCGACCAACATCCAAATAATATCACCTTCTTTCATCGAAGTAAATATTACTGAAAGTTTCAGCTGCTTACTGTTACTTAAGAACATGAAGTTAATATGTAGTGGATCAATTATAGATCAACACGTTATTATGTGTTTCACTTACGTAAATATTATTAAAATATTAGGCTGCTTACTGTTACTTAAGAAAATTAAGTTAATATGTAGCGGATCAATTATATATCAACACGTTATTATGTCCACCATCTAAGTAAATATTACTAAAATACTACTTTTAGCTGTTTACTGTTTTATCTTCAACAACGATAGATGATATATTCCAATTGAATACGATTTGATTGCTACCGGAAAATACTATCGAGAATATAATGATCATAGAGATAGATGAGCTCCATATTCAAATATAAGAGCTTTACTTTTTATTGCATTAAAGTATTAGATTGTTATAATACTGACACATCCGTTCCTGTCCAACCTGTATGTGACCTGTACAATAAATTTATCTGTACGAATTAAATGAAGAAATTAAGAAAATTTACGATTGTCTTTAAACGACAAAGGCCTAGTAATTTTCTAAATATTAAATTTAAATAATCTGAAACAAAAGTAAAATGTTACATACATAGCTTCTTTGATAAGCTCATCTTTAGTAAGCTTATCCGTACAATAATATTAGTACCTAATTGCATGTCTATGCTAATTTGTTTAAGCAAAACAATCAATATAATTAATTTGCCATGCTACTGAGGTTCTACAATGTAATTTTAGAAAAAATTTACCTTACAGCATGACAATGGCTCAAAGCATACATACATCAAAACTATTTAAAATACTGCACTACCTATACTGTAAAATGGAGAATTTAACATAGATAATTAGTTATACATTGCAGTAAATAATACTTAAGATACTCCAACAGTTATAGACTCAAAAATGGTATTTCACAAAATTTGGCAATCTACATAACATTTGATGGTAAGACAATATCATTTTAATAGTTTTTGTTTGTCAGCAGAGCAAACTTGGGTGTGACCTTAGGTGTAAGTCAATAAAGAGAATAGAGTTTATCCCCACCACCAAACCTGAAAATTATGGGGAAAACTTGGGGTTCAACCAACATATAAGTGTGCTCTATTTGGGACTTAAGTGTTTACTACTTAATCTTACATAATAGCGGACTTAACATTTTGATGTCAATTATATTCTTTTAAATTATTTCTTTTGGTAAATTACGTTGTGTTTTTATAAATAATTTTCATTAAAGCATACAAAGCTTCTTACTTTTAATAATATAAACAATCAGCACATATATGTATTTTGAATGTTACCTTTTAATCGCCCTGATGAATCATTAAATTCCGATTTTCTCAAAATTTGTGACTCTTAGTAGATTTTTCTTTCTGGGTAAACGAAATGATGTAGTCAATCCATCTTCAAATTCTTCAAGTGCTCCATCCTATCACGTATATTGTTTTCAACCTTGGTTGTTTCTAAAACAAGACCATTTATAAATAATAATAATAAAGTTATCACCAATAAGAAAAATGCTTATTTATCTAACTCAAAATCGGGAAATGTAATTTCTCATCTCAGTTTAATGTGTAATCCCTAAAATTTTGTAGTTCATAATTTATTATAGCAAATTCAATTGTTATTTTAATATCGTACAATAAAGCTGTCAGGGAATAATTTTCATATTGCAAGAAAATATTTTTCAAAATACCTCGCGGTACACAACAGTGTCATTGCAACTGCGACAAAGCATTTTTAAAATGTATCTTAATTGAGTTAAACAATAAAATTCGTATTTCTAAATTATTTCAATTAACTAAATCTATCATATCAAATATTATTACTACATACAAGCAGAAAAGATGTGGTTGCAATAAAAAGAGTTGACAGACAAATTTTATCAACTTTGAATGAAACCTACCAATTAAATTTTGTGTTTATCTATGCCCTATACAAAAGTAACCAAAAAGTACCTACTACTTGTGTATTAATTACATGTAGAAAAATTTATGTTAGAATTTTAATAAAATTATCTATACAAAAAAACTATTTCTTTATTTTTACAACAGGAAAGGCTTCAGTCAATCATTTTCTCATTTTCCGATTTAATTTTCTTTTTAAAATCATCTACTTTTTGAATTTCTATCTTTTCAATTTCTCTTAATTTTTTAAAGGAAGACAGAGTCCCACCAAATTTTTTAAACAAATCCCCTGATTTTTTCAGGATTTCCTAATTAACATTGATAATTTTCTCGACTTTGCAGAACTTGGTAAACAAAATGAAATATAGATTAATTCGAGGGTTAACGCTGGTGAAGTTTTTGTACACATCTCATGAAGTACATGACATCTCATGTGAAGTACATGAAGTACTGGAAATACATAAAGTACTGTAGTACATGAAGTACTGGTAAAATACATGAAGTACGTGTAAAGTAGGTAAAATGTGTGTTAAGTGTATTAAAGCACAAGTGAAGTATCATGAAGTTAGTAAATTTTTGGTGAATTACATGAATTTGAACCTAGCTACGGTCAATGTGTATCATATATACGACACGTGCAATCAATAATAATTATTTGATAGCAAATTAACTTACATCAGTAGATTTTCCTAACATTTTTTTATCTTAAACGTTGACTAGACCTTTGGCGGTCATTATTTTACTAATTAAAAGTTCGGTAGTTGCTAGTTTAATAGTAATCAATTAATTAAATTAAACTTAGATTTCTTTAGTTAATTTTGTAATTTTTTTAGCTCATTTGTTTGAATATCATGGAGGTTTGTAGCTCAATAAAAAGCTTTGGTAATTCATTAATCGTAGTGATTAATTAATTACATTGATCCTTCGGATTTAGTAGTTTCTTTTTCATTAAAGTTAACTAAGATCTCTGTTGCAGAGCACTGGAGGTGTTCCACACCCCAGACCCGTTTAAATAATTTATTTTATTAAAAGTGAATTAAATATTTAAGCATATCCCAAAGTTTTTAAAATTACTAATGCCAAGCTGAAATTTTTCAATTCAGTAGATCTGCAGTTTATTAATCATAAATAAACTTATCAAATTCCATTGAACCCCTACGTTGTCTTGCAACGGAAGATCTTCAGTTTACTTCTAATAAAAATAAACTACTCGATCTTGTAAGTCGGAGGGGGTAGAACACCCTCCAGTGCCTCTGCAACAGGAGATCTTTAGTTTACTTCTGATAAAAATAAACTATTCAATCCGAGGGTATCTGGGAGATCTTCAGTTTACTTCTAATAAAATAAATTACCAATCCGGGGGTCTGGGGTGTGGAACACCCTCCAGTGCACAAATTTTGAATGAAGAACATTGCAGAACATGCAGAACTCCCAGACCGAGTAGTTTACCTTTATCAGAAGTAAACTAAAGATCTCCGTTGCAGGGCACTGGAGGGTGTTCCACACCCCAGACCCCCGGTTTAAATAATTAATTTTTATTAAAAGTGAATTAAATATTTAAGCATATCTCAAGTTTATTAAAATTAGCTATTGCCAAGTAAATGTGTTTAATTCGTAATCTGACAATTACTTATAAACTGCGTAATTATAAATTTTGTACCCCCTGGGAGGCAGATCTCTGCAACAAAATAAAAAATAAACTACTTAATCCGGGAGGTCTGGGGAGTGTGGAACACCTTCCAGTGCCTCTGCAATAGGAAATCTTCAGTTTACTTTTGATAAAAAAAAGTACTCGATCCGGGGGGTGTGGAACACCCTCCAGTTCTCAAATTTTGGATTCTCGGTAAATCTCTGAAATACCGATGCAGTACGTGAAATACAATGAAGTATCGATGAATTAGATGAAGTAACGTGAATTATTGATGAAGTGCGGTGAATTACTGTTGAAGTACGTGAAGTTAATTGTACACGATTTCCTCTAGCGGTTGACCCCTCTGATTAATTATTATTATACCAAACATAGTTGAATTTTTGAACAAAAGCAGTTAAATTATTGAACAAAACTGTTGAATTACTAACAAACTATTGGATTTTTGGATCAAATTCTTGTTTAAAACAGTCAATTAATTCAATTGTTTAAACAATTATTAAACCAAAAACAATTAAATTATTGAGCAAACATTTGAATTATTTGACCAACAGCTGATTTGTTGAAAAGAGTCTAATAATTAAAAATATGTTAAATTGTTAATGAAACATGTGAATTGTTGAATCAAGAATAATATTGTTAAATAAAAAAACATTTTAGTTATTAAACAAAAATAATTAATTGACAAACAACCCAGTTGAATTATATTGAACAAAACAGTTGGATTATTGAATCAAGGTTGATTGAGTTGTAGAACCAAAACAATTAAATTATTAAACTAAAACTAATTAAATTATATCAAATCAAAAATATTTGAATTAATGAATGAATAAATTGAAGTATTGAACTAAACAGCTAAATTATTGAACAAAACAGTTGAAGTATTTAACAAAACAGTTTTATTTATGAACAAAGCAGTTACATTGTTGAACCAAAAACGATTGAATTATTAAACCAAAAATTAAGCAGGGTTTCGCAAACTTTCCAAAACAAATTTTGATTTTCCAGGTTTTCCATGATTAAAATTAGTAATTTTCCCCGACTTTTCGATATTCAGTAAATATGGATCGACTAAATGAAATTTATCTTAGCACTGTAATATAGAAAATTTTAATTATATCATCAGTAATTAATCAAAAATTCTAAATGTACTATCAATTTCTAAGCGTACTACCTACTCTTATGTACTACTATGTTTGCTGGCTTGGAAGCTTGGAACAAAGAAGTCCAACTACCAAATAATAAATTGTTTACAGTTAAGAAATTAAATAAGAAAGATAATTTAAGTAGGAAATAATGTTTACAGCTCAAATCACCAAATAAGAAAAGTAGAAACGTGGTTGTATAAAATAGTAGGTTTCGGTACAGCACTAATTTTTAATAATAAATGATCACAAGATTTAAATACCAAAGACACAATTGACGAATAAAAATTTATGACAACAATTAACTGATAAATAAAAAAGTTACATACTTTAGCAATCCGCAAAAGCATTTTCTAGTGTTTCGATACACATATTTGACATTGGCCTAATCAGCATCACTTGATTACGTAACAATCCTTGCAGTTATAAAATTTTACATCTTGAACAGTCCAGCATAATATTTTTTGAAATGAAGTCATCCTTTGTAAAATTTGAAATCTCCAAAAACACTAAAAAAAAGTAGACTTGAAACACTAATGTATTAATAGAAGGATAACGTCAGTACCTGAATAATCCAATTGTGAACTTTGAAGCTTATAATTAAAAACATTAATCAAATACATAATGAACTTCTTGGCCGGTACAGAGTGTCACTTCATTTATCTGGTTTCGATTGCTCGCCGTGGATTTTGAAAAGCGTCAACCTCTGTAATAAGTGCTGCTGAGGGTCGGACTGAAATCAAAACAGAGATACTTTAAAATATGAATGTAATGGCAGCTCAACCAAATAACAAATAATAATAAATTGTCAGATAATAACCTTTTCTTTAACCTTTAAGTAGGTAGGTGGACTAAAGTAACGTAAGTAGGTAGGTGGGGTGCTCACAACACCCCAAGTGAAATTTACTTTTTTAGTTACTATATTGTTTACTTTAATTTTATGTTATACTTAAATTTACATTAGTTACACTTTTACAAGATAGATTAATGTAAAAAGTATCAGAATTTACTGCTTTTAGGTATACTTTTATTTATATTTTTCATACGGCAGCATTAAATGAGTTGCATTTACGCGTCACTAAAGAATATCAATTATTATAAAGAAAATAAAATATGAGGACAACAAAATGAAAACACATGGTTATATAGGCACTAATTAATACCTTAAACTAAAAATCCAACAAAATTTCATTTTACATATACAAAATATTGTGGCAAATAGCCTGTATATAATAAGGGAATAAATATAAAAAAAAAATGTTTTAATTGCAGATTTATAAAATATAGACACTAAAACGAAGAAAAAAATGAAATTGTCTAATTTTAACAAAAAAAAAATAAAATTGCTTAATTTTACTAATAAAATTTTAAATAAATTATAACATTTTATTGGTTAAAATTAAACAATATTTTTTCTTTGTTTTTGTGTCTGTATTTGTTCCATTTTTAGTTTAAGATTTTATTTGGTGCCCCTATAACTATATTTTATTAAAAAAAATTCTGAAAACAAAACGTAAATAGGTAGGTGGGGTGGTGACCAGGGATGTACTATAACAGGAAGGTAAAAAAATAATTAGCTATGTTACTAACGTATAAATATAAAATATTAGAATTTCCTTTGGTTGCCCATGAAATTAGAAATCAAGCGTTTTTATTGGTCCACTTTAGGCAGATAACATTTTTTGTAGGAAATGTACCTTCAATTTTTTCATTAATTTTTGTTTAATAGCCTACTTCTGTTGTTTATGTATTTAATATGTTTTCTTTATGTTAAATTTAGGTAATTAATTTTATTAATAACAATTATGTACTACATTTTCATGATAATCTTGGCTGTTTTCTTACATCATAAAAATCAGGGGGTTGACCACTGACCAAAAATGTGTACACCAAATTTGCATTTACAATAATTTGCAAAAAACTGCAAAAATTTGCTAATCATTTTAAAATTTGCAAACTTTTGCAAAAATGTACACAAATATTTTCAAACAATTTCAGACATTTGCAAAGATTTACATTCATTTGCAAAAATTTACACACATTTGCAAAAATTTACACACATTTTCAAAATTTGCAAACATTGGCAAAATTTGCAAAAATTTACACAGATATTTGCAAAACAATTTCAGACACTGGCCAAGATTTACAGTCATTTGCAAAGATTTGCAGTCATTTGCAAAGAATTACAGGCATTTGCAAAAATTTACACACATTTGCAAAAATTTACAAACATTTGAAAATATTGCAAATTATGTACACAAAAGTTATTTTAAAGGCTAATTTAACATCATGACATATTTAAAATCATGAAAAATTGCATTAAGTTTTACATATGTTAAATTGACATTTGTATCAAAAATTTTAGGTAATTTAGCAAAATTATAATTTAGCGGAAATTCGAAACCAGTATTAGCAGTAGCCCCTTTTCAAAAATTGAATTTTACTAAAATTATGTTTTCAATTTGTTTCAGGTGTTTTGTAAAAATTTAGTTTTAAACTAATAATAACCGCGAAATCAGAAAACAAAGATTCAGCCCCTTTTTCAAAAATTTGCAATTTTTTTCTTGTATTATATTGTTTTCAATTTGTTTTCGGATGTTTTGTTAAAATTTCAGTTTTAAACTTAATAAAACCGCGGAAATCAGAAACAAAATTCGCGCCAGCCCTCTTTTCAAAATTTGAAATTTTTTTTGTATTTTTGTTTTCAATTTGTTTTGGGTGTTTTGTTAAAATTTCAGTTCTAAACTAATAAAACCGGAAATCAAACAAAATTTCGCCCAGCCCACTTTTCAAAATTTGCAATTTTTTATTTATTATTGTTTCATTGATTTTAAAACAACGAATACACCACAATTTCGTTAACAATTTAAAAATTTGCATTTAAAATATTTTTGTACATGTGTTTTTAATTACCACTTCTTTTTTTTTGTAATGTTATAAATAAAATATTTGAAAATAAATCGTTATTCTGTATTCAGGAATTTTAATTAGCGAGTTTTAGAAAACAATCAGAATAAATTACAAAATTTTGAAACAGATTTTGTTTAATGTCTCAACTTCCTCTATTGTTTTAATAAAAATTTTATTTTATTTTTCTAACGTTATAAATAAAATACTTGAAAAAAAATTATTGTTCTGTATTTAGGAATATTTAATTAGTAAATTACCAAAATTTTAGAAAACCAACATAATAAATTACAATAATTATTTTAAAACAAATTTTATTTAATGCCCAAACTTCAACAGTCCTCGTTTTAAAACCTGTTAGCAATTCAAGTATAATCATATTAATTTAAAAACATTTAATAAATTTAATTTTGTCAAGTTTTATTACTTCTTCTTTTTCGTTTATTATTATTCAGTCAAACAACAGACTAAAAGTTTTTTTAAAATCATTGCCAACTATCATAGTGTTAAACAAAAAATCCTATCACAATAGTTTAGATCATACACAGAAAAAATTAAATTTGCATTTTCATCTAATCTAAATGAAATGAATTGAAATTATATAGTTTATTTAAAGTTTTATGTAATTCATTTAGAATATTTATAAATTTCAAAAAACCGGTTTAGTAATTGTATCTAATTTAAAATAGATGATACAACATTTCAACTTTAGTTAAATCAATTATAAGAAATAATTATTTTAATAAATCATTGTCATTGATTCATTCAATAACATTCTATAATTATTAGAAATTTAATTTCAATGATTTGTATAATATAAGTAAATATTTCACCAATTTATTTTTGGATTAAATATAAAAATAGATTCATTGATTTTATAATATACACCATTCTTAAGTTTAACGAATTAAATTTAATGGTTTTTAATAAAAATATATTAGACAAAATTTATGGAAATTGTATGGTTTATTTAAAGTTTTTATAATTTATTTAGATCAGATAATTGTTTTAAAAACCGATTTAGTTCATAGTTTAATTCAATTACAATTATAGTTTAAAAAATAAATTGAATTAAAATAAATAAAATATTTTGATTTGGAATTTGAAAATAATTATACTTTGAATTATTTAAATAACTTGATTAAGTTGCACTAAAGATTGAAAGAAGAAAACGTACAAAAACACTTGTCATCTTTATTTTATTAAAATACATTTAAATTATTTATTTTATAATTTATATTATAATATTATAATATTTTCAATTATCAAAATTATAAGTTTTCTTTTGAAATTTTTTATTGTATTTTAAAATACCACGTGTTTTATAAAAATTTCTAATTTTTATCTTTTTCATATTACACCTACTTATTATATTTATTTTAATATATTTTAATTTTAAAATAAATAAACAAGATTAGATATATAAACGTCAATAAAATATACTTTATTTTATTTAAAATCTCTTTTCATTGGTCATTTAATAAACGATTTTAAATAGTTAATATTATTACGGAAGAAGAACCCGAAATTTTAAATAAAACCTTAAATTTAAAATCTAATTAATTTTAAATTTAATTATGTATTAAATATATTAATTAAATAATTAAATTATTTTATTAAAATTTATATTTTGAATTTTTTTAATATAACTATTAAGTTTTATTAATTAATTCTAATTTTAACAACAATTAATTTTTTTAATTCTTATTTAAATTCTTTAATAATTTATTTATAAATAATTTTATTTAATAAAATTGTTCAGTTTTTTACACTTTAACGACAAACATTCATATTTTTCTTAATAAATTGAATAATTAATAATTAATTTTTGAAATTTATGGAATTCTTGAATTAGAATACCAAACAACCATTATGTATGCAAATACCCTAATGGGCCAAGGGTTTAAAGCGGTAGGGTTTACTAATACATTGAAGGTGCAGTGAAATGCAGCAGCGGTTCGAATCCCGGTTAAGGTAAGTAAGAAAAAGAAGTAAATATAATAAATTGTAATGATTATAAATTTCCAATTATTATTTACAAGTACTCACCGCAGCAAAGAGATTTATAGGAAATATACAAGTAATTAATAATTTAATGTGTAAATATAAATGTTGAAATGCTAATAATGTGCATAAATAATGTGTAAATAAGAAATTAAATAATAAAAAAAAAATATGTGAGTTGAAGAAATAGTCTATAATTCTCAATGATATAAAGAATTAAAAAAATTACTTTTTTTCTTTTTACATTGTAACAATATTCCATTACTATATTGATACTATAATGGAAATGGCACGAAGTGTAAAAAATATCTAATATTAATTAATTCAAAGAAATCATTTCAAACATTCAACTAATTTTTGTATTATCTATCACGATTCAATAAACTATAGACATTTATTTCATCAAATCGTTAAAACAAATTAATTAATTCAACTAATTTGTATCTTTGGTTTGTTTACTTTTTCAATTTTAAAATAATCTAATTTAGTTTAAATAAATTATTCAACTTGATTCAATGGCTAAAATTCAATCAATTTCTTTATATGATTTCAACTAATCTTTAATTGAAATCGTAAATTTTTTTTTCTGTGTAAGACTTGATTCGAGTCCTGGGTGTGCTATAGGAACAGTTTGGCGATATTTACAAAAATTAAAGAAATAAATGATAAAAACAAAAAAACACGTTCAAGCCCCGATTAACATAATTAAATTTATTACCTGCATTTCGAGAGTAAACTTCACCATTGCCGTCAATCAGGTCAGTTCTTCGATCATAACTATTTCAGTGAACGTTCTGCAACGGATACCATTGGCACCTTCTTTTCCATGTACATCACTCACATTCACTGACGATCATATACAAATCTAGCTATTCGGTTTGCGGTTGTACAGTAGTGGGAGCAATACATCAAGTCCCTCCTTTAAAAAACACATTGAATTAATTCGATTATGAAACTTCAAAAATGGTTATAAAATTCAAAAAACGGGAAAGTTGTAGTATACAAAATTTATTTACGTTTAATACTTACATAAACATCGCAAAGTTCACCCCACAAGAGGTCAAGAAGGCAATCGAATCGATTTGAATTTACATCGAAGCAATGTGGTTCCGAACAATTTATTTCACGTATTATTTTAAAATTTTGCAGGTTGACGGGCAAGGTCGGTGACATACCGGAAATTAAATAATTTTATAAAAAATGTTTTGAACTTTTATAAGCGGAAGCAACTACAAAAATTGCTCGTTAGAATATTAAAATAGAAAAAAAAAAGTAAGAATGACTTGGAAGTTTATGAAAATTTTAAAATTTGTTCCTGATAAAATTTGATGTTTTGAATTAAAAATGAAATTTTCCATGACGAGTGGCCTAGCTTGCGGTTAGAAAGAGGCGGGAAGTTTAAGCGGTTTAATTTGATAACGACAAAAGATAAATCAATTTTTTTATTCAAAAAAAATATATATGTTTTAATTTACTACTATAAAAACTGTTCTGTTATTTTTTTTTATATAAACGAGATTAAGGTACATGATTTTTTAAATTTTAGTATCTGTAGAAAAGATCAATACCTAATTCACTGAATGGTAAATTTCATGTGCTTGAAGACAGCATTATCTATAGGTTTCAAAATCAGCAGTGCCGTAACTAGCCAGATGCAGCCGCACAGGGCGCAGTATAAAAAGGGGTTAGAAATTAGGTACAGCAAAACCGTCAAAATTTGCCCACAAGGGTTAACTTTGCATTAAAAACAATAAGCTTATAAGCTTTAGTGACGTAATAAACGAAGAATGAAAATTTTTGAGTCTTAGTTTTGGGTTGACAATAAACAAAACAACCTTCTTGTTATTAGCTAATATCGTCGGTTTAGAGGTAAAACTCACTAAGTACAGTTTTGATGAAAATTGAGTTAAATATACCTAAGCAACACTTACTTGAAGTTCTGTCATATGAAAAAATCATTAAGCACTTTTATAGTTTCTCAAGCATTTTAGCAAGAAGTAAATTTCATTAAGTACAATTATCACATTTTTCAGGCAATAGTAAAACTCATTAAGTTACTTAATTCAATTCAGCAATTGAAAAAGCTAAAAAATATTCATCTGTTTTTCTTATGAAGGATTGGAAAGATATCTTCAGAAGTGCAAGATCCAAAAATAAAACCAAGAAAGAACCTTATGAAGTAATTGAATTAAAATTCGGCGACTTTTTTGATTTTCAAGAACTGGCAAGAAAATTAATAAAAAATAAAAATAAGGATAAAGCAGGAAATAAAGTTGAATGGCTAAAAATTAAATGTTTAAGATATGAAAAAAAGAACCCAAATGTTATTTCCTATAAGTATAGTCATTTTCAGAATTTAAAACAATATCCGTCACAGGTAGAGGTAGACGTCGTCTACCTCATATTCTGAAACCTGCTTATTTTCATCAGCTACCAATCCATGAAAAGAAGAAGAAGGACCTTGTTAAACTTTGTGACACTGGTCTTATTCCTGAAGAATTACAGAATTGGTACAGAAATCTGCCTTCTAGATCTGATGAACTCGAAGAAGAATTACTACCAGAGGCAGCAGCCGATGAAACAGATTTTGAAGAAGATTAATTTCATTTTGATATAATAATACTTAATTATGTTTTCAATATTATTTCAAAAGATTTTCATTTGTATTTTCGATTTTTTTATTAAATTGTTACTTTTTAATTATTACTTACGACGAATTATTGACACCGAGTAGTAAAACATAAATATGTTACTTAATGAGTTTTACCTTTAAGCCGACGATATTTTCGTCGGCACTAATGACAATTTTGAACAAAATGAGTGTTTTACATTAAGTGCATCAGGGCCATAATCTTAGTTTACAAGAATACAAAATATACGGTTATATAATTGATTTTCCGAAAAAATCAGCTCAATCGAATGCAAGACTGATTTTTAAAGTAAAAAAATATCTTTAAACTCAATTATCTCATAACATCAATTATGTTACTTAATGAGTTTTACTTCTAAACCGACGATATATTTTAGTGTAAAGTTACCCCTTGCGGGCAAAGTTTGACGGTTTTAAGGCACAGGCAAAAATATTACTTTTTAAAACAAATTTCGGCATTTTACATTAAAATTAAAACTCGATGCACAATTACTTGCTTTATTGCAGCTTTTCCTATTTTAAATGCGTCTACAACCTCTATCTGTATTTGCATCTTCTATTTCAAAAGAATTCTTCTATTTTTTCTCGGGGTCTATTTTTTGTTGGTGGTAGGTTCTGAATAATTATGTTTTCTTTCCTTTTTTCCAGCTCTCCCCTCTCCAAACGCTTTTCCAAATCTGCTAATTTCTTCTCCTACTTATCTGTTTTTTCCTGTAGCTTTTCAATCGTCTGTTCCGTTTCCTGTATTTTATCATTCCAGTACGTTTTCATTGTATTTAGCTTTTCTTTTATTTCTTTACTCTCCTTTTTGCTTTCCTTAAAACCGTCTTTTACTGCTATTGTTAAATTTGCCATTATCCCCTTTAGTTCTTCCACGTTTTTTTTACGATTTTCTTCTGCCGTCTTGTTTGGAAATTTAACTGTTAGTTTACTTTGTTGAAAGATTTTTTTCCCCTCTTTACTTATATGTTCGTCCTATCTTTTTCTTTTATTGCAATTTTTTACTGATGGTGCAGTATTTTCTCTTGTTCTATTTTAGTGGTTGTTACTCATTTGCTCCCCGAAGACGGTCATGGTCTGGCACTTGAGTGTGTCGAATACCAAACCGAGATACCCGGTTTGAGCCCGGGCGGAGTAAAAAATTTATTCTGACCGTCTTCCCTCGGAAGGAAGTGGCTACCCACCGAGGTAATTAGCCAAGAAAGCCCCCCCTTGCAAAGGGTCACAACACTCGAAATCGAGTTAACGACTAAGAAGAAGAAGACTCATTTGCTCTCGTTCGTTTTGATTCCACTTAAGCAACCAAACTTACCTTAAAAATTTACACACATTTGCAAAATTTGCAAACAATTGCAGAAATATGCAAACAAAAACAGAAATTTGCACAAATTTACAGTTATTTGCAAGATTTACAGTCATTTGTAAGATAAAATACCTGCAGCTTTTCGATCTTCTCAAAAACCCTCATACTACAGTGATTTTTCGTGTCACTACCTGCCACTCAATCTATCTAGATTACGTACTTTCTCAATCCTTTTTTTCCCTACTTTCTCACTCAATTCTAAACTTATTAATTTAATAACCATAAACACCACTCAGGGCCAGCTCTCATCCCATGACGGGTTTAATAATAATGTTTATACAAACCTGTGTAACCTGAGAAATATTCTTGCATCTAGAGAGAGGTATTCTGTGGGAATATCGACTATGGTATTTCCTTTTAGCTGCCAATGTGTTTACATTGAAATATTCATATAAAAAATGCATATAAGAATATTCGAGATTTGAATATAACATCATAATTATGACTTTAAATCAAACAAGCTGCAGAAATATGCGTAAAACGAATTCAACAAACGAATTTAAAATTTAATATTTTTTGTACCAACCTTATTCATTATTTTGGGATTTTCTGTGAAATGGGTTGGTTTTTTAAACAATTTTACAAGACTAAAATTATACCACACTTAAATTTTCTATCCAAATTGGATCGTTAGTTTTTTGTAAGTACTTTTGGGGCTGCCTATAAAGGACTTCCGCAATTTTTCCCAAAAATTCCAGGAGGTCAAATTTTTAAACCCCCTCCGTCCTTGTCATAGTTGGTCACAATCTTTTATCCCCGCCTTACCGGAACGTACAATGGTCACAAATTAAGGACCTCTTATTTATCATCATATTTTAAAATTATATGAAAAAAATACTCAAGCACATTTATTATATAAATCTCGAAAATAAAATTTTTATGCGAACGTCACATTTAGCTAACTCCCCTTTCCCCGTTGTCACATTTGTACATATTTTATCCCCCCCCCCCCCCAAGGCAAGGAAGTCTTTTATGGACGACTCCTTTGTTTCAAAGATACAGGGTTCGCAACAAAAATTAAATAAATAAAACTTTGCAGTTTTTAACAACTCTTCTTTTATTTAGATTAATTATTCATATCTTGAAATCGGCTGATTCTGGATGATAAGAAGTTATAAACTATTTTGTAGATAAATAAATGATCTTTAATAAATCATTAAACAATTAATTAATAATATAAAATCAATAGTTACGGTGCTATAGCCGTTTGAAGGCAAAAATTCAAAAATTGCTTTAAGGAAAGGTACCCCGCAAGGGTTTGGACAAGAACAAAAATTTAATTTAAAATTATCTCTTAGAAAAGTGTCTTTTATCAACATTACAGATGTTTTCCAAAAAGTCACGGGAACACCCCATATATTTAAAATTTAAATATTAATTTCTCCAAATTTTTGAGAATAAATATAATTCGTGCAATATTCTTTACTTATTTAACTATTTTATTCTTTTAATAAAATGAAAATAACAAAATTACTCATAAAATGATATTAACAGAACAGAACAGAACAGAACAATATTTATTTTAAGAATTAACTTTTACAATTATTTTTAAAACAGTATATATAATATAACATTTCTAAAATTTAAGATAAGCGAGATGTTGAGAGACCCTGCGTTAACGCGTAACTCTCATTGACTAAATTGTTAGTGCCTAAACAGTTGTAAATAATTGATAAATATATGACCTTTTGATAATTTGTCGTTTGCGTTGCAATTTTGTAGTAATTTGAAATTTGCAGGAAAAATCAAAAACCTGCTCTTCATTTTTTTTTAAATTTTGAATTTGGAATAAAACTTACTTGCTAAACGATTAAAAAGAACTATTTACAATTTAAAAGATGTACACGGAATTTGGAATGCCTAAGCACTCCGTGTCGGTGGCGTTGCAGATGTCAATTGTCGTGGTATGCATCGTCGTCGGAGTCGAAGTCCGTGGGCAGAGTCTGTCGAAAAATTGGTAGGTTTTGATAAGTCAGTTTATGTTTGATTTTATATGGTGCGTTGTCGTGCCGTATGTTAGTCAAGTCTTTCGTAAGGTCACTGTTTAAAATTTGCGCGTCATAAAATTTAGTCGAGAGTCGGTTTATGTGGTCTTGAAAATATTCCATGTTCGTCAGTTTGTGTAGCGTTGTTATCCGTGTGTATCGGTCCAGTCCGGTTATTAGTCGCAGGTTCTTGTTCTGGAACACCTGCAGCGGCTGGATGGCCGTCTTGGAAACGTTGCACCAGACCGCCGAGGCATACGTCAGAATGGGTCGCAGTAGCGTCTTGTATAGTAAAAGTTTGTTCGTGCCGGTCATCGTTTGTCCTTTCATCAGTGGGTATATTTTCTCATTTGTCCGTATACTAATTGTTTCCTGTTTTGTAGGTGTTGTCGAAAATTAAGTCGCGCGTCCATTGTCATTCCTAAATATTTAACTTTCGTCGTCGGTTTAATTTTGTGTCCATCCACCTTGAGGTGGTCAAAAATTTTATTGTTCGTCCGTTTGCGGGTAAAAATAATCGTTTCCGTCTTCTGTGAGTTAAGTGTAATTTTCCAGTCTTTAAAATATGGTTGCAGTATGTCAACGTGTATCTGTAATTGTTTGTTGGCCACCTGTGCGTAGAACGAGCTAGCATATATCGCTGTATCGTCCGCGTACAGGGCCGTTTTGGTCTTTGCAAATGTCGGTATGTCGTTGATAAAAAGGTTAAAAAGTTTTGGGCCGAGCACGGAGCCTTGGGGAACCCCTGCGTTGATCGTCTTTGTCGTCGAGGTAGCGTTGTTAAGTTTCACAGTCATGGCGCGAGAGGTGAGGTAAGAATTTATAAGTTTTATAAGGTGAGCCGAAAATTTGTAGGTCATTAATTTATATGTCAGTCCGTCGATCCAGACTTTGTCGAATGCCTTCTCGATGTCGAACAGGGCCATGACTGTTACTTGGTCCTTGTTAAAACTCCTTAGAATGTCGTTAGTTATTCTCGCAATTTGTAGTGTCGTGTTGTGTCCTCTGGTGAAGCCAAATTGTCGTTTGTTAGTGATTTTGAGGTCGTCCTCTTCGTTTTGCAGTCGGTCCAGTATAATTTTCTCAGTCAGTTTTGAAAGTGTATTTAACAGGCTGATCGGTCGGTAGCTTGTCGGTTGCGTGGCGTCTTTGTTGGGCTTGTGTATCGGAATCACCAAGCCCAGCTTCCAGTCGGTTGGGAAGTACTGTAGTTTGAAAATTGCGTTCACTATATAATTTAGTTGAACGATTGCTTTTTTTGAAAGGTTTTTTAATATTAAATTTTCGATCTTGTCGGGTCCTGGTGCTTTACTATTGGGTAAAATTTTGATAAAAGATTTGATTTCTGTTGGATTGGTTATGATTTTTCGTATTGGTCGTTTGTCAGTGTGTAAGTCTTTTTCAAAAATGTCTTCACGTCGTTTCTGATTTTGGTTTGTTCGTTGGTGTCCGTTGTGTCGTTGTTATGAATTTTTTGAAAAGTTACCGCCAATGCCTCGGCTTTTTCTACGTCGGTCATTGCGGTAACGTCGTTTTCTAGGTTTAGGGCCGGAATGGGTTTAAAAGTTTTTTTCAATTTTTTTGTCAGTTGCCAAATGGAGTTGTTTTGGGGCTTTAGATTTGAAAGCAAGTCAGTCCATTGTTTGTTCTTTATTTGTCGAATTTTGTCTTGTATGTCCCTTGTCATTCTCGTCATGGTAAGTTTGTAGGCCATGTCTCCCGTTCGCTGCCAAAGACGTCGGAAGTGGTTTCTGTCGGTTATAAGGTTCAGAATATCGTCGGGTAGATTTAGGTTGTTATGGTTGATTTTGATTAATTTTGAATTTCGAGTTTTTGCGTCAGTGATGTGTCGGGTCAAATTTTGAACCTCGGTCTGTAGCGTCTCGATCGAATGAATGTTTGGGTTAATTTGGATGTTTTCATCAAGGTCGGATCTAAACTTTTTCCAGTTGGTGTTTTTGTAACTGGTAATTGTCTTTGTATCGTTCGTGACGTTTCTGTAGTTGCCAAAATAAAATTGCACCACGTTGTGGTCTGAGCTTAGTTTTGGCAGCGAAAGCGGTTTTGTCACGTTGTTTACGTTCTTTGTCACTAAAATGTCTATCGTGGTTGGGGTCGTCCCGTTCATGGGGTAGTTGGTCGGTCCGTCGGAGAAATGGATGTCCAAGTTATTGTCCATACAGTAGCGTATCAATGTATGTCCGTTCTGGTTCGGTGGCGTGTAATTGTTCCAGTAAGTATGTTTTGCATTCAGATCGCCTGCTAATAAAATTTTGTCACCAACTCCGAAGAGTTGGTCCAAGTCAATGTCGTTAAAAGCGTATGATGGTCGATTGTATGCAATAATTAAAGTGGTCTTGTCTTGCAGTTTGATTCCCAAGGCTTCCATGTCGGTGGTCGGTATGTCGATACGTTGGTGGGGTACTTCGTTCTTAATAATTACTGCAACGCCACCGGCAGAGACGTTGTTGTCCCGGTCTCTGCGAAGTACGGAGTAACCTGGAAATTTAATGGTTTTATTTGCATTTAATTTTGTTTCGCACACCAAAAGGATGTCGATTTTGTTCGACACCAAGTAATTTTGCATTTCGAAATTTTGTTATGTATGCTATTAGCGTTCCATAAATTAACTTTTAATTTAGATGTCATAGTTGTCGATTCTGCCAAAAAAGTCTAAGGTCGCCTGAAATTTTTGGATTTTTGTCGTACAACCGTTCAGCAAGTTGTTGTAGTCGCTGAGGGCTCTAAACATCTCACTCATGTTTGTATTTGCGTTTAGTTCTTGCGTAGCGTTTATTAAGTTGGCAAAGTCTCCTGCAGGTGAGTTTTGGGTTGACTTTTGCTGGCTCGGTGAACGTTGGCTTGGTACTTCTTGGACTCTTCTTTGGTCCCAGGCGTTAGTGGATGGTAGTGGTGCTGGCATATATTGTTTTGTGTGTTTTAGATCGGGAAATCCATTTTGACTATAAGTGTAACCTCTTCGGGTAGCTACCGCGCTTCTCTAGATTCGGCTATTTGTTTTAATTTATTTTTGTACACTATACAACTAGTGCTATTGGCCGGGTGGTTATCTCCACAGTTAGCGCAAGTTGCTGGGGTTTCCGGCGTTATTTGGCAGTCGCGTGTTAGGTGATTCTGGCTACACTTGAGACATTTCGGCGCATGTCTGCAGTTTTGGGTAGCGTGGCACCATGCTTGGCATCTGTGACACTGGATTATCTGTTTGGAGTTTTGGTGCCTCTCCCATACCACTTTCACATGGAAGAGATACTTCACCATGGTGCTTAAAATTTTTTCAGTTACAAAGTCGTCCGTGACTACCATGTACAGCGGACGAATTGTTTTGGTAAGTTTGTAAGTTTTTTTTATATCTAAGTTTGTTGTACTCTTTAGTTCTTCCAGCAATTCTTCAGCAGAGGATTGCAATCCAGACCTTAAGAATGAATGCATGTGATTTCTCTTCGCGTGGGGTGTAGGTGTGGAATTGAGCACTTTTTGTATCTAGATGTGCTTTTAATAAAGCCCATTCGTCTTTGTCATAAACGTAGACCCCAGTGGTGTTTTTAAAGTATCTAATATGGAATCCTTTAGAAATATGACTTTTCAAACTTTTGATTAGATTTTGGTGATCGTCTATGCTGTTGCTTATGATAATTGGTGGTGGTTTCGGAACGTTCTTCTTTGCCGGAGGGCTAGTGACTTCTTCCGGGTCCTTTGCGGCCTTTGTCTCCAATGTATTAGTTTCGGTACAGGTAGTGTTTTCCAGAAGTTTGTATTTGTTCCTGGTGACTATTGATGATGGCTCTATCTCTTTTGGTAGTTTTGCATACTGCCTGGGCTTAAGGCATGCAAAGTCATCTTCAACATTAAGTATAATTTTTTTTGGGGCACTGTCTATTTCCATTTGTTCGCTTGGTTGATGTCCGGTGTCAAAGTTAATTGGTGCAACGCTGCAACATTTTTTATTTTAGCTTTTTTTTTTTCATTACTAAAGTTCTCCAGCTTGGTGTCAGTTTCTGCCATTGTGCTAACGCACCTTTTTCTTTCAGTTATAGTTTTAAGACTAATTTTTCTAAAAATAAAAATTAATGTGACACAAAAACGTCAAAAAAAATTAATTTGAAAATTAAAAAGATTTTTAAATATAACTGATACAAAAACGAAATATAACGCGGTAGAACGAGATAAACTTAGTAACAGAACGGAACAGTATAATAATAACAATTAATGGTAACAAATATAAGAAAAATTTCAATAAAAATTAGGGAGCAAAATGATAGTCGACTGCGTAATTCAACGTTCGGTCGCGAATCTGATATTAACAAATTTTCCGACATTAAAAATTCAATATTTGAGCTTTAACGTGAATGGCATGAATAAGTTGATAAGTTAAACTTGACTTGATTTTGTTATTTTCACCTTATCAATACTTATCACGCCATAAACGGATATGTGAACAACAACTCAAATTAAAATCATCATGCAGTTATTTATGTATAATTTAGTTTAGCAAATTCATTACATTTTAATAAACGTTTTATTATTAATGTACCCAAAACTTTCCAATATCATTAAACATAAATTTTGTATTATTTATTTCTGTTATAAATTTCATAACCAACATAATTTAAACAATGTAATACTTTTATAAACAATAATATAAATAGCTAAATTAAATGTAAAAAAATTAATGATATTTATTGGTTTCAATAACTTGAAAAAAATCTTTACAATTAATAATTTAAATTAAACGTAAATTACGTTAAATTTCAGCAAATAAACTCTTACATTATACAAAGTAACCAAAAAATTAAAAAAATCTCGAGCAAATTTTCAATCTCATAATCAAAACTTCATATTTTTTGTATAAATTCCTATCAAGTTATCTTTTTAAAGAATCACTAATCCATTAATACCATAAAATCAATAGTTACGGTGCTATAGCCGTTTGAAGATAGAAATTCAAAAAATTGTTTTAAAAAAGGCACCCCCAAGAGTTTGGACTAGGTCAAAAATTCTATTTAAAAGAATTTTTTAGATAGGTGATTTTATCACCACATCACATCAGAGATTCTCCATGGTCACGAGGACACCCTGTAGGTAAATATTTATTTTAATTGTTTCAATTCGATTAAAATTTTGAAATGATGGTACGGGGTGGTAATAAACTGAATATTTGTCAATGAAACGATTCTTTCGGTTTAAGTTACTTATTTTGAAAATTTGAGTATATTTAATTTTGAAATCGTGAAATTTTGCAAAATCTTTTCTGTTGTCATTGATTGAGATTTTCGTTCCGCATTTAAAATATTTAGCGGATTTTAGTCTTTTGAAAAGAGTTTTATTTGGATTTAAATTTATTAATTTTGTGATTTAAGATTATTTTGATTTAAATTTGAACTTATTAGGTTTTTTACAAACTTTCTTACAAATTTATCGTTTTCTAATTACTACTTTGGTTAATTTTCCAAAATTTTTGTTTTAATTCCATTAATTTATTATTATTTTCTCTGATTAGAGTTTCTCTGCGTTCTTTTGAATTATTCAATTTTAATAGTAAATTTCTAGTTTCAGTTATTATGGTGTGTCGAAACTGATTAATTAATTTTTGAATATTGACGTTTTGATTTAAATTCGAACTTATAGTTCTGTTGGCTTTAATTATTTGCAATTATTATTGTCTGGTTTTAATATTTATTTGTTTTCAGTAATAATTGTAGTTTGTAGTAAAATCGATTTATTGTTATTTTCTTCAATTAGGGATTCTTTATTTTTTATTTATTTATTTTGAAAATTTATGGGATTATACTTCAAAAATTTCTTTTAATTGACGTATAAAATTATTATTTATTTTAATAATCTGCTCAAAAATTTCAATTATTCATTCTGAATTTTGACTATCATCAATTTGATCGAAATTTTTCTCATGGTTTATGAATTTTTTAAATGCATCCTGGACTAATTTTAATGTCAATTGGTTATGGTTTACAAGTTAATCGTGACATTATGTACTATATGTATGATAAGTACATATGCAGTTGAATTTATTCTTAGCAGGATTTATCGTAAAATTACTTTTCTGTAGAAAGTTTGGTCTTGTTTGAAAGAATTGAAAATTTGGATGGAATGTTCGTGGTTGGGGTGTGAAATTTTGAATATTTAAGCGTTAAAAATTATTAAAACCAGATGTTTGTCCTGGTTGATATTGATTGATTTGTTTTTGTACATTTAGGTATTGGAAAGGTGTACGTTGTGAAATTTTAAAATTTTGAGTGTTTTGTGTAAGTATTTTGAGTTGGTTGATTATTATTAAATTTCAAATTTTGTTAATTTTAATTTAATCTTAGCTGATAAGTATATGAAATATTCAAATTTTGATTTTAACTTTTAAGACAGTAAACAAAATTATCTTCTTCCGTAACGTAAAGTGCTTATTCTAATGAACCGGATACACACAATCTAATCATCAGTTGCATAATTATTATACTGAAATTCGTTGATAAAGGTTTTTAATGCAAAGTCGTCATAATGTTGAATTTTAATTCAAGAAGTTTATATATTTGATTCTCATTTGACGTATTTAATTTTGAAAATAATAAATTTCGCTCATCTTGTATTCTTATATCAAAAAATTGCGTTGATTTTTCACTTCGCATGGACTTTACGAGTATTAATATTAGATCTTGGATTAAAGCTAAAGGTTCTGTTTCAGTTTTGAAAACCACAATGCACATTTTCACAAGCGTTTATGAGTCTATACAATTGTTTCGAGTTTCCATCAAAAGCTGGAATATTATCAGACTGATATCTTAAAAGATTAATGTTTAATAAATCGCTTTCTGTGCTTTTTTGTTATTTTCTCAAATTGGCCTACCCTGTACATTTAAGAAAAAAACTTGTGGAATTAAAATTGTAAAAAATTTCATTCTGACCATTTTTAGTCATTTGATATTTTTACCTATTTTTCTTCCATACTAAGTTATGACGAATTAAGCATTATTGTTTTAAGTTAACTACATTTTCTCTGCATTTCCCCTATAAATTTTTGAGAAAACATAGTATGTAGCAATAATTGTAGAAAATTTGATTAAAATTAGTTTTGGTTCTATGTCATACTTTAATTCAAAAAGTATATTTTTATCTGTTACTTCGCTTTTAATATACAGGGTATCCCAATGACTGTAGAGAACCTTTAAAGTGGTAATAAAAGACACTTTTCTAAGACAAATTTTCAAATAAAATTTTTGTCCAAGTCGAAACTCTTGGAGGATGCCAGTCTTTAAAGCAATTTTTTAAATTTTTGCCTTCAAACAGCCATATCACCGTAATTATTGATTTTATGGTATTAATAGATTAGTAATTTTTTAAAAACAATTTACTTATCTACAAATTAGTTTATAACCTTCAATTGTCTAGGATAACCGCATTATGAGTTATGAATTAAATTAAGAAAAGAAATGTTAAAAAAATTTTAAGTTTTATTTTTTCATTTTTGTTGTAAACTCTGTATCTTTTAAACTAAACTACTTACAAAAAAACTAACGCACCAATTCGAATAGCAAATTTAACGGGCTATAACTTTAGTCTATTAAAAAAATTTGGAAAACCAATGCATTCCACAGAAGATCCCAAAATAATAAAAAATATAATGGTCATACAGGGTGTCTCCGTGTACATAGTAAACCTTTGAGGTTGTAATGGAAGACACTTTTCTAAGATATATTTTTAAATAAAATTTTTGTCCTAGTTCAAACCCTTGGGAGGTACCCATTTTTAAAGCTACTTTTTGACTTGGTTCATTATTTTGAACTAATGACCCCATTTACAAATTGGGTCATTAGTTCTCTGTAAAGTAAAAAATTTTATTTGAAAATTTGTCTTAAAAAAGTGTCCTTTATCACCACCTCAAAGGTCCTCTACGGTCACGGAGACACCCTGTATGTAAGTTATAATAAATTACGCATTATTTTTACAAGTTAACCCTGCTGTTCCTATATTGTCGCAGATGTGCTCACCCTGTACATTTTTTAAACAACTTGAATAGGAAACATTGTAGGAAATTTGATTGCAATTTTGATTTTGTTGTATAATTGATTATATAATGTGATACGACTTGGAGTATGAATGTTATTTTTACTTATTTTATTCTCTTCCAAAGTCCTAAAGAATTTCACTTAATTTAAGTGAAAGTCGGTTAAGCCTGATTGCGACTTTTGCAATTTTTATTGTAAATTGTGAAAGATAACAATGCCATATACACATAAAAAAAATAAAATTTGCGAACGCTCCACAAATTTGGTTAAAAAACGGCTTAAAAAATAAATTTGCAATGCAACTTTTTCTTTAGATCTTTGGAACTATAATCCCGCCCATCGAAAGTAAAATAGGTTGTGGTGGCAGTTAAGATACCTGAATCTAGATTTTTAAAGCAAATTATGAAAGATGGGGGTCTAATTAACAAATAAAGAATAAAATTTGTGTTCGGTCCAATATTGCTGAATGACTCCGTTGATAATGCTGTAATTGTTGTCGTTTGTTTGTACTTTTTGGGGTAGTATTTTCATTTTTCCTATGGTTTACATTTGTCTTTTGTGGTTTATTGATGTTTAGTAGTTGCTGCTTCCGGTTTGAAGTTTTTAGATTGAGGCTGGTTTTTTTTGAAATTTTCTGAAAAATTAAAAACTTAAAATGTTTTAATTAAAACATTCCTGCCATCTCTTGATTGAAATAATGTTCAAATTTGTATCTCAAATTTGACTATTTCTTGTATTTGATTGTCTTGAGTTTTTGTTGTTGTGTAGCCATTTTTGAATTTGATTTGTCTTGAATCCTGCCTAGTTTCTTGATTTTTTTCTTCGTAATGGTTTTGTTGGATTTGTTTATGTTTTACGGATACATTGTTATGTTTTACGGATACCCTGCTCAGAGCGATTACCTTAAAGTGATCTTTAATGTAAATTCAACTAACCAAGTAGCTCAGGAAATTTTTTTGGCCAATGAGCAAAGTTGATGGAAAGTCGACTCGAAGATCAATTTGAAAGTCAATCAGGCCTAAGAAAATGTTAACTTGCTCAATGTTAATACCGCAATTTCAAAGACGAAAGAACACGAAAATGTCACAATAATTGTCCTTATGGTAGAGTTTAGCCAGCTATGCATCAACTTGGTGTTTTTGAAGCCTGGAAAAGGGGGTGTAGCTAATTTGCAAGATTTGACAACGCTTTTCAAATTATATGCAGTGGAATCTCGTTCTTCGCCTCCATTCGCAACCCGAATTTTTTGTAAACTGAAACAATTTTTCCCGTTTAAATTAATGTAAATACAATTAATATGTTTACCCGCCCCAAAACTGTATTCTTTATTGACTTTTTTATTGATTTATCTTTTTCTTCTTTTTCTGCTTGTTTTAGGTCTGGGACCTGTTTAATTAAGGTTTTTTCTGGAATGCAGATGACTAACCACCTCTTAGGGGGTCTTCCCGATGGTCTGGTTCCATGGGAAGTTCCATCTCTGACAATTTTTGGGAGTCGATCCTGGTTCATACGAGATATGTGCTCATTCCAAGTTCTTCTTCTTATTCTGGTCTATCTTATTATGTCGGAAATGTTACACGCTTCCCTTATGCGGTCGTTCCTAATTCTATCGACAAGCGATTTTCCTGTTATTGCCCTTAGTACTTTCATTTCATTTGTACTTAGCATTCTTTTTGTTTTGGGGGTGTCTGCTCTTGTTTCTATAACGTATGTTAATATGGGTCTCATGCATGCTTTATAAATTCTTGATTTGCTTTCAACTTTTAGAAATTCGTTTGTCCAGATTATATCTCTCAAACAGCCCGAAACCATCGACGCTTTTCGAAATTCTTATTACTTTTTTAAATATTTTGTAAAATCTAATATTAAATAAATAGATTAAAAAAAGTTGTTTCCATCAACCAATTTAAACCAAAATTTAATTAGCTCTAACACTTACGTTGAACATAAAAAATATCAAATTTGGATTCAAAACTCTTATTAGTTTTTAAAATATTAAATAAAGACTAATATTAAATTATAAATTAAAAAAAATAGAAAAACAATAGTTTTCATAAATTAATTTAAACTAAAATTTAATCAATACTAAATATCGGTCTAAGTTTGCGAAATCCCAAATTTGATCTCAAATTTGACAACACACACACACAGACATTTTTTGGAAATTGTCTTATTTTACTCAGGAGACCTCAAAAAGTGTAAATCCATCAAAATCTAAATTTTTCTTTGCACGAAAACAATACTTTTTCATATTACTTATAATAGAGTAAAAATTAAATAAAAATTGTTTTCATGAACCAATTTCAAACAAAATTTAATCATCTCTAATTCCTACCATGAAGATACGAAATCGCAAATTTGATTTTAAAACTCCTATTAGTTTTTAAAATATTAAATAAAGATAATAATTGAAAATGTTTATTAACTTGTGAAATTATATGTTGAATAAAATACTATTTTAAAAGGTTTAAGTTGAATGAAATTTGGATTTTTTTTTACAATTTTAATGAAATTTGAAAATTTTCTAAACTATCTACTAAAACTAAAACTAACCCTAATTATTTTTGTTTAGCTGATGATATTTTGAAAAGACAAAACCACTTTACGCAATGGGGTTCTAGACTAACAAGAGGAGACCGGCAACTTCTCTTCACCGAATTGATTCATATTCATTGTGCGTGTAGGTCTTGTATTGGACTTCAACAGGTGGAATTATAAAGGCACGCTTCTTTGCCAATTTTGAGAAAATTGAATTTCAATAATTATATATTACTGATAAACTGCATAAAAATTAACATAAATTTGGTAAGCTGTTAGTGGAATTGCGTAAGATTGAAAAAAAATAAAACTTATGCGAAGGGTACTGGAATCGCATCCAAATCCTGTCAATTTGATTTTTATTTATTTCACTATAAATCACTCCCCTCTCCGATTCTTGGTCATTGCTTTATATTTTTGTGCTAAAACTTTCACCATTATCGCTTAATACTGATAACCATAAATTTGCAAATTTATCTATCACAGTTTGAGTGTTGCTGGGGTGTGAGCACCCCCAGACCCCGGTCTAGACAACTTTAGTTTATAATTTTGGCTAATTGGATTATTAGTTACTTAAGTGTGACTTGTTAAAGTTAGGATTAATTAGTTTTTCTAGAGATTTTTCTAGATCGGTTATGCTGATATTTTCAATTTATTACTAATAAAAATAAACTGTACAAACCGGGGTCTGGGGTGTGGAACACCCTTCAGTGCCTTACGTTGAAAGGCAAAACATTCAATGTTTACAGATTATGAGTAGGGTTTATTATAGCGCTTTGGTTTTCTTGAGAACGATGACATAAATTATACTGGGGGGGAATTAATAATCAAATAAATAAAAATGCAAATTGGCAGGAGCTGGATGCGATCCCTGTACCCTTCGCATATGTTTTTATTTTTTTGCCATCTTACGCAATTCCATTAACAACTTACCAAATGTATGTTAATTTTTATGCAGTTTATCAGTAATATATAATTATTCAAATTCAATTTTCTCAAAATTGGCAAAGAAGCGTGCCCTCTTATACTTGCACTTGTTAAAGTCCAATACAAGACCTACACGTACAATGAAAATGAATCAATTCAGTGAGAGGAAGTTGCCGGTCTCCCCTTGTAAAATGTAAGTTGAAAAATTTTCAAATGTCATTAAAATTGTAAAAAAAATTTCAAATTCCATTCAACTTGTAGCCTTTTAAAATATTTTATTCAACAAATAAAGATAATATCAAATAATAAAATTTAGTAGCCGCGATCAACCCAGAACGCGAATTTTACTATTTTTTTTTGAAAATTAAAAAAAATAACTATGCAATAGACGAATAAAAACATAAAATTTGGCAATTTTTTTACACCACAAATTTTGAAAACAAAACAGCATTAAAGAAATGCGATTTCATTTATGTTTTTATTCCTCTTTGTACTCCCCCTCCAGAATTATGCGGTCCCATATATAAAACAAAACTTTTTATTAAATTTAACTAGTTTTTCTATTGCAGTAAATATGAATGTGTCGTCGAAAGTCGATCGACCTTATTTCGAAATTTCCCGTGGTTGAGTTTGTCAAAACGGCTTGGAGCAAAGGGTCGATATATTTTTACTAACTAAAAATATCCCCCTAAACCGGTACTACTCGGCAAAGTGTGGAAGTTGAGCGACGGGACATTAGAAGGTGTTAAACTTATTAAAAATATTATGTTGACCCGACAGACAGCAGGGAGAGACTGACAAGATCGTCGTATTGTACTGCCAGTTTTGGCCTACTACATTTTCTACTTAACCGAATTTACAAATCCCGTAAACAGAATACCTGCATTGTAAAGCAATATTACGCAATAGTTTGTTTGCCCGTGTTATTTATGGGAAAATTGTAATTTTCAAAATTGAATTGTGACGTTAATAGAAGTCCTACCAAATTTATCCTCCTTTTGTATCCGCCTTGTATTTTTGTGCTCCTTCGTTTGGTGAAGCTATTTTTAGAGAAAAAAGTGTATTTTCGATTAAGGGTTAGTCAACTCTTGTCTTCGTTTTATTAAGTTTTAATAAATTTTCGTAATTAATAATAAACTGATGTTATCTCAGTGTACCTTTTTACGGACGTACGCTAATAGGTAATAAACTAATTTATAATTTTATTATAAAATCTAATACATGACAAATTATTCAACTGAATTTTTAATAATCTGTGTGAGTACAATGGTGTAAGTGGCAACAATCCCAAGAAACCCAAAAAGCATATTTTGATTCACGTTGAACAGCCCATTAGCAGAAAATTGAGGGCATTGATTGATTGCATATGTGGTTAAGAAAATTAACTCATTTTTAAACTGTTGTCTTGAGGGATGATAGAAATTGCCGGTATTTTTGATAGTAAATCATAGCACGTAGTAGGTACTATTTTAAAGTCTTTTATGGTTTTGTCACAAATCATAATCACAATGGTTCCCATTATCTATAAATTGAAAAATTCTTATTCATGGAACAAATTTTCCTTATCAAACTATAGTTCATTTGAAATAAAATGCAGTAAAAGATTTTAGGAGCGCAGAAAGGAAGGAAACGTCAAAAATTAAGGCGAATGTCAACTTGTAAATTTGACTAAACTTATTATGAAACAACCGAAAGAGAACTTAAACTTTTGTAATTAACTTTTAAAAACCTACAAAATGCATGATTTACTATAAAATCAGAAAATTAAAATTTTATTTCGTTAATATTCGATTTGTGAAATATAACAATTGCAAATGAAATTTCAGCAGTCCAAACTTGTACAAATTTTAACGTTGCAAGGTCATATTTTTAATTGAACAAATTTTTACTGCATTCTTATTTCAAATGGACTATAGATGTATTATTTACAATAATAATTACCCATATAAGACAAAATGCGACTACAGCAAGAAATATAATTTCAAGTTCCTCATCGAATCTAAAACTTTTCCTCATTTTATGAAACAACATTAAAATAATCCAATTTAATGCTTGCAAAATTTGCATAAACATAGTAAACATTACAAAAAGTAAATTCCACCCTAAAATTTTATTGCAAGCCGTGTACATTTTTAAAATCAAGTTTAACAATTGTCGAATTTTTTTACTTTCTTGTGTATATCACTTTGTACCATATCAAAATTACACTGTAACAATCTAAACCGATTCTGTACGTGCAGGTTATTTTTTTTTGTTAAAGCTTCTAAACGACGGTTTATGATTTGCAAACAAACTTTAATTAGAAAAACGTAATTGTATATTAACAATACTGCAATTAGAAAATACATATCCCAGATTTTTACAAGTAGATCCCCGAAGATCGCTTCCTTGATTCCTGATTTAATTATAAGTGGAATATCGGATATATCAAGGGCAATAAATGTACAAACTGCAATTTTCAAAATAATGTATGATTTTCCTGGTTTTGTAGAAACCTCTTCCCTATTTAATCCAATTTCAAATTTTTTAAGTATCAATTTTAGGAAAACGAAATGTTCTGAATTTATAAATGCTGTCGAAATAATACACATGATAATTAAAATTGTTTGAATTATAAAAGTACTTGTATCTAGCACAGTTGTTGTAGAAAGAGATCCAAATAAACAAATTTTAAGTAAATAATCATTATAGCAAAAATTACAATCGCAATATTTAATATTGTCGAGTACATCTTGAAGTGTTTTAATTTAAAATCGCTCATTGGAGGAACCATCGCAAACGCACTTGCAATTCCATATATAATTTTCATATTTCTTTCGGCCACGTCGTTTAATCAAACTGTAATGATTTTTCCGATCGTTTTTTAAAACAAAATATGTGTGGTTTGCTGAAATCGAAAATATTGTCGAAGCACTAATTTGATCGACATTTATTAATCGTCAGACATAATTACAAAAAATGATAAATATGATGGTAACAAAATGACTAAATAATTTGTCAACTTTGTAATAATTGCTAGTTTGGCTTAGTTATTTTATATCGATTTGTTCCGAAATTTTCTTATAATTAATTAGAAAATTTCAGTAAAAAAGAGTTGCTTTTCTCTTAAAAAAAGTTGCTCAAACTCGAACAAGTGGAGCACAAACAATCTAAACTTTTTTTTTCCAGTTGGTAATGTGGGTGCTATAAAAATTATTTTTCTTTAATTTTAGAGTGTAAAAAATTTGAAAGGTTGAAATTATCAAATTCTGGATTTTGTTCGTTTATTAAATAATTGTGAAAAGGAAGCTGAAGTAACTAATAATCATGTTCATTGATAACAGCGGATATACATAAAACAAACGTCAATGTGTTATCCGTTCCAAAAATACTTTCAATGTACTTCCGCATCGATTATTATCATACCGGTAGTTTAATCACCAGTCACCACCATCGGTAGATTACAATATAAGTGAAATCCTTGCTAACAATAATAAAAATATTCAACAAAATTTACAGAATCTGACGAAATACGAAACACTTTTTCAAATTAATTATTGAAAATACTTTTAATTCTTTTTAAAGAAGTTAATTTTCATTAAAAATTGGGCTTATGATTCTGTCGAACTTTCAAGTAATAATAAAATGATTATAATATTTCAAACATGCACTCAAAGAAATAAATTAAGAATTCTGCAATTAAATTAAGAAACTGATAAAATTATTAAATTCATAATCAAATTTTCTAATTTTAATATAAGTAGGCATTGAATTGAGAACCCAATTTTTATTTTAAACGTATCTGCATTAATTCAAAATTTTGGATTTTGTCATTTTGGATAATTTAGAAACAAAAAATTCGAATATCGCGCTATGATAAAATTTTAACATAATAAGGTAAAAGTGTAAAATAAATTCCAAGTGATATGCTTAAAGTGTACAAGGAATCATCACTTTCATTAAAAACAATTTACAAGTGGACAAAGCAGGTCAAAAGCCCTTAAAAAATGAACACAGCACTGATCATCTTGCGGATGCAGTTAATCACAAAAATGCACTAAAATTCGAAATTTTATTACTGGATGATAAATATCTAACTATCACAGAAAGAAATTGGTTGCGATATTTCCACCCAACGTTGTGCACTTAAAATTATACATTTACAAAACCCAAATTGGGTTTTTTTACTCCAGCGGTTGTAGAAAAAATAAATTTTTATACCTGGAAAATTGTGTTTAAAATTTAAGTTTAAACCCTAGAATCCCAAAATTGTACCCCAGTTTATTTACTTCTTTTACACATTTTAAAATTCGCAATTCTATTCTATCTTAGAAATTTCATATTACTTATATTCGAACCATAAATAAAATTGTCGTACATTTGGCAGGAATTTCTAACATATTTTTATTAATTTTATTTAATTGCTTCTAACCTATTTTAAATGTTTAGCCTATTTGTGATTTTATATTAAAAACATTTATATTTATATTTAAAAACATTTTTATTTGTGACATATTGCTGGATTGAGCAAGGCCCTTTTTTGAATTTTGAGATTTTTTCCGACATTTTTTATTAGCAGAAAGGACAATCTCGTATCTGCTATGCTTACCGGTCAGCAGGTCTAGGACAAACCGTTTTTGAAGTTTTTGTATTAAAAGACTAAAGTTAACATTGACCCGTTAGTAATTTTTAACATTTTTGTGTTATAAAGGCCGAAGTCAATATTGATCCATTTAAAGTTTTTAAAATTTTTGTATTACGTGGGGCAAACAAACAGTTCTCATAAGGTTAAAATAAAACATAAAATTTAAATTAATATTAATAATTTAACTTATAATAATTGCTATACTTTCGCAGAAAATCTACCAACTTTTTGTAGTTGGTATTTTGTTCATAGTCAAAATTTACAGGGACGGATTGAATATACAATATAAATTTGAATCGTCTTACGTTTTTAAAATTACACTATTCCGGTATAATGGAACTTAAAAACTGAGGTTTTGTAAAGAAATTATTATTATAATTTGAATCATAATAATGAATTGCATTGAAAATGCTTGTATTATTTTATCACTTTAATAATTATCAAATAAAAGCAATAATATTATAGTTGCACGCGATGCTGCATTTTAAACTCTCAATAAACTAAATCATTTGAGCGTCGTTTGACCATCATTTATTTTTGTCTGTATTTATCAAACTTTATCAATACTTTACGGGGGAGGGCAAATTAGACAAACTAACTTCCCAGATTTTTGAGCCCATAATAATACACAGTCAAAATTTTTGCAAATGCTTTTGTACCTTTTATTGTTGTTTATATCTAATTTGGGTTCAAGTACGCCAACTGGGACTTTTTCCTGTGATTATTTTACAAATGTTTTTAGAATTAGGTAGAGAACGTTAATACGTGTAGAATGTACTATGGATGAATTCGATATTTTCAATAATAACGCCAAAATCGATTTTAAAATCACGAAAATCTGGCAAATTATTCATTTTCAATTCACACAAAAGTGATTTTTTTAGAAAATACTCCTTAAATCGATGCAATTCTATGTTTTATTCAAATAACAGTACACATATGTGACGTCTGCATCAAAATGTGATAAAATACGTAATTTTTGTAAAATTGCTACAAACAATTCAAAATGGGCGGGGCTTGAGGTTCAAATGTAGCCTATCCTGGATACGTATTTCAATTTTTGAGTTTTTAATGCCTAAACGTGAAAATTTTTAAATCATCCATAGTTTATAATATTTCTAAATATGTTCTTTTTCATAATATTATACCATTTCTATAGGGAATTTGCGATTTTAGAGTACCAGTTCGCGTACTCTACCCTAATTTGTTTTGAAGTTAATTGAATAAATAGCTAGATAAGGAAGGGGATTTTAGCTCTGTCTATGGAATATGCTAGCTTTCTGCCACTGAAAATTTTGAATTTAAAATAAGCTAAATAATCGGTTATATTTTTTTACATTTTTTAAACCTCATTTGTTTTGGAGTTATTTGAAAATTTTCTTTGGAGGGCGGAAAGTAATAAAATATGCTAATTTCTAACCAACTTGTAGAAATATATACAATGAAAAGTAGAAGATTCATGAACGTTTTGGTTTATTTTGAATTCAAAATTTTACATTTCTGAAAGCTAGCTTGTTTTTGGTCTTTCTTTCTTAGCAAATAATGTTTTATAACTACAAAGCAAACAAACTATAAATATTCGAATATATTGTATATTACAGTACTAGTGAAGAAAGCAGTGTTTGCTCACGCATGGGCCAGTTTACACACGAGGCGCTAGCCGAGGGTGGAATGGCTCATAAGTGAGCGAATTCGTTTCTTCACGAGTGCTGTATAGCGTTTTGTTTGATCCTGCGATTGAAACGTTACTAAAAACTATTAAATTTTATTAATAAAAATTATTAATTTAATATAAATATGTAAATCAAGGTAGATAGTATATATTGCGTTGCTATGGTTTGTGTAAACAAAAATAAAACATTCGCAAATTAATTAATTTGTAAAAGTTAAAATCGTTTTTAATGTTTGAAAATATGGAGCAAGAAGACGATATTATTGTGCCTGAAGACATTTTGAAAGAAGCTGATGCCGTTACATTTAATTTTTTTCCTAGTTTCAGCGAAAAAAAAGAACGGGCAACATTTTTCATGCAGCGAGTGGGCGAAAGTAAATTACACTCACTACTTTCGCCCACTCGTCATAGAAATAATTTGTGTGAGCAAAACAAATACTTTCAAGCAGCGTAACTAAGCAAGAAACAACATGTTTCTATGGCAGGATTAAACAAATAAATTTTTTATATTGTAATAATGCAATTTTGGAAAATGTAAATGAAATGTTTTGATGGAATTTGCAAAATAATACGTGTACTTGATCAATTTTATATTACTTGCTTTTAATTATTAATTGTTTTAATATGTAATAATTGCAAATGTGGTTTATAATATTTATTTCGTAGAAAAGTATAAATTATTACACGTGTTTTGTATTATAACCTTAAAATTTGTCATAAATTTATTTTTAGAAAATGGAAGATTTTATCCTAAAAGAAAAAATACTTATTTTTGAAGATTGCTTCCGCTGAAACGTTTCAAATGATTATACATATATTTTATTACATATTTTACACATATTATTCTATATGTATTTTTATACATATTTTTAGTTATGTGTATTTTATATTTTAGAAATCGAGGAACAAAAACGGGTAACTTTTAAAGGAACTTATTATTTTAACGATTTTATTGTTTTAGCTACACGGAAGATGATGAAGTTATAACTGTATCCCAAATTTGTAAAATTGTAGCAATTATTTACTAATTTTATTTTAAATTAAACAATTCCTATTCTATCCGTTCTTTTAAACTTCAGATGTAATTTTAATTAATATTTTATGTTATAAGAAAATAGTTAGTTTGGATATGGTTATTTATTGTTTTGTAGGTGTTCATTTTAAAACTTCCAGCAATTAATATCTCAAAACCAAAAGTCAGATGAAAAATGTTTCGAACGAAAGTTGTATGATAGAGAGGGAACAGAATATGGCATAATTGTTTTCTTAATTTATTGACCTTTTCAAGGTCATTTGAAGATCAACTTTGGTTTTTAAATAGCACCTTAATTTTTTAGCAGATTCATATTTTGATACATTCATACATCCCAATAAAAGTAGCGACAACAGAGTGACTGAACTACATGGAAATGAACCTCAACCAATTGGGCTTGAAACAATTGCAATACCAAACAACAACAACCAATCTGATACGAATGTGTTGATGATGCAACAAACAGGGCCGTACTAGCCCCAGCCGCAACAGGCAGCCCGCTGGTCTATCCACCGTACTATCCACCGCCCTAAAATATGATATCCTCAAATCATTAAATAAATTATTTGCCAAGACAAGCTGACAGCTACAGGGAAAGCAATCGAATGAACACTCCATTATTACCTCAACCAATAAATAATTTTGAATGACAAACGCAAAGCTACAGAGCTTTATACATAAAAAACAAAGGCTGACAAACCGTTTAGAGTGGTTCTCAAAATGTACACTCAGATACAGAAGCACAAGATATAAAGGACAGCTTAAAAGCCTTGGGACATAACAACAAACGTATGGAATGTAAAAAAGGAATACCAAGACTGCATTACTTATGTTTTATGTAGACTTAATATCCAGAGAAAACAATAAAGAAATCTACAAAGTCAAAGCATTAATGAATAATATCGTAGTATTCGAACCACCACATGTGAGGAGAGAGATTCTCAGTGTACAAGATGCCAAAGATATGGGCATACGAAAAACTTCTGTACGAGGTTTCCGCGCTGTGTTAAATGCACTGGAAATCATCTTACAGAAGAATGTAATAGAAAAAAGGATACTAATGTAAAATGAGTAAATTGCAATGAAAATCATCCGGCCAACTACAGAGGATGTATCATCCACAAACAACTCCAACAAAAATGTACCCGACTTTGAAAGAGATCGAACCACCAACATGGATGACAAAACCAAAAGTATCATATGCAAGGCCGTACAACCGAGTACTCAAGGAGGAACTCAGCACAATCAGTTCAATAATAATAACAACAACCCAAATGAGCCTTTCATAACCAACCCTTCCCAAAACAATGATATGGTAGAGCTAAAACAAATGATGAAACAATTAATAAAACAGATGGGAACAATGATGAGCATACTATCTGCAATAGATGCAAGGCCTAACCTTATTAATGGCTCAACTAATTAAGCTAGCCATATAGAACGTTAACGGCTTGTGCCAGCATACACAAGGAATCAAATCATTCTTACAACTACACAACATTGACATAATGCTCATC
Organism: Lycocerus yunnanus; assembly: GCA_036346125.1. NCBI lineage: Eukaryota > Metazoa > Arthropoda > Insecta > Coleoptera > Cantharidae > Lycocerus > Lycocerus yunnanus. The sequence goes on along the minus strand of JARFIX010000145.1, from coordinate 393,045 downwards.
TCGGAAAAGCATTTTACAGATCGAAGCCACCTAAACATTTTCAACTACAATATTTACAACGCAAAACATCTAAAATGTAAAATAACATCAAATACCACTAAATTGAAAAGTTTAAACACGAATATCTCCAATCAAACAGCGTAAAAGTGGAATATCTAAGAGGGCCAATAACAATTTCAGCAATTTACTGCCCACCTAAACATAAAAATAAAAACAGCATTACGAACAATTCTTCAATACATTGGGAATAGATTCATCGCCGGAGGTGACTTTAATGCGAAGCACCTAAAATGGGGCTCCAGACTTACCAACACAAAAGGACGAGAATTGCTAGCAACAATGAAAGCAAATAATTTAAATTCTATATCGATAGGTGAACCAACATACTGGCCAACCGATACCAATAAAACACCAGACGTAATCGACTTCTGTATTGTGAAAGGTATAAACAGTGTACAAATAAAGGCGGAATTCTGCTTGGTCTTTCATCCGATCATACCCCAGTAATACTAATCATTTACTCGAAAATCATAAGTAGAACAAACACCTTCACTGTACAGCAAAAAAAAAACAAACTGGGAAGCATACAGAGAATACCTAGATGAATTAGTGAGCCTGAACATACCACTTCAAACAGAAGAGCAGATCGAAATTGCGGTAAAGAATCTCACAAAGCAATACAGAAGGCGGCATGGCAAGCAACACCAGCCCATATGGAAACACAAAAAATGAACCACGTCCAATCTTAGTAAAGCAAAAAATAGTCACAAAACGAAAATTAAAAAAACAGTGGCAGATAAGCAGAAGAAAAGATGATAAAAAACATTAAATAGAGCAACCAAAGAACTCAAGGAACTGCTACATAAGTTGAAAAATCAAAGAATACAGGAATACCTGGAAAATCTTTCACCATCAGAAGCAAGTAATTATCTCTTTGGAAAGCGACTAAATCCATTAAAAACCAAAACAAACAAATCCACCTAATAAGGGTGCTAACGAAAATGGACAAGAAATGACAAATTTCAAAAAAAAATCTTTGTTTTACCCCATATTCTAAAGGTTTAAAGCATTTTTAAGCCAATAAAATAAAAAATGATTTTCTGAAAAATTTACAGTGGTCCTCCCCTTAATTATCAAAACACAGTTTGTTGACATATTATTTTCAATTTATTACCAGTACAAACACAGAGTTAAACAAAAACAATAAAGCAAATGGCACTAGCAAAACAGTTGAGGACTGTAAGTTGAAAAATATAAAAAAAAGTTTAAAAGCTACAGGCTAATTAAACGAAACAAATAATTTTAACAATTATAATTCTCGAAAGGTAATAAGATAATGAACATAAAATATAAAGTTGGCAATGATAATGACCTTATATTAAACTATCTTAAAAGTATATCCAATATATTTAAATTTTTTTCAAAGTTTTCAATTTTTCCGATACTAATTTTGGTCTGTTCTGTTTAAAACTTTAAATAATTTTATTGTAGTTAAAAATATTTTTGCAATTCTGCATCGAAATGTTATCATTTCATACACGTTACATGGCATTGAAAGCTTGTTTTCTGCACGTAAGATTACTCATGTTATTTGATCATATTTCGTGATCTTATATTTCGCGAGATGCTTTACCTTCACTTTTCCGCACTACTGGCGAGTTATTTTGTTACAATACTTTGTATTTTGTATAAAACTTTGTTAAAATATTCTTTATTTGCCGAATTTCAGATTTGCAAAAATCTTGTTCGTAACACGTACTTCAATAGGCTTGTTTCCATTCTCGGTTGATTTTGCTGACAAGCCCGTAGGAAAATGCGTAGGAAAATGCGTTCCTCGCATGGAAATCTAGCCTATTTAAGTACTAATAACGAAAATAGCTATTATATGTTGGTAGTATTAGCAGGTAATTAATTTCTAATAATAAGTTTTTGTGTAGGTACTTACGTTTGAATTTAAATTTACGTTTTCATATTGACGCTATTATATTATCGTTATCGTGGTTATGTATTTTTAAAATGTTGGCATACGTCTTTTTATGACAGTATCGCGTAGTTTTTGGTGAACTGATCGTTTCCACATAGCTTTCTTTTCGTTACCTATAAAAATATAAAAGACAAGATGGATGAGGGCAGTTTTTAGAATAAATTGGGGGTTTGCATGTCTATCATACCTTCAATTAGTATCGTGTCCGAATATTCCACTTATCGGTATTTACATCAATTTTACGCTTGTGTTCTTAGTATTACATTAATTATAACAGCAGTACACGAACTTTACCAGCAAGTTTCTGAATTTACTCTGGATAAAACATCCAGCACCATTGATTTTATTATTGTTCTCAGTTTATTGTTTTTTCCGTTTGCTTCTATATTGAGAATTTCTATATGGAAAATTTCCTTGTACGAATCTTTTTTAAAACAGTTTTCAGAAAATGAAACAATTTTAATTCCCGTAAAATCTGTGAAACGATGGGATTTAAACAAAAAATTAATATCAATTAATTTTTTTGTAACCGTTATTTTAATTATCCATTTCACGACTAACCCGGAATATCGAACGTTTGAAATAGGAAAGACAATGCTTTCAATTGAATTTGTTCGCTGGTTAAAAACAACCATGTTCTTAGTAATTTATCATTACGTTCGAGGGTTGAAATCATTGTTTCATAGTTTTAATAATAATTTGGAAAAAATGTATAGCTATAAAGAAACCACTCTAAGGACTTTCGGTAAATTACAAAAATTATACTGCACATTGACAGAATCTGTGGAGAATTTTAACAAATTGTTTGGATGGCAAATGCTTTATTTTTTCATGGAGATTTTGATCAACATCCTTCACGATTTAGAAATTATTATCAAAGGTACACTTTCAACATCTAACACCATCCTTTGGTTTAGAATTCCATTTTTTAAAATATACTACATCATTGGGCTACTATGCAGCACGATAACTTTGGTGAGTTTAATTTCAATTATTTTACTAAACTGAAATAGTTACCCAGGTAACAATGTACCATCGTTCTGATGTAAATTGTACTTAGCTGACGTCGATTGACAAATTTATCAAGAAATAAATGACGCAATAATTACGAAAAAATATCACATACCAAAATGTCATTAAAGACGTGAAGAATGCTATGTTTGTTAGAAATAATTATGAAAATTTATTTTGACTTACTCTTTGAAAACATATTTGTAGTTAGGCCACTTACGCGTATATAAAACAATAATAACAAAATTTTAACATTTAAAATGATATCAAAACTAAATTATGAAAGAAATGCATATTTACAACTTGCTATGCTGATGAAAACATCACTCGGAAAACCAAACGAAGTTGGGTAACCAAAAAATCAAGGTTTCCCTTATCAAACATTGACGGCATTTTAACATATACGGTGCCAAGTCATTTTACCTTGTTAGATCTTTTTAGCAAACAGGACTAACCAAAGAATTCAAAGAGTCTACGATCTTTATTGTTCCAAATTTTGGGTTATTCGAATATAATAATTTACCTTTTGGCTTAACAGACGCGCCAAATACGCTTGAAAGATTAATGGACAAAATATTGCGCGACTTTAAAAGGATAGAAATAATGTTATATCTGAATGACATTTTCGTGCTTTCTAAAACTAAGTTTTCATAGGATTAAGTAAAGCGGGTCTCACAAAACCTAGAAAACGTGTATATGCCATACACAAAATTATTACTAAATCTGATATTTTTTATCAGTTTTTAGGAAACCTTACGTAGTAATTCTTTTAACAAACTTAACGTAAGGTTTTCACTGACAAGCTTAATATTAAATCCTTAATTGTTGTGACTAGGTCAACTCTTTGATATTTGACACCTCGTGAAAACTTGGATGATTTTCGGCTGGTTTTTCGAATTGTCCTAGTGGCATTTGTTTGATTTCGTGATTATAAATTTCGTAATTTTCAAATTCCTGATCTTCGTTGTGTGAACCGTAATTTATATAATTTTCAAATATTTCTTCATTGTACCTATCGGGGTTATTGTAATACGACTTAATATTTTGGTGAAATAGTTCTTGCGATGTCTATTTTGGTGGTGCAAGTTGATTTGATCTTCTTGTATTTCCCAATGAAATGTCCATTGGTTCAGGTCCTTGAAATTGTCGTTCTTGGAAATTAAAGCTTTGCTGATAATTGTTTACTCGTTGACTTTCAGGTGGAAAATACCGTTGATCTGATAACTTTACTGTTCGATTTGGAGGTTGTCGAAATGAAGTAAAATTTAGTTGTGAGAACCTTGCAAATTATTAGCTGAATTAAAATTTGCAAATGTCGAATTAATAATCCTTTAATGTTTCCCCAAAACTGGCGTTTTTACGACTTGCAATTAATATGGGGCGCGACCTTCCAACTTGCTGAGAATAATATGAATCAGCTGTTTGTTTATCTCTCATGATGTCGTTGTCCCAAAGCTTGTTAAGAACTGTTCACATGCTTTTGTAAATATTGATAAAGTTCCTAGATTTCCATCATACTTTGGTATTACATCGACATTTAATTATTCTAATCGAGCCATGTCGTTTACTTCTATTTCTTGATTTAAAGTTATAGAATTCTTTAAACTTAAATTAGGAGTTTCTTCTTGCATTATTTCGTTGTTTAAGAATACCTAATCGGTTTAATAAATTGGATAGTTTAAATTCGGACATAGAAAATTATTAACTTTAAGCAAAAACTTACGTTATGAATACCAAGAGCGTTGTGAATCTCTTAGTTCCGAAACGCACGAAACGGCCTCGGTAAAGGTACAATTGAGGGTCCCTTAGCCCAATGGGATATAATATAAAATGTCAACTCATAAGGGATGCTTTACGGTATTGGCATAGCCAAGTCAAGGTAAAAAAATCAGTAAACCTCTACCTTTAAAATTTCATGTAACAACAGTTTTGAAACTTTAAACCCGATTATCTGAAAATCACATTTTCGAAATTGAGCGAAAATATAACTCGGGCAGTTTTCATCCGATTTACATGAAATTTTAAATGTAGCTTTTTTAGATAGATTTTCTAAAGAAGTACACACGAGTTTTAAGATTTATTAATAATTGTTACTTTTACAAACAAATTAATACCGATTTTTAGGATAAATATTTTTAAAATGTCACTTTGCAAAAAAAACATATTTCTTAATAATCGTGTGTACTTCTCTAGAAAAACTATTGAAAATTAGGAAAAACATTTTAATATTTATCCAGGTGCTGATCCAAAACAGTTGTTTTCGGTCGTTGAAACGCGCTCTTACTGTAACGGCGACTAAGCCGCCATTTTGTCATTTTTTTTTTATGTAACAATTTTTTTTGTTACAATTTTTTTTATATACTTCAATACATGCTAAGCAAACCCTCCAAATCTAATTTTAATCGTTTTCTTAGTTTTCTCAAATCAAATTCCCAAAAAAGTAGCATTTTTTAATGTATCAATTAGATGTAACCCTTTAATTGTGTCAAAATCAAATCTAAAAAAGATTTCCTGTAAAAATATTAACTGTTATTGTTATGGTGTGTTATTTTTTGTTGAAGTTTATTGGCCAATATGTAGCAAATTTTTGCATTGTTGAGTTTCCCTTCGCCCTGGCCGCTCCAAGCCGTTTTGACAAACGCTTTGCTAATTAAAAATACCCCTCTATGCCGGTTCTACTTGGCAAAGTGTGAATATTGACCTGACAGATAGCAGGGAGCGATTACTGATTCCACGCGATAAATGATATTTTATGTATAATTTCTATAATTAAAATTTTTCTGAATTTCAATTTTTATAAATTAATTAAATAAAATTTTTATAATAATTATTTGAATTTCCTATTGTATATTAAAAATTGGTTACCGTCAACAAAAATTAACTAAGCAATATAATATACTAACCAAACAAAATGTTACTACAATTTAATTATTTATACTGACCATAATAACAAATTATACCGACCAAAATTCGATTTAATACTGATACTTGAATATTTATACTGGCCAAAATATTATTATATACTGACCATTTATTTTAAAAAATACTGATTATTTAATGATAAAAATACTAGATAAAAAATTAGATTTTAATTCAAATTTTTTAAAATTATAAGGTTAAATGAACAATAAAACGAAACATTATTTGTAAGCTTTCAGCAATGGTTACTGCTGTCATCAGACATTTAATAATAATTGTGCAATTACATGGAAACGAATATAACGTATTGTCATTTGAGACGATTTCTTGATCCATAAAATTTGAAAGATAATCGCGGGTTAAGGAACAACCTACATAAGAACTTATTAAATAGGAAAAACTTAACCCCAATACGTTATTTGTAGCCTAGATGAGTAGATGGCTGTAGACATTACTTAAACCTTCAATGTCGGTTTTTCTGTTCATCGCATTTTTTCCCCTCTTGATGCAAATCATTTCATGAAGAAGTCGATCTTTGTAATTGGTGACTGATTTGATTATTGTGGCATTAGAAAAGGCAGCATTGTGTCCATCAATTAAAATATGTTTGGCAATCGCAGTGGATTCCGGTTTATTACATCGAATACTTGAAACATGTCCACTCATTCGTTTATGGAGCCATTGGTTAGTTTGGCCAATATATACAAGATTACAATTCTGGCATTCCACTTTGTATATCAGATCTGACTTCTTTTCTTGCGGTACAGGGTCTTTTAGTTTGGCATAAAGTTGTCCAATGTTATTAGTTGATTTGAACGTCATATTAATGTTGTGAGGTTTTAAAACTTTTTTTATCTTTTCACTTAGTCCTCGAACGTATGGCATAACTGTATAGCTAGCAGTTGGACCCTTATTGCACATACTTCCATTATACAATTTGTTTACACGATCTTTTATGATTTTATTTATTAATAACATAGGATATCCGTTCTTGTTTAACGTTTCTTTCACTGTTTTTAAAGTACCTTTTCTGTAATTTTTTTAAAAAATTTGAATTAATATTAATTTCAAAGGTTAATAATATAAATAATTTCAATAAAAAATTAGATGTCTTAAAAAATTAAGTTGTATTCAAAGATTAAATAGTGAACAAATATGATTATTATACAATGAAATATTATTTTTTGATTTTTTGAGGTAACTTAACTAGAACTAATATAACATTTAAAATTGTATTCAGTTGTTGGCTCGACTACTCCAATTAAGTACATGTTTATATGCAGTACAATCGATTCTTTTTAGCTCTCTAGTAATTATGTTCGGGTATTTGGCATGTGCTCGGGATATCTTTAATACTTACACTTAATAACTATCGCACAAATAGCAAAATTTTATTTAAGTCAACGATATTATCTGATTAATAAAAGTTTAAGCTTTGGTTATTCGTGTTAAAAGTCTGATTTTTTTATATTTCATGTTTGCTAACTCAACTATTTTTAGGTAATGGGAATCGCGATAGCTGCGACATGTGAAATGGCTACCTCGGAAGCTAAGCGTACTGCAAGTGTGTGTTACAATTTGTTACTTCATACTTCATCAATAAGAAATAACAATATTCTGAGAGAAGAGCTGACGTTGTTGGCACACCAAGCAACTCATCGGCATCCTAACTTCACAGCTGCAGGATTTTTTAATATCGGTCACTCCTTGCTATTTGGCTTACTGGGATAATTAAGTTTGTATCATTTTGAGAACCAAAATTTTTCTCTTAACGTTAATAGATTCCTCCCGACTTTGAAAAAACGTTATCACATTTTTAAACTTCCTAATATTCTTTCACATTGTAGACGCAAATGTTTAAATAACAGTTTAAACTTCTGGCACAATTTTTTTTATTCTGCACAAACTCATCGCCACTGATGATTTAAAGATCACGATTTAGCCAATAATACTCATTATTTTTGATGGCATCAAAATATTACTTAACTGCTGCCTACAACAAGGAAAAATACCAACGGAGTGGAGAAAAGCTAACGTTGTGCTAATACATAAAAAGGGTGATATCGCAGATATTGGAAATTACCGACCAATAAACCTCCTTTCACACTTATATAAGTTGTTGTCAAAAATTATTACCCAAAGATTGACAAACAAGTTAGACTTTTACCAACCTGTAGAACAAGCCGGCTTCAGAAAGGGTTTTAGCACCATCGACCATCTGCAAACCATACGAATATTAATAGAAAAATGCGAAGAATATAATATACCAATACACCTGGGTTTTATTGACTTCCAGAAAGCATTTGATACGATTGAACTATGGGCGGTTTACGAAGGACTGGATGACGCCAGAATTGACTCAAGATATACAACACTATTAAAGAATATCTACGAAAACGCCACAATACAAATAAAATTGACGACGTAACGAGTACATCAAAATTCCTATAAGAAGAGGCGTAAGACAAGGGACACCATATCCCCGAAACTATTTACACTAGCACTGGAGAACATATTCAAGAAATTGAACTGGGAAAACAAGGAATTAATATCGACGGAAAGTTTTGAACCACCTCCGTTTTGCAGACGATATTGTAATCATAAGTTCCGATGAAGATGAACTAGAAGAGATGCTAATAGAAATTGGAAAGAACGCCCAAAACATCGGCTTAGAAATGAATATAAAAAAGACAAAGGTTATGACCGAAAGCAACAAACAATACTCTATTAACCACCAAAAAATAGAAAAGGTGGAAGAATATATATACCTAGGACATCTCATAAAATTAGGAAAACAAAACCAAACTGCCGAAGTAACAAGAAGAATTAGAATAGGATGGGCAGCATTTGGAAAACTGGGGTGGATTCTGAAGAACAAAGAAATACCAACTTGTTTAAAAACAAAAACTTTTGACTTGTGTGTTCTACCAGTGATGACATATGGTGTTGAGACGATGGCGTTAACAGAGAAAAGCGTGAACAGGCTACGTATTGCACAACGAGCGATGGAAAGGGCTATGCTAGGAGTTAGCTTGAGAGATAGGATCAGAAATTCGGAAATAAGAAAAACAACTAAAGTGACAGACGTAGTCAGAAGAATAGCAAATCTGAAGTGGAGTTGGGTGGGACATGTAGCAAGAAAATCATACGAAGAGTGGCCAATTCGCATTTCCCAGTGGCGCCCAAGATTAACAAAACGAAGTGTAGGTAGACCACAAAAAAGATGGCTTGATGACATAAAGCAAAAGACTGGAAGACAATGGTACCAAATGGCTAAAGATAGGGAGGCTTGGAAGAAATTAGGAGGCCTATGTCCAGCAGTGGGCAAAGACGGCTGAGAAGAAGAAAGAAGAAAGACTCATTAGTTATGCAAAACTGTTCTGATTGTTAATTCAAAATAACAGGAGTGTGTATTTACAATATATTAAGAAAATAGTATGTTTAGATAAGTTCTTGAAATTTAAAAATTGTTTTCCCAATAAAAGTTTTAAGTAAAACCTTTTATTTGTCATATTCTTTCTATATATTCATGATTATGAGTTATTATTTACAGCATAGCTTTCATTTCATGTTAACAACAACTTTTCAAAAATTACACAACGGACATCAATGAACAAACTAAAATTGGAAAACACGTCATAGATTTTATTAACTAAACTTACACACTGACGACCAACCAATGCACCAAATTAATAACCAACTCTAACGAAATCACAAGCTACTTAAAGCTTGTGACTACAGTTTGTATTAAAATAAATATATAACTATTAAGAAAAAATACAATTTAAATGGTAAACGTTACATTGTTTCGAATAAACAATAATAATTATTGTTAAATTTATATTGACTTTGTATCATTAAAGCTGTAGTATATTTAAATTTTTTCCAAAGTTTTCAATTTTTCCGGAATTAATTTTGGTCTGTTTAGTTTAAAAAATGTTTAATAATTTTATTGTCGTTAAAAAGTGTTTATATGTTGGGAGTATTAGCAGGTAATGAATTTCTAATAACAAATATTTGTGTAGGTTATTATTGCAATGTCACGATTACATAACTTCCAAATGGGTGACTTCATGACAAAGTTGTATACCAAAAAGCCTAAAAAAGAGTAAAATCAAAATTTTGCAGTCAAATAAAAACAAAACTTACCAGAGATTCCTGTAAACATCATTTAGTGAAAACAATTTTATAAAAAATCATAGGACAACCAATATTACAGTTTGATTTGTTTCCGAAGAGAAATCGATGAACCGTCACATGTTCTTTCATTGTTCGGAAGAATAAAAAAATAAAATTCAAGTGTTTTAGCTTTAAGATTTTGTAATAGTTTAGTTTAATTTAGTTGTTAAAAAGAAAATGGGTTCGCAAAAACAATTAGTGCTTAATTATAAACAATTAAATAATTAAAGTTCGGTAAAGAAGTTAAGACATTTTTAATTCCGCGGGAAAACCAGTGGACCGTTATTTTTGCTATACCAGGATTGGAGGTTTATAATGGCATGTTTATTTTCGAGATCCAATGGAAGAAGCACCTACAAAAGACCGCGAAAATAATAGTGTGTTGCTAAAAGTGAGCGAGAGAAAAGTAACGGCTTTTGTTGCTAAGCGAGTTTGACATTGTAGTCAAAGGTTTGCTTTCAAATTCAAACATTATCCATTTGTTTAGTATTCCATTTTATAAAATATCCTACATCATTGGGGTACTATGGAACACAATGACTTGGGTGAGTAATTTTTATTTATTTATAAATCGTTTATTTGCTACCCAGGTAGCAAGGTATCGTCATTATGATATCAAATTGTGGTGATCAGCTAATATCGATTGATGAATTTAGCAACATATAAATGACGAAAAAGTATCACAGATCAAAGATGTCATTCAAGACTTGCAAAAGACGTGATATACTGACGTCTAAATGACTGTTTCGTAAATAAACGTCTCGTGACTAATATTTCACTGCTGTAAAAGAATAGAAATGTTTATACATTTTGGAATTATTATTTACGTTCATAATAAAATATATATATATATTGCTTTGCTATTTGGAAAATCAAAATTGAAAATTAAGAAAAAGTCATTAACAATTAATTATTAAATTTAAAATTTAACGCAAAACTGTAGATATAGAAGATTATATTGGTAGTAACGAAAAGCTTGCAGAAAAATTTAGATTTAAGAACAAGGTAACTTGGATTCCTATTTTAACCTCATGTGGTTGAACGAACTATACCATCTTAGAATTTGAATTTTACAATAATTATTATTTTCATATCGCAAGTAGGGCGATTAGATTGTCAGTTCTACGTTATATTCGTGCAAATCACTTAATAATTTTAATTTTACATTTGCCATTTGGAACTACTGTTGAGTCAACCGCACACATTATTAATGCCTGCCTCAGTAGTGAAATGTCGCGGGCAGCACAGGTTGCATTACCGAATAATATGGCATTAAAAAAAACTATTCGAAGAAAAAAATAAAGTTAATGCTGCACTTCCTGCACCGTTAAGCTTAGAAGATATGGTTATTCTGGATACATATAAAACTTTCGAAGCAAACGGAGCAATAGAAAACTTTTTAGTGGCCGACAGTGGTCCAGAATTAGAGATAATTTTACTTTTGAGTCGGGAAACCAATGTGCATGAAATTTTACGTGAATCGGAGCATTGGTTTGTAGATGGAACATTTTCAACGGCGCCTCATCTTTTTTATTAAGTATATGTCATTATGGCAGAAAGATTTGGAGGCGTCCATCCAGTAAGTTACTCATTACTACCGAACAAAAATACACGGACTTATGAAAAAATGATAGGTTTTCTAAATGAAGTGGAACCAAATTTGAACCCCACAAAAATTTTGTGTGATTACGAGCATTTCCTAAGTCACAAATTTTAGGATGCTTTTTTCATCTCGTGAAAAATATGCGTAAACACTTAAGTGATCTTCACCTACTCAGGCGTTACAATACTGAAGCCGATTTTGCTTTGGAAGCGCGAATGGTGACATTGTTAGCATTTGTACGCATTGAAGATCTAGACATTGCTGTCGATGCGTTATCTAATGAACTTTGTCTGGAGTTGCAACCATTACTTCAATGGTTTGAAGACTTCTATTTAGGAGGCCACAGCGTAGAGGTAAGGGAAATTTTAGGCCTGCTATATTTCCTCCTGAAATATGGTAAACCCTAAAGAATTTTAACAAATACGGAGCGGATTTTTTTAACCAAGGGCACGCTTGTACGCAGCTCACCGAGCGTTTACAAATAAAGTTTTGTCGATTGCAACCTTTCCAAGGGATTTGAAACTTTTTTTAGGAAACCAACAGCGTGGAAAGAGTATGTTTCTTAAAAGGAACCAAAGTTTTAACAGACCGGAGGTCAACCACGTAAGCAGCAAATTTAAAAAATTGAGGCCGATGACCCATCAAAACTAATTGAATGATTATGAAAAATTAGGGGAAATGTTTTAAAACTTTCCGGGGTATCCATAATATATTATGTGATGATCCATCAAATATTATGTATCTAATATTTAGCTTTTTGTAGATAAATAAATATTTTTTATTGCGCCTAAACGGATCGCGCCTATATGTCTCGGCGCCTAAATGGGTCGCGCTAAATGGGTTGCGCCTAAATGGCATCGCGTCTAAATGGCTCTGCGCCTATATGTTCCGCGCCTAAACGGCTCCGCACAAATATGTCCTGCCCTTATTCGGCTGCGCCTATTTGGCTGCGCCTAATTGTCCTAGACCGTCACACAACACAGTATCCTCAATAAGAACAAAGACCACAATACAAGTCTGGAACAAAGATGAGACATATGGGGGGAATGGACACAATGCTTAACTTTTTTACTCTCCTAGTCAGCAAAATAAAAAATGATTATATACAACATATTCAAGAATTTAAAATTTTTTTCAATCGCATAATCTCCATATAGTGCTAATCTCAGTAACACATTTTGCAAAATGGAGCTACATAAAAATCCATAACTGCCCTGTCTATCAAACAAACCATTCGGCCGCCAAAACTCATCAAAAAGACTACCTTCAAGAAACATCAATTACGATTAACGATCCAAAGAGTTCAATGGTATTTTCGGCAATCTACTGGCCACCTCACAAAAGAGGAGAAGAAGCTATCAAGCAAGAACACTTCACGCAATTCTTTAAAACACTTGGTACCCGATGACTTCAACGCAAAACAAAACCAATAGGGATCTATACTTATTACGACAAGAGGCCGAAAACTTTACAAAACAATGGAACTAAACAATCTGCAACATCTATCTTTAAATTAACCAACTTACTGGCTAACGGACAGGTAAAAGAATTCCGGATGTCCTTGATTTTTGCGTAATCCAATGAATACCGAAGAACCAACCCAAAATCGAATCTAGCACTGAACTTTCATCTGATTACTCACCAATTCTGGTAACTATTAGTACCTACGTACGTCTCTTTAAAGGAAACACCACCATCGCTGCACAACAAACGGACCCACTGGAGGTCTTTTCGAAAATTCTTTGATGAAAAAATTTTGTTAAATATTCCATCAAAAATCATAGAAGACCTTGACGATGCTGTTGATTATCTAACATATTCGATCCAAGAGACGGCCTTGAGTGCCACCCCAATTCACTCAAGAGGCAAAACAGTAAGTAATAAATATCCAATCGAAATAATCACTGCAGACAAACTAAAAATTAGGAAAATCTGGCAGAATACTCAAGATGTCGCTACCAAGAACGAGCTGAGTAGAGCAACGAAAGGGCTAAAATATGCCAAAAGACTTTAAAAATCAAACGTTTGGCTATTTTGTAATCTTTCCTCAACAGATTACGCATTGTGGAAAGCCACTTAACGATTAAAGCGCCAACAAAAACCATTTCCTTCAATTCATAAATCAGACACCACGTAAGCAAAAAATAATAAGAAAAAGGCAGATGTATTTGCAGAACACCTGGCTAAAGTCTTTGGATCAGATCGGTTGATAACAAACAACGAAGAAGAAAAATACAAAGTTTTCTCTAACTATTACTAAGAAGTATTAATTTTGCTTCACACCAAAGGAAGCTTTGGAAGCTTCAAATAGCTAGGCAAACAAACAATATTTTAACAAAGACAAAATAACAGTTATGGGTCTATTCAACATCGAAAAGGCTTTCGATAAGATTTAGATCCGCGGGATAACGCATAAATTAATAATTTACAAAATTTCAACTTATTTTATAACATTGCTAAACTTTTACTTTACTCTACGTACCATAACTGTAAAAATTAACAACATGATATCGACCACAAAGACTATTAACGCAGGTGTTTTCCAAGTCTCGGTGCTTGGACCAAAACTCTTTAATTTATACACACGACATACTGACATTTTCGAGAACGAATACGGTCCTGAACGTAGACGGCATTGCAATTTACGCTCACTCGTTCTACGCAACGGTTGCAAACAAACAAACTTAACTGGCAAAAGACTGAGGTGATAATTTTTACACGTTAACGGACTAACCATAAAGTTTTTCGGCATTTCTCTGTAGACGGACATAAAATTATACTAAAAAAACTATCTTAATTTCTAGAAATGATCATGGACACGCAACTAAACTTTCACACTGTTACGATGCAATTTCGGCGGCGCACACACCCGCAACAAAACCTAAAATTGTCAGCTAACTCGCCGAAAGGTCGGGGTCAGACCAAAAGAATTTTGAACTGAAATTAGGGGCAAAATCGCAGATCTTATCGATATGATTATAGCAAAGGTGCCACTGTAACGTCAAAAGCGATGTTTTTGGAAAATCAGGCTTAGCAGAACCGTACTTCAACCAATGCGAAAAAAACTTACTATTGTCGAAATTGAATTTAACTGAGTTTTACAATACGTTCCAATTGTAATGTGATTTTTCGGATTTTAGCCCACCCCAATTTTCGTTCATTTATTTCAGTAATAACGTTCCTTTATTTTATAAATTTTACAAAGTTAAATTAATTTCGCATTCAGTTAGTTTTAAAATTTCAGTTTAATTCAGTTAGTTACTCATGGTCGTTCAATTTTATTCCGTGAAGAAAGTTTTGAGTTCATATTTGAACGTTATCAACCACCACGCGCGGTTTTGTAGACAACCTTCAACAAAGTCGTTCAATTTGAAACGTGCTTATAACAACTGCAAGCACAGCTGCTAGATATCTGCCATCCGATTGGCCGAACGCGCCAATGTTATCCCTTCTCTCGAAAATATCGTCAGTTGGTCTGGTTTTCAAACAAGCCACTCCGTGTTTTGACACGTTAAAGTTAAATTTACCATCTTTAGTTTCGTTTAACATCTTTAGTACCGTTATCGTCAGTTTTTGTTTTGAGGCACCAATGCTGGTTGTGTGTGTACACCTGACCGGTGAACTTATTATCGTTTTAAGCAAGTGCCAACAGAAGTATCGTATCGTATTTCCGATGGAAATTATCGTTGTGGGGTGATGTCACACCTGTTAACCCGCTATTGGGGAATTGTTATGTTGAGTACTCTGCCGTTTTGTCGTTTCCGTTTGGAAGAAATTACCCTCAGTTGGGATTATCGTCTCATCACCGTGTCCAGCGAAAACCACCCGCATTAGCGCAAGTCGACCTTATTTTTACGTTCAAGAAGTCGATGCCCCTTTGTAAAGTCATCGCAACCAATTTCGATTTTAGTTACCGCCGTAAAACCAATTCAATCGCCAAGCTGTGGATCACAATAATTAAGGTTAGTTATTTAATCTCGTCCAATTTAACAACTTCAGTGCAGCAAAGTGAAATTATCGTTGCTATGTTTTCAAAAGTGTTACGCCGCCATTTTTCCGGTTTTGATACCGTTCAGAAATTTAAATAATAATAGTGACCACGAACGCCATCTGCGGTCGTCGGCCAATAACGTTAACATTGTTGTGTTTTGTAATCACTTGTTTACCGTCAATGTTTATATTTTAAATAATTTTAAGTTTTATTGTAAATAAGTTTAAATATTAGGGCGAGTGCACTCCATAATCAATTTAGTTAGTGTATTGTCAATGCACACCCTTCTGGTGTGTTTTTGTTGTTGTTTTGTTCTTGTTTCCATAGTAAACATATATTATTATTTTACCGAACTTGTGTTTGTTTTGTTTGTTTACTCTTTTTCAGATCCTAGTTTTGTAAAGTGGAGCGAGAGAATTGAGTTTTACCGAGGTAAGGCGGATTTAAGTATTTCATTTTTAAGGTATGTACCGGTCTAGTGCACGGTGCATTTTTTCATCTTAACCTGAGATTGTGCTAGTGGCGCCCTCTATTTTTCAGTATCGAAAACCATCTCGATTTCGACCCTTCCGGCGCACGCAAATCAAAATTTATATTTTTCGTCTACCCCGACCTCACGACGAGTTTAGTCCGGCACTTTTAGGCTTTTGTTGCGGGTGTGTGCGCCGCCGACGAAATTGGCCCGTAACACAATCTGAAAGAAAAATTAACCACACAAAAAAACAATTTAACAAATAAACGTATAATAAGCTCAGTTCTATAAATGCGCCAATCGGGCCAGGTTTTAAAATTATTTAATAATTTAAAATGTAGCGCTATGTTAACTAAAAATGACTTACTTAAATTTATAACAATATGAAAATTAACAACAATTTTTAATGACTTTCTTTGAATTAAAACAACAAATAACTTCTAATGATCATAATTCTACTATAAGGCGCAGCACTAAATAATGGAAACAAAAATGTACTCACATAAATGATGATTCTGAACTCAGTTGGCGAATTTTGGTAATAGCGTGGCAGCAAATAAATATTGATATTCAAGGTGTTAATAATACTATAACGATAAATTGTTAATTTGTCGTTTATGCTAAGTAAATTAGCACCTTTCTTGACCCCCTCTCTGGGTTATCAGGTCACGCGGGTACGAGAGTGAAGGAAGCGCCGCACGCGGAACGAGGTCGGCAGTGGGGTTACGACTGTAAAACCGAAACGTTGGCTTCGAGATTTTTTATGAAGTCTTTTACTTTTGTTCACCGAATTCAAGTGAGATAATTTAGTTTCGGAGTCAAGTAGTTTTTTTGTAACCGCTAAGTAACGCGCAAATGCGAATATCGTCGGTTAGTGCGAAATTATTAGTAACAACTGTTTCAATAACACATGTTATCAACTTCAATTGCGCGCCAGATTTTTTTCGAGGTAGAAGGTCAACATTTGCATGGTGTTCAGGCAAACTATTTGGCATTTGATTTGCAATTGTTAAAACTACGATATTTATAATAACCGATCACAGCGACCGAATGTCGAGTAATCCAACAACAACAACAACAACACATTTCACCTACCGTTATCAATTTTGCCTGTGTGCGTTAGAATTGAACGCCACTTGCATTTTTTCTTGTGCTTCAACCGCTCCTGCCATCGTGTTCAGTGCTCCGTTCAACTATACTTGTGCCATCTAGCATCACATCGACGTAATCGCTTCGCTTGGAGGTCAGCGCCTAATGAACCTTGACCCACAGTGTCAGTGGTGTTTGTGCTACTATCTAATTCAGAAATCAGCTCCCGATAGTGCTTTAAGTGGTAGTTTTTGTCTCTGTATAGATCTTGTGCAAAACGACCCGATCGGTGAGTTTTATTTTGTATTATTTAAAGTATTTTTCGTTTGGAGCTTGCATAATACAAAAGTAATTTTGTCTAATTACACTATAGTGGCCCACTGTCGCTGGACCTGTTGTGTAGCTTCATTTAGGTCGTTGACTAGTTTATTTTGCAATTTTGTTGCACTCTGCAGAGCAACTCATTTTGTAACTTCTTTTAATAAATTGTTAGAGTTAAAACAACAGAGTTTAATTGTTTTTCAATTTACAAAAGCAGCCATAAGGCAGAGGATTCCGGATCTGCCCCTCGCTCACCGCTATATACCCACAGCTAGTCGAAAAACTACGATCAAAGGCAACACAATATAAATTTGTGTTACTGGAAGCTGAGATAATTTTATCATTATTCCCGGCTTTCACGACAATACTTAAGATCTATGATGGTAAACATTTACACCTACCACTAACGAAATTAAAGATGGTAAGAAACTTAATTTAATTAAACGTGCGAAAAGCACGATGCGACTCGAGATGGAAAGTCACAGTTCACTACAGAAAATGGGCAGGCAGGTTGAAGGAAGATGCACATTTAATTTTTTTTGGCTAACCAGAGGCTATGCAACGTTTCCAACGTACAATACCAAGGTAGTACGCAATTTATAGGAGTGTGAGCGATCCCTTTATTCCAACTACCAACAAAACTCCCACGCGTAGCACAGTGCATCAAACAACCAAGCCAGTTAGTACTTCTAAACTTTATAAATCATTCTAACCCACATCCAATAATCGAACACCCCAAAACGGTCATCACAAACAAAATTGTAAGTCACAATACTTTAACACCATGGTTTTATCGGTCGCTAAAGATAAAAGGGCGAAATTGACATAATATAAATGAAATGGACAAAGGCGGACTGACAAAAATTAAATTGTAAAAGGAAATAAATTTACAATGTTGACCAAAACAAACCAGAGGTTGCAACACCTATAAAGCAGAAAACAACTTGTATTTGAACAAATGCAAAAAACTACTCACTTATGAATGGACCTACGATGACCGATAACAACAAACTTTTTCTTCGAGTGCCATACACTTTACAGTGCGTAGGCGATCAACTTAACTAAAGCCAAGCTGATCTTACTAAGGAATATAATTAATGGGGTGGTTTCCCGTTGCCTTTCGCACAGTCCAAAGATTGATATTGGACCTTTGATCACAGCAGCATATCCGACGCGACCAAGACTTGATAACCACAATCTCCCGCTTTGTAGTCTTTGTTACACGCTTTGTTGAACATTTTGTTAACTATTGTTAAATAAAATTCTACCGAAAACCATTTTGACATACGCCTTAGCAGCTTGGTGTAATGTTTGCAAAACTGCCATGAAGTCGCTGCTGGTCTTTCAAAACAAGAACTTACTACTTATCGATTTAAAAAAAGTGGACTGCTGCACACAATGAACCAATTAACTCGAAATACTTTCAGAAGTACATTAGCAACAAAATATTTATTATATTTGAATAAAATAAAATGTATAATTGAAGTCAATAATACACAAATAAATAAAGGGTCTACCAATCAGGGGTTTGTTTTAAATTTGGTTGAAATAGGTCAAGTAGGCAGTTCTGTTATTCAGTTTTTTATCATATGTATAATAAAAGGTCAACATTTAATATAATGCCTTTGATTTCGCTCGAAAATCGTGTTAAGATAATTCAAATCCATTATGAAAATGGTCGATCCGTGAAGACTACATTTCGCAAAATTCGCGATATTTTTATTTGTAACGATCGTCCATCTGAGACTACAATTGCGAATTTAGTGCGAAAATTTGAGTCCACCGGTTCAGTAGTAAACGTAAGCACAAAAATATGTGCTCGTCCATGTCGTTCAATCGAAAATATTGCTGCAGTACGTGAAAGTGTCACAGAGGACCCAAATTTATCGGTTTCACGACGTTCTCAACAATTAGGCCTGTCCACAATGACCACATGGCGAATTTTACGGAAGGATTTAGCTCTAAAGCCTTATAAGATACAACTGGTACAAGAATTAAAGCCAGCAGATCATTCTCAACGTCTTAGATTTGCTGATTGGATCATTGAACGTGGTGCTTGTTTTTCAGAAAAAATCATCTTTTCGGACGAAGCACATTTTCACTTAAACGGGTATGTTAACAAGCAAAATTGTCGAATTTGGGCTTCTGAAAATCCAAAAGCAGTTGTTGAACAACCACTACATCCATCTCGTGTCACTGTATGGTGTGGTTTATGGGTAGGGGCATCATTGGTCCCTATTTTTTCGAAAATGAGGCTGGTGCTTTCGTTACGTCTGCAAACGTAGTCGTGGAGGACATTTACCGGATATTGTTTTCCATTCATAAATGTTCAAGCCCCTACAACATATTTCAGTAGAGAATTAGAAAATTTTCATACAAAATATGTGTTTCTTTTAAAATTTAAAACAAACCCTGATTGGTAGACCCTTTACTACACCCGAGATTAAATAAAACTAATGTTTAATATTAATACTTTTTTTTCATATGTCAAATCGATTAATTCCCTTAATTGTAAACAAATTCTAGTAATAATAATGATTATTCCAAGAATATTCTACATATAGACATATTATAAACGTTAAATCAAAAAATAATTGACTTTGGACATTCCTTGCAATGCTTTTAAGAATTACCACGGTTCGATTTTTATTTAAAAATATTTTCGAAATAATTACAGATTTCTTTAATTTTAGTAGAATAATTTCCTAAATGTGGCATAACAATTTGAGTTTTAAATTTTAATGCTTTTAACACAACATGTTTTATCAGCATTGATAGAACGCATATTTTTAAAGTTATAAAGTTTTTATAGTGTTATTTAGAAATACATGTCGCTGCCTCTCCCCCCCCCAATCAAATTTTTTATAAAAATTTGTGTCAAACGTTTGAGCTTCGTTTGAGCCTAAATGAGCTTCTATTCCCGTCGTTTGACCGTGGACATGTTTTTATTTGGTTTTTCTCCATTCAGAATTTTTGCGAAAATTTGATATCAATTGATAGAGCTTCGTTTGAGCTTCAATGAGCTTCTGTAATTTCACTTGTTTGTGCTGTCAGATATTACTTGTTAATCTTGCAATTGTTAACTATTTTTATTGCGCGACAAATATTTTATTCGGCCGTTCTACTGAACAAATTTTTATTTAATAATTAAACCATTTTTGAAAATACTGTAAATTGATTACAGAAAACGTGTAAAATTTTTTTATTCCCTTACGTTTTCAAGAGTCGCCCAATACTACGTTTAATTGTAAAATAATTAATAGATAATTAAATCTGGAAAACACAACAAGCAACTTACTGTTACTTACACCTTTTGACCTGGCCACTCCTTTTTTTGCAGTTTATTTATGGACTACTGATTTTACGTATACAGGGTGGTCTTTAAACTTTGTGGCGCCCAGATGTGATCTTACCGGCTTGCTCTTCAGATCGTAACTTTTAGCTTTCCCCCTATATAATTGCCTTTACGATCACAAGAAGTATAAGCTCTTTGCTTTTACCTTTTTAACTTTTTTTTATACATATTGCCTTTCGATCTAGCTAAGAAGGTAAACCATCCATCTTTCCGGCCAAGCATAATTTTAATTTTGTTTTATTACGTGGCAGACTCGATAATACGGTTGGAAGAAAATATGCTTATCACCATTACGTACGGAACGTTGCATTCGTAATTATCTTACAATTGGAATTCCATTATTACTTGTTTTAAATTGAAATCTTTGCCAATTACAACTCTTCCGAATAAAATTGAAGAAAAGTTATTTTTGGTAAAACACACCAACGATCCATCCATAATATTTTGGAACTCCTTGGGAAAATTCGATCAATCGTTCGGTCATTACAAAAATCTAAAATTACCCTGATGTTTTTTTTGAAAAATTTTGAAAATGTATTTTGAAAAATACATTAATAATATTTTGGTTTTGCGGTGAAAATCTGATCAAACGTTCTTCGAATGCCTTCTAAAATTGTCTTCCTTACGTTTAGATTTAAGTTTCATTTGTCGTAATACATTCTGAGCATTGTAAATTTGTTTGGAAATTTGTCTGTGCCTTGAAATTCGTCGAATTTGTGGATAAGCAGCAAACTGTTTTATATGGTAAATATCACGAGAGTGACTTTTCTCAGTTTCACATATTCTGATACATTTATCATAAGAACCAGCAACAAATTCTTTTCCACTGGGCGAACAATTAACATCAATTATTACTGAAAACGTAATCCATGTGAACATTTACTGGACGTATCATCTTTCTTGCGTCCAATGTGTATAAATTAATTATGGCTTTTACTAGCAGCTGTAATCATGTCAGCTTCTATAGGATTCCATGTAACACAATTTGTTTTCATCTTCATGACAACATTTCTCGCAGGTGCTGTGTCTCGTACATCATAGACTATAATTCTCCTTTCGCTTGCACATGCAGATAACAAGTGTTTTTCAGCTTTATTAAAAGCAACATGATGTAAATTATTAACACCTCATTAATGTTAATAAAATACTTTGTTAATAATCGTATTTAAAGGTACTTTCTCTTCGTGCATCTCTGGTAACGGCATTCCAGGTTGTTACAGTTTTATCATTTCCAATTGAAAAAAAGCAAGAACCATTAGATTGGTGAGCATTGCCCATAGCCATTCCTATATGTGCGATAAAATTACGTACACATTTTTGCTATGGAATATCCCACACGCGTACCTCTCCATCCCAACCACCACTTAAAATTTCCGAAAGACGATGCGGATGTTTAGCCAGACATGACACACTATCGCGATGGCCATGCAGATTTGCAATAAATGGTTTCCCAAAAACTCGTTTTAATTTAACCGCATTTAAAGCTCTGACATATTTTCCAACCGATTCGAAAGAGGATGAAGGTTGGCATCGTAATTTCTAGGTGCTTTATGTATCTGCTGTTTAGT
Organism: Lycocerus yunnanus; assembly: GCA_036346125.1. Taxonomy (NCBI): domain Eukaryota; kingdom Metazoa; phylum Arthropoda; class Insecta; order Coleoptera; family Cantharidae; genus Lycocerus; species Lycocerus yunnanus. Next base: position 370,553 of record JARFIX010000145.1, on the reverse strand, counting down.
TTCTCGAAGGTACTCGTCGGGATTTCTACTAATAACTATTACTTTCATGTTTATAAGCTGTACGTTAACTTTTCATGGCAAATTGTTCCGTCAGTATAAAAAATCTAAAATTACGCCTGAGGTGATTTTCTGAAAAATTGGCGTACGGAAAATTACATTTAGATAAATTGTAACTTTGGAAAATTTATTGAAACGCTTGATCCCTTTAATTTCATCCAAGTATTCCGCAATGGCTTGGCGTAAAGGGGCAACAAAATTCTCTTTTAGTAATCTAAACTGTACGTCCAAATAATGGTTCACACTGTCGTACTTTCCATCAATTATGTTTTTCCGGACAAACGCAGGTTTTAAACTTAAAATTTCGTCGCAAGTCGGATACACGGCCAAAGTTCTAAAATCATTAGATGAAGATGTACTACCATTTTCATTATTTTGCTCCAACTTTTTGGACGTATTCAATTTTTCGATCAGAGTTTTTATTTTCGATTTAGTTGAATCGCTTACCGCAACACTATGTTGTTCTTAGAGAGTAGAAATGCTAATGTCGATAACCTCTAGCAATCTGGGGAGAACTTTGCAAGCCTTGGTGGGAATAATATCGATCAAAGATTCGGATACAACAGCCAAATTAACAAAAAATTCTGCAACGTTGTTCCAAAACGGTTGGTTTGTCTTTTTTTTTGTATAGTAAGGAGATTACGTAATCTGCAAGAATGCGTGTAAACATAACCTTTGCTGCTATGTTAATTATTGCAACGGTTTTGTTGACGAAGGACGAAGAGCATACCTTGGAAAAATTTTTGCTATTATTAACACAATCCAATCAGGTTTCTAGTTGGATTCCAATAACTCGACGAAGGCTTCCTGCTCGGCAACAAGCTTGAGTATCACTTTGTTCGAATTTTTCAGCCCCAATGCAATAAAATTTTCTAAATGACTAAATGCCATTGGATTTTTTCTCGACTCGAGGACAGTAAAACCCGAAGAAGAAATGAAATTGGGACGACATTGACCATATCGTGCTCGCTTGAATGAAATCGGAGGAAATTCAAAAAAACGTCACTTTCTCGTGACCATGTTGGAAGAGTGTAGATTTATGCACCAAAAGGAAAAAAATATAAATCATCACGTGATAAAAATGGTTGATTTAAAATGCCTTTCCTGACTCTCCTCGGTTAATCATATCCAGCTTAAATTTTAAAATAAAGATTTTTTCCTAATAAAAACCCAAGATTGGAGAATGGCGGGAGCTCGAAAAAACTGGTAAAAACAGGCAGTAAAAGCGGATGATACTTGGAAAAAATGGATACAGAAAATTTTGGTATCACTAAGAGGGAGGTGCCACACTGCCAGCCAGTATGGGCAGGTCAAAGTAAACGAGGGGTAGGGGTCTCCCGAAAACAGAATTTCTGGTGTTTGGTATATCCTATTTCGTCTTTGTTGTAGTTGACCTTGCTATTTCTTTTCCTTTTACCAATTTGTTGCTTGTTTGATTTATCTTCGACTTTGACTAAATGTGGTAATTCGATGTTTTTTCATGTACACAAAGCTTCCATCGGAATTGCTCTCACTATGCTTCTTCGGATAACTCCAAAGTTCGATTCATCGTCGCCGGAATCTGATGAAATTTTGTATCACTATCATTTTTTAAATCACCGCTATTGCTCATGGTTATTGATGGTTTAAGTAAAGTGAATCTTTTCAGAGTACCATGTTTGTTGGTAGATTTTGAATACGTAGAAAAGAAATAATAAACAGGTTTTTCATAATACCTTGAAAATTCTTCTTCTAATTGCTTTTGCCTGTTCTAAAATGAGATTAGGTTATTGTTTCTTGAAAATTGTTTTCTTTGCATTTTATCTTCTATGTACACGTAATTGTTTCTTAAGAGTTCAATACTTTTCCATCCGCTCTTTTTAGACTATTGATCTTATTGTTAGTAGACTTTGAACATCCAAACTTTTAATATTCTTTGTTCTAATTCTTTCGGCAAGCATGCAATTAAATTTAGCTGATCAGTTTGTTTCATTTTGAACACTCTTGAATTTTTTTGAAATTATGAATTTTTAAACATTTATATATAGGTATTATATTACGTTTATGTTATTTTTATGTTGGTAAATTTCTAATAGTCTATAATATAGGGTGTTTAAAAAAATTGGCACAATATTTTATATGGGATAATACCAACAAACATTGCTATTCAAAACATGCATTTTAACGCGGATCCACAACCTTTCATAGATTTATAATTAGTAATAATTGGGCCCATGCAGGATTTATATAAGTATTAGCTATTGGCGGGAGGAGTGAGATAATTTGTATTACTCCTGCAATGCGATTTTTTTTAATTCATAGTGATCCAGAAAAGGCTACTTCTTTTAAAGGTTTGTAATAATATTTTTTAAATTTTGGATTTCCGACTTGTGATAACCGGATAAACAGCGAATCCAAGCGTAAGTTCAGAGGAGGATTTTTCTCAATTAGAAAACATGTTCTCAACAGATGGCACGACAATGAAAAAACAAGAAACTATAAATAAACTAAAGCGTACTTTACACTATGTGTTTTCGCTTATGATTTTCTTTGTGATTTAAACATAAGTAGTTTTTCAGTGTACACACTGTACGATTTTATCATAAGGAATAAGTCATAACGCCAATCATACGGAAAATCATACGCGATTGTCAGATTAGAACCTCTTCTATTTCGATATGATATTTGTTGTGATTTTCGATAATTATCGCTGCTGTACTTTACCGACTGCGATAAATTTTACAGTTTGAAAAGTCAAACAGTTTTGGTTTAATTTAAAGAGATTTTCAACTCACAACTTAGATTCCTTCAAGATTGAATATGACAAATTTTTCATTATTATACTATAAAAACTTCAGCAATTAAATGGCACTGTAAGTTTAAAACAAAATTTTAATTTTTCGTCTTAACACATCAAAATAGTTTTTTTTGGAAAATAAAAATAATTTTATATTCGTGCAATAAACTACGTAAGTAAAATTGAAGTCACGAACTATAATTGATTAGATTCAATTATGTATGTACATTTATACATACTTAAGCTTTATTTAATAAATATGTCATATTTTCTTGTGATTGATTGTCTGTCATTTGGAAGCAATAGAATATTTAGTAACATTGTGTATATACATTTGGGTTTTAAATTATTTTGTAATTATATTACACTTGTCGAAAAGTACCCATGTGTACCCTCCTCTGAGTAAAATCTAAGTTTATCGGCAATTCAAATAAAAACATTACAAAAATAATATTCAAGAATGAAATTCCGTCACACCACAAATATTCCATTACTTTTTATTCTAGTAACTGGGCAAATTTTCGTTTTACTATTTAACTTATGTTTATTGAACATAAAATGTAGCACAAGTACACATTGATTTTTTACCTACAACATACGTATCTAATACTATCAGGAATATTGTTATTACGGCAATGAAAAATTAAACTATTGAATAAATTTTTTAGCTACCAAATTTAACTTTAAATTTCGATACTTGAAGCTTCTTAAATCCCGTAACTGTGAAGAACCTTTGAGGTGACACTTTTATAAGACAAATTTTCAAATAAAATTTTTGTCAAAGTCCAAACCCTTGAGGGGTACTTTTTTTTAAAGCAATTTTTGTAATTTCTGATTTCAAGCAGTCATAGCTGCGACATCATTGCTTTTTTAGACTTAATGGATTAGAACTTTTTTAAAGACCACTCGCTTGTCTAAAAATTATGTTACAATCCCTTATCGTCTAGAATCAACGGATATTGAGTTATAAATTAAATTAGGGAAAAAATGTTAAAAAAATTCAGATTTTATTTTTTTACTTTTCTTTGCAAACCCCGTATCTCTTTAACGAACGCTCTTAGAAGAAAAGCATTTAATTGTATCCATAGACCTGCAAAAGAAGGTTCCACAGGAGATTATGCTAGAGAATTTGTAGGTATTTGTAGCTTCGAGTCATACCTCTCTCATTGAAACAATTCTTTTAAAAGTATCTTGCGACTCCACTCAAAATCCAACAAAAATTGCTAAAAGAAAAAATTAAAAATAATGGCAACAAATAAGAACGACAAAAATAAAGCAAAGCTAAAGAAATCCAGCAAAGAGTTAAAAGAGATGCTAATAAAAATAAAAATATCCAAAATTACCTAGGAAGTCTAACTTCTACAGAGAACACAGATTACTCTCTTTGGAAGGCAACGAGAAAGCTCAAAAGACCAGTACATACATCATTCACCAATTAAAAAGGCACAAACCAATAAATGGGATAGTAACGACAAAGATAACTGATGTATGTATTTGCCAATCATTTGGAGAAGGTCTTCCAACCATTTTCTTTTATGTTTAACAATAGAAGAAGAAATATCGTATTACCTCAAAGCTTCTTAACAACTAGATCTCCAATCAAAAATTTAAATTAAAGAAGGTAAAGGTACAATACAAAAGAAATTAATATCAAAAAAAAATCTGGGATATGCTCTAATTACAGGAGAAGTTCTACAGGAAGTAGGAATTAGAAAAGTATCTACATTTAAGTACTTTTATTTTCACTGCAATAATATGGATACACTATTTTTCAAACCCGTGAAAAGTGGCTCAAATAATAATGATTTTGAAACCTGACAAGAAACCTAAATAAACCAAATCCAATGCTTTCAAAAATATTTGAGTTGAAAAGGTTAAAACCCGCCCTATTTTCGGTTTCAAGCTCTGTACTATAATATTTTAAATTTATATGCACCATCATGTCACGCACTTAAAGTTGTAGCTAATACTATAGATGATTATTTATTATATAATTATTATGTATGGTATTTGATTACAAATAAAATTTGTTAAATTTCTGACGTTAAATCACTCACTTAGTCAATCCACGCTCTCACTTACTTGACTCGCTCACTCCCTCTACTCCTCGCTCACCAGAAATTAATTTAGCCAAAAATATTAATACTAGAAATCTATATCATTTTGTCTGCGACTGCTAATTCAATATACATATTTGCAGTTGACCAAAGTTGGCAAACCAACTTGATCGTTCTCCAATCCACAACCTGGAATAAACGCGCCACGTAGCTGGTGACCAGCAGTGTAGCGTAAAGCATACACCGGCCGACTGGAGAGCGGTAGACCGCGGTTCGAATCCTAGTCGAGTCGAATACACTGCTGTGATCAAAGGTCCAATATCAATCTGTGGACCGTGGGGAAGGGAACGGAAACCACCCCATGAATTATATTTCTACGAAAATTTATCTTGGCTTCGGCCAAGCTGGGTCACGACGCTTCTGTCAAGAAGCAAACGAAGAAGAAGAAGAAGAAGTAGCTGGTGAGGCATCAGAACAAACACAAGCCTTTAAAGGTAAGCGCATACCCTGGATCATGTTTGTGCTAAAATTTATGATCTTAGCAGCTTTTCTTTTGATCATCTACATGCTCAGAAAACCTACAAGTCTTCCAAGCACACTGGATGATAAAAAGATCCTTCGTGGAAAATTGCATTACGCAATTTCCATTCGTCATCGTGTTTGTCGAAATATTACATTAATTTGTCGCCAGAACCTCCGCAATAAGTCATTGGGGCGCTAGCGTCTGCAATGACACACGGAACAACAACTTCTTGCTTATTGGCTTTTATTTCCAGCTGAAATTTTGCTTCCACGTTTTTTTCCCATTCCTCTTTGGATAAACTCCAAGCTTTAAGCAAGTTTTGCTTAATCTTGTTGCGTCTTTGTAGAGCATACTTGTTTACGTGGCAATAATATTAAATATATTGGCCACGAGAAAACTGCTTAACACAATACACTCATTGTTTTTTCCAACTAGAAGAATGCAATTTTAGTGGGGCTTTGAAAACTGTCGTTTTCTGCACCACTAATTGTTCGTCTTTGGAATTGACGGGCAAGGAGATTAGGTATGCTTCGGCAAAGTTGATGAATAATTTGTCAACTTGATTAGCCGGAGGAGGAATCAGGCCATTGGCGACAAGTTTTCACAATAATTCGTGCACGTCAACTTGAGAGGTATCTGGTTACAGTGGCAAATTGGTCGTGTACGACAAGCTTCGCATGCACATGTCAAAATTAGCCGTTGACGAGATGTGCGAATTGGTATTTACATGCCGAATTTTATTGAATTTAAGTTCAACATTGTCATCCAAAGGTCTTTTGATTCCTCCACTGGTGTTTCGTAGAGATTCTGATTTCCCGGTTGTTTGCAAACCACGGATGTGAAAATCTTTTCCATACTTTTGACCATACTTGCCCGCATTTATGCGTTTGCATGGTCAAAACCCTACAAAATGTGTATGTATATAAAGTATTTAATGTAAACTCCTCCGACAATTTGAACGACAGAGTCCATCAAGTAAAGCATACCAATGAGGTTCGGGTTACCGAAAAACTTAAAAATTCGATCTTCGATAACTTCAACAATATCCTCTGCGTGCGAAACATATTTCTCTGCCAATTTGGTCAAAGAATCTATTGTTCCCTTACTGGTAGACGTTAGGTCATCTAACTGGAACGAGTACATTTTAACAATTTCAGATTTATTTGCCATATTAGTAAATAAATGATAACTGAGATTTAAAATGCCCTACCTACTATAAGAATTTTTTTAACTTTTGACTGTTTTCTTGATAATTGATTGAATAAACGTTTTCTCCAAGATATTTACCAGGTTTTGGATTGTTTTCTTGACATATTAATGGGTAATGATTTTTTCCGAAGATTTTTTCGGGTTGAGAGTTGATTAATGTGTTTCCTATAGTTGGGCCGGTTTTGTAGCAGATAATTTAAATCTAATATGAATTTAAGTGAATGCGTTTTTATGTTGTCGTTATTATATTATTATCGTTAATAGACAAGATATATATAATATATTTTTGAACGCAGGCATACGTATTTTCCTGACAGTATTGCGTAGTTTCTATGGTGAAATGATCATTTCCACACAACTTTCCTTTCGTTGCGTATGAAAATATAAAAGATAAGATGGATGAGAGCAGTTTTCTTAATAAACTGGCGGTTTGCATGACTATCATACCTCCAATTAGAACCGCATCCGAAAATTCAACTTATCGGTATTTACATAAATTGTACGCCTGTATTCTCAGTAGTTTGTTAATTGTAACAGTGATATATGATGTTTACCAGAAATTTTCTCAATATGCTCTTGATAAATCAACCAACTTTATCTATGCAATTAATATTCTTGTATTGCTATCTTTTCCACTTTCTACTATATTGAGAATTTCCGTATGGAAGGTTACCTTGTACGAAACTTTTCTAAAACAGTTTTCAAAAAATGGAACAGCTTTAATTTCATTAAAAATTTTGGTACGAGTGGATTTAAAAAAACAACTAATACTACTAATTAATTTTTTTATAACCGTCATTTTAATTACATTTTTCACGACAAGCCCAGAATATCGAACATTTGAAGTAGCGAAAACAATATTTAGTATTGAATGTATTCGCTGGTTAAAAACAACCATGTTTTTAGTAGTTGATCACTACGTTCAAAAGTTTAAATTATTGTTTCATGCTTTTAATGATAATTTGGAAAAAATGTGTAACGATAAAGAAATCACTCTAAGCACCCTCACTAAATTTCGAACTCTATACTGCACCTTGGCAGAATCTGTGGAAAATTTTAACAAATTGTTTGGATGGCAAATACTTTATTTCTTCATGGAGATTTTGATCATAGTTGTTAATGATTTGGAAATTGTAGTCAAAGATTCGTTTTCAAAATCGAACACCATCATTCCAATTAGCATTCCATTTTTGAAAATGTACTATATCATGGCACTAATATGGAGCGCGACAACTTTGGTGAGTTTAATTTTTATTTCTTTTACTAAACCGAATAGCTGCACATTGCTGATGGTAAAACAAAATCATAACTAAACTATAAAAATATAAGACGGAAACAATTTAATTTGAAATTTATAACAGAAAATTGCTATTTCCGATTTCTGTTACAAAAGTTACGCTTACTGTACTTTTTCTGTTGTTTCCCTTGAATTAGAAGTCACGTGACTGATAAGACAGAATTACGCGAGAGTACGCTAGAAAGCGGGGGGTGATCAACCAGCTTTGAATACAAGCGAACGTCGGTGCGGTCTATTTTTTTTTTTGGGTTAGTGTGAATTATTTAATCGAATGGTTAATAATTTAGTGAATCGACGCCAGTTGCGCTTTTATAAGCGGATTTATCGTATATCACTCAAAAGAGCTTGTTTTCGTACTTCTTGAAAATTTTTGAGTTTATGCGCAGACCACGCTATAGTGATTTTTTTGAAGTTAATATTACTTGCACCGTTAAAGTGGAAAAATATTTCCAAAAAAGAATTCGACTCACGGCTCTTTTACTATTTTTAACGGCTTTCATATGTCGAATAATGCAATAATTTCAAGTCAGCGAGCATTAGTTATAAATTCAAGCGCTCTGTTTTTGATTAGCTTGGTACGCGATAAGAATGTTACGGTTTTTAACATCTGTCTGTTGCCGGCTGTTAAAACCACGAAAATCATCATCTGGGCTGTTCCGTCTAAGCTCTCCTCTGTTCAGAAACTGCAATGTCCTTCGAAGGCATCAATCCAGTGGCGAAGATAACACAGTGTAGTTTTGTGTTTGTTAAAATTCAAAGTTCACTAAGTGGCTGCCGACAACTGTTGTTCAAGTACAACCCGCTCTCATCTTATTTATTTTCTAAGACCTCAACCAGCTGGTGAGTCCAATTTTTGCTACTTAAGGTATCAGTTGCGTTGGTTATTTTAAATTTCAAGTCATTACATCACACATTTGTGATCAATACGCACTGGGTTGATTATTTTTTTTCACAAAAGTTGTTGCCCATCGTAATTTTGCAATCTTGTTTATGCACCTGCAGAGCTCCTACACTTTCTATTTTGTTAAATAAACGTCATTGTTTTACCTATCGGAGTTTTAATTACTTTTTACTTTTAGGAAAGCGACAGAACGAAATAAGTTATCATTAATCACGAATAAGTTATTTTAAATTGGTGTTTTTAGGAATCGAGGCAATCTCAGATTACGGCGGCAAATTAAAAATTTGTATTAGATTGATTTATAAAAAAAAAATTTTGAAATTTAAGAAATATGTAGGTTAAGGGATTTTAAAGAAACAAAGAACAAATTTGGAAAAGCTCAAGGCGTATGGAACTCGAAAACATGAAAATTTATTATTAAGGATAGCAATTTTGAACTTATTGAACAATAAAAATTTAAAAATGCGTTTTCGAATTTTATTATCACTTTTTTTTAATTTTACCCTCTTTCGATTGGTATAAAGCACATAATATGTCAATCATTAAAAATAAGAATGACAAAATTACGAATACAATTAACTTATGTTTATTTCTTCAGGTGCAAATCTATGGTGGATAGTATAGTCAACATGTTTTCTTGCTTCTACTAAAATTGTGTGCTTCTCGACTAAGTTTCTTTTACCTAACCGTGGAGATTTATTATTGTACTTCTGGAGATCGTCTTTAGTTAATTATTGTTTAGAGGATATTTAAGATTTTTTAGTCAAATTTGAAAAGATTTTAATGCACAGCTTAGATTCCTTAAATATTGGTTAATGACAGACTTTTTAATATTAAATCAAAACTTCGGCAATTAAAATTCACTGTAAATTTAAAAAAACAAATTTTAATTTTTTCTCTCAACAGAAACAAAGCAAAATAATTTTCTTGTAAAATAAAAATAAATTTAAAGAAACCTATATTAAATTTCTAGTATGTAAATGATTTATACAAATTATTATTGTTAATAATTTGTTGTTTACTTAAACAGAACATTCATTTTTTAAAATACACCATAAAACGACAACAATATGTAGTATGTTAAATTATCATGATTAGACACTAACGCCAATAATATTTGGAATTTAGTTCCTAATAATTTTCTGTTCGTGTAGTAAATTAAATAAGTAAAATTGAAGTCGAGAACTATGTGATTGATTAGATTCAATTACTATGTACACTTGTACATACATACTACATATAATTTAAGTTGTAGTTAATAAACATGTCACATTTTGTTGTGATTGATTATCTGTATTTTGGGAGATCTTAAGTATTACATTTCAAATTATTACAAGTTATAATAAAATTGTAATTGAATTTGACGATTAGTGAATGTTTTTCACGCTTACTTATTTAGCCCATTATATATAGATAATCACTTTGTATTTTGGTAAGATAAATTAATAGCTACAATAAACAGGAGCACCCTAGCCTAAAAGTAGAAGAAGAAGAGAAATTAATAGCAGCAAAAATGAAATTTTTTTGAATAATAAAAGGTTTTACATTACTGGACGGTAATAGAAATGAAGATATTAGAGAAGAACTACAGGGTGAGAGTTAAGATTCTCGGAATCTAAAATACAGTTTTTCCTATAGAAATGGCTTCACCAAACGAAAGAGGAGAAAAATACAAGCTCTTTAAGGTGAAGATTAAAGTTGTTGGACTTTAATAAACCCACAATTTAATTTTGAACATTACAATTTTCTTATAAGAAATACATGTAATTAATTATATATATTATTAACCTTTAAAATTAATATTTGATTCAAATTTTTTAAAATTAGAAAGTTAAATGAACAATAAAATGAAACATTATTTGTAAGCTTTCAGCAATGGTTACTGCTGTCATCAGACGTTTAATAATAGTAGTGCAAGTACATGGAGACGGAATATAACGTATTGTCATTTGAGACAGTTTCTTTATCTTTAAAATTTAAAAGATAATCGCGGGTTAAGGAACAACCTACATAGGAACTCATTAAATAAGAAAAATAGAAATTGATTTTTAGTTTCAATTTATATAATCTCATCAGTTAAACCTTGACCGATAATTGAATTCAAAAATTAACTTGATATTAATATTTTAAATTGCATTCAGCTGTTGACGCGCCTACTCTAGTTAGGTACACTTTTATACGTAGCACAATCGTTTTTAAGTGTGGAATAATTATCTCCTGGTATTTAGCGTGCAGTTGGGATAATTAATATACACTGAATATCGCGCACTTACCAAAATTTTATACTAACTAATTTAACGTTGGCGTCATCAGTATTATCCAATTGGTAAAAGTTCAAGCTTTGGTTTGGTTATTTGTGTCTAAATGTCATAAGTTTTTTTATGTTTCATATTAACTTAACTAACTTAACTGTTTTTAGGTAATGGCAATCGTGATAGCTTCAACATGTGAAATGACTACTTCGGAAGCTAAGCGTACTGCAAGTGTGTGTTACAATTTGTTACTTCATACTTCAGCAATAACAAATGACATAGAGAAACCTATTTTGCGAGATGAGCTGACGTTGTTGGCATACCAAGCTACTCATCAACATCCTAACTTCACAGCTGCAGACTTTTTTAATATCGGTCACGCCTTGCTGTTTGGCTTACTGGGTACACTGATTACATATGTTATTTTTATAATACAAATTCATAAATAAATAATTAAGTTTGTATCATTTTAAGATCCAAAACCTTTCTCCTAACTTCATTAAATTCGAGTCTATTTTGAATAAAACGTTACCAGTTTTTCTTTTGAATTTCCGTATACGATATTGTCATATTGTAGACGCAAACGTTAAACAACAGTTAAAACTTTACAAACAATTTTTTTTACTTTATCTAAACTAAATGTCACTCTAATATGATTTAACTATAAATACTCATTAGTTATGCAAAACTGTCCTGATTCTGTAATATATTGCTATGTATTTTTCGACCTTTTGACATCTTAGCTTATATAAATTGTTTTGTGGTCTTTGAAACTGTAAAAATTGACATAGACACACCATACAAATTTAATTAAGTTCCTGCCAGCTTTAACACCCTACATGTAATAGCATGATTGTTCACAAAATAATTAAAAACACTTGTTGAAAAATATTTGATTTACTTGTTATTTGAAACCCTTTATATGGGGTAAATTTTAAATGTAATATAAAAATATTTAATGTTAATATCTGTAATAAAAATGTGTAAATTAATTATTATAGGTATTATTCTCAACTTTCGAAGGAGTCTGAAACCCCTAGAGAGCGCGTCCCCAGGTGGCGGCTAAGGGAAAGCCTCTCAGATATGAGTAGTAGGAGTGAAATCAAATAGCTCCCGCGAACCAACAGGTACTCCGCAGCGTCTGTCTCATATTGGGCGGCTGCAAACAGCGTCTGTTTCCCATGTTAGGAGCGGCTGATTGAATGGGGTCTTTGACCCTCTCCTAAGTCAAGGTGAGGGAAGTCGCGCTGATGACTACATGGCGTCCGGGAGTATGCGGACGTCCCTAACGATAACACCAAAATAAGTAGCAATGACGGACAACAAAAAATAGGAAACGTTTACGGTGCAGGAGCTCGGATCCCCAGTACCGGTCGGGAGTGGTGGCAAGCCAGTGCCTCCCCCGATCGTTATCCAGAAACCGCTCAAGTGTCCCGGCGAGCAGCCAGGCTGGGACGCCCAGTATTACTACTGGCGTAGAAAAATTCGTGGAGAAGGAAAAAGGAAGACTCCCGGAGAGAACACGGGGGTTTCCTTAAGAATTGGGAAAAAATCCCATCTTAGAGTGGCGAGTGCGCCCGTCGGAAGGGTGGGGTCCAGAAGGGACTTTAAATCCGAAGGAACCCCAAATCCCTTTGACGAGGCGTTTAAGCAACACGCTCAGGTGACTGGAGAAGTGGGGGACGTTCAAGAAGCCCCACTTGAGACGGCGGAGGAGCTGGTTAAGGCTCTCAATGAGCACCTTCGAGCGCCGATCTCAATTAGAAAGGCGGCCAAAAAAGCCGTAAAAATTTTACGGCGACAGGCCGAGGTGAATGCGCGCACCTCGGAGCGGGACCAACAGATCCTGTTGACGAACAGATCTGCAGCTAGAGATGGAGAGATTGGGGGAGGTTGTGGTCCTGCAAAACGATATTTTGCGCTAGGAGGTGGGAGCGAACAGGACGCAGATAAAAATGCTTCTGGAAACGCTCCAAGTTTCACAAAGCGCGGCCGATCGCATCAAGGCCGCGGAGATAAGTAGGGCAGAGGCGCTAACTGATGCGCTCTGCCGACTAGATATAAAGATAGGGTCGCTCTCCAAGGACCTTCAAAAATCGCAGGAGGTCGGGAGTGAGGGGAGAGCGCAAGTGTGTGAGGTGGCGGCGCAGGTTGCAAGCATCCACGAAGACGCTGGGTGGGAACGAGGGCACGAGGGAACGCCACAGCCTGTTTGGGAATAAATGTAGAGATCAGGGAGCTCTAAAGAAGGTACACAAATTGATATGGTAACCAGTAACCACGAGGTTATTGTTTATTATATCAGACGGTACGAAAAACAACTACATACGATATCGAGAGTAATGTTTCAAATTTGTTCATAATAAAAACCAATAATTTAATTTGTAAATAAAATCGTTAAAATAAAAAAAGTTATTCCAACACCATCGTAACCTTCAAATATTAACGTGTGAGGATACACATACCCATCCTCCACAAGTGCTTCCGGGAGGGTTCAGCAGCTGACGAATTACGATTACGACCCTTAACATAACGATCGCAGAATCGGGGAAAATGATTCCCAAAAAACCGTCCCACGTTTCGAAAAGTGGAAGCGGCATGCCGGATGCCATCGGATCGGGGGTGGACGGGACCCAGCGGGGTGTCAGGAAATCCCCTTAAAGAATCACTAGCGGCCGGGGAAGGAAAGGATGCCGCCAAACAGACCGAAAGGAAAGGAAGCGGCATCGTGGACAATGACGGCTTCCAGGTCGTCGAAAGAAAAAAGCGGCGCAAGGCGCCAATCGTAAAGGTGACGGCCCCAATGCTCGCAGCAAAGCAAGGGGAATCAACAGCAACAGTCCGCCAATTTCAGAGGGAAGGACGAAAAAAAGAAGCCTCGCTCCAAATGCAAGGCAGTCCTAATTATTACCATTTCTGAGAACTATAAAGGCGATTATCATAAGGTGCGGGGTTCAGCAGCTGCATAAAGAACTTGCACTGCAAACCTCACTCACGGCACGCCTCTTGACCCGAAGAGCAACGTTGGAAATAAAGAGCCTCGATGAGGAGGCCACAAAGAAGGAAGTCGAGCTGGCATTCGCCAGGTTCTGGGCGACGACCTGGCACCGGTCACGGTGATTACGATTACATGTGATCGCCGTGAAGGCGGTCGTCACGGTCCCGGAGGACCTCGGCGGCAGGATCGTCGCTGGTAGGTTATGTATCGGACCTATCAGCGGATGTCGCCGCCTACAAACAACCCTCAAAGCAGAAATGCTACAGGTGCCTCCAATTTGGGCATCTGGCGAGGGTTTGCGCTAACGAAGACGTGTCCGGGAATTGCTATCGCTGCTGGCAACCCGAACACTTGGCAAACGCCTGCAGGAATCCCAAGCGGGAACTAGCAGGTAGGCCGACAGGTCCCCCCTCCATCTTGTAAACGAGCTTGAGAGGAAAAGGCGGGAAAACCCCAAGCCGCGCCCTTATTAAAAAAGGGAAAGAAAGTCAGCGCAGGAAGAGGACCTGTTACTTGCCAAAAAATACTCGAAGATGTGGATGCCGACGTGTGGGGGGTGGGGTACAAAATTGTACAAAAGAAGCGGTGAAGGACAACTATCCCAGGCCTCACCCCCGATAGAATCAGACACGTGATGAGAATGCTTTTTCCAAGCCACCACGGCACGTCGGCCGAAGACCTACGGGACACCAGCGAACCGGGTCTCCGTCCGGATTTGGGCACGGAAAGCGAGGGAAACGAGTTTAATCCCGTTTCCCAGAAAAAGTTGCGCGCGGCGGTCCTAAAAACTCCCGTAAACAAGGCTCCCGAACCAGATGACATCACCGTGGAGGACGTGAAGGAAGCGGCCAGCAGGCACCCGTTGCCGTTCCTTGAGTTTTTTAATCAGTGCCTGAGGGACGGCGTTTTTCCGAGTTGCTGGAAGAAAGACAAGCTCGTCCTGATTAGGAAGGGAATAAACCTTTGGATTGCTCTTCGTCCTACAGGCCCATATGTTTCCTGGATCACTCCTCGAAACTTTTAAAGAGGGTGATCCTGGCCAGACTACAGCACGAGCTAAAACGGCTCGGCGGCCTATCGCCGAGTCAGTACGGCTTTTGCCAAAAATGATCTACGGTGAACGCCCTCACTGCCATTATGACCATCGCGGAGAACGCGTCGTTTGTGCGCAATGATCACTCTGGACGTAAAGAACGCGTTTAATACGGTCAGGTGGGAACGCATAAACGAGGCGTTGAAAGAACTGGGGGTGGCTGCGTACCTGAGGAAGATAATCGCTAGTTATCTCTCAGGTTGCGGTCTCCAAATAGAGGAGGCACTGCTGCGGGAGGAGATGGCGATCGCGTGTAGTGTGCCGCAGGGCCCGGTGCTTGGCCCCACCCTCAGGAACTTTTCTTACGACGGCATGCTGCGCTTACCACTTGCGCAGGGGGTCAGCATGTGGGCTTCGCCGACGACCTTACTCGTAGTTGTCGGTAAATATGTGGCCGAAATAACATCTTCGGCCAATCACTCCATCCAAATAATTTCCCAATGGATGGAGAAACAGGCTTTGCACTCGTGCCGGAGAAGACAGAGTTTCTTTTATTTTCCGGCAGGAGGAAGCTGGACCCCGCCGTAATCCAGATAGGTGGAACTTTAATCTTTGCGGCCGACACCGCGAAATGCCTTCGTATCACCTTTGACAAGGCCCTATCTTTTCTCCCTCACATCTGCGCGGTCGCCAGAAGAGCCGATGAAGTTCTCGGCGCTCTCATTAGGCTGATGTCTAACATCGGCGGGCCAAAGGCCATCAGAAGATGAAGAAGATCAGAAGATAGGCTCTGTAATAAATTTGATCTCCCTTTACGGAGTCCCCGTATGGGCGGATGCGCTGAGGTACGAGTCATACCGATTGCAGTTCCAGCGCATCCAGCGAAAGGTGGCCATTAGGACCATCAGCGTCTATCGCACTATATCTACAGACGCGGCGCTGGTAATGCCCTCCATGCCTCCCATACATCTGCTGGCCGGGGAGCGCCGAGACAATCACGGCGCCGAGGACCTTCGAAGAGCTTAATTTTCATCTCACTCAGGACCTATCTGGCCACGAATGCTTTAACGAGTATCTCGAGAGGATGGGAAAAATAGCGACCAACAGCTGCTTTTACTGCGGTAAAATCGACACCGCAGAACATACCATATTCCGTTGTAGCGAGTTCGTGACCGAGAGAACCGCATTGGAGGGCAAGCTCTCCGAACGTTTATCTCCCCAAAGCTTGGTAGGGCTCATGATGATCTCTAGTGACAACTGGAGGGCTGTTGACCACTATGTCAACAGCATTTTTTCAGGAAAGAACAGCACGAGCGGGAGCTGCAGCGGGCCGAAAGGTCCTCGCTGTAGAGTCAGGCTGCATTTCGGCAGCGCCCCGTTCGGGGGCCACACGCGGGGCGCGTGTTAGTGTGAAAAACAGGTACAGGTGCCCCAAGCGTGAAAATAGGGAGGGGGTTTTAGTGGGTAGAAATCCCACACTACCACCCCGTCAGGGTAGTGTCTTTTGAAGATTTCTCCCTCCCTCTAACAAAAAAAAAGTTACATGAAAAACACTTACATTATAGCAGAATAGTCCACATTAATGAAATTTTATTTGATACCTACACATCGATGGTTGAACATCTACATAAAGTTGAATTGAATATATACATGAGTGAAGTGAAAGACATGAAATCTATATTCAAACAACAGGATCAATACAGAAAGAATAACAAACTGAAAAGTCTTAGAAAAGAAAAACGCAACAACTACATAACAAGCCACCAAAAACATTCCATAAGTTCCACAATAGGTTTACTAACATCACTGACTTAGATTTCACAAAGAAGGAGATTAATATCCTCAATAAGGGACATAAATATGCCCCACAACAAACAATAATAAACCTTGTTAATACATCCATAGGTATGGATACAGTTATTAAATGGAATACCCATGCGAGAGAGTTGCGTCACAAATCCATTAAATTCTTACAAAAAGAGAAAGAAATGTTGAAAAAACAGCATAATAGCCACAAAGGACTAAAACAAAGAATGAAAAACCAAAATGTAACGGTCACATTAGCTGATAAAGGAGCGGGTATGGTGTTCATAAACACATGTGACTACATAGAAAAAACCATGAATTTCCAGCGAGAAAACAAATGTATAGAAATAAAGAAAAACCCACTAAAAGCATACATAATAAAGACAAAAAACATTATTAAAACTTCTATGAAAACTATACAGAAATACTCACAATGCTTTAAGGGAATAACAACACCTATGAACCCATCTATGCCACGACTATTCGCACAGCCAAAGCTGCATAAAAAAGGTACACCTATAAGACCTATCGTGTCATCTCGCAATTCCCCAATCACAAATATTGCCAAATTGATCAATGAAATTTTCAAAGGGCACTTTAAATATAAAGCCAAATATGCAATTAGTGACAGAAATAAACTAGTACAAAAATTAAAAACTCTGCATCTACCGAAAAAATATAAATTAGTATCATTCGACATCGTCAACCTATTTACAAATATACCGATTGTTGAAACCTTATCGCTAACTAATTCATACCTCAAAAAAGACTAAGAAACCAGAATAAAATCCAACAAATACAAAACCTCATTACATTGATAACGGAACAAAATTTCTTTACTTTTGATGATAAGGTCTTCCAAATGACAGATGGTTTACCAATGGGATCATCCAATTCACCTTTGTCAATAAATATTGTTCTTATTTATCTTTTAGTGTTTGTCAATTTTAATTGTCAGCTAAAAATGCTAATTTTTGAAGTTTAAATATTAAAATATTTTAAAAGGTAAAGGAGCGTTAGCACAATTCCAGAATTAGACATAAAACAGGACGAATCTGGTAATGAACAAAAAAACCGAGAATAATAAGTGTGATCAGGTCAGATACAAAATGAAATTTAATACCGGATGACAACCTATCTGACGAAGGTACATACGTGGTTTTAACGACGGTTGACTAAAATCGAGATTTAAGTTAGATGTTGCTGGTGAATCGATTATCGGAACAAGTGCGGTTTCGTTTTTGCACATTACCTTGATACTCGACTTGATGTTTGATACTCGATTTTATATTTTTCGAATGATTGGAGCTTGCTCGTCATCGAACGATAACTTCCGTTTGGTTTGCGGGATTAAGAACGCCACTATCTACGGGACATCGAGATTTGGGGTTACCTACGGATTCAAAATACACCATCACGTTTAAGTAAATGTGAATATATTAACAAGAAGAGGAATACCACATCATCTAATATCGGCAGTACAAGAAATATATAGGAAACCCAGATATGTATAGCAGGAGATGAAAATAAAAACAAACACAGGATTAAGACAGGGCTGCAGTATGTCGCCGACACTATTTAATATATACTTGGACGATGCTATACGTGAATGGAAAGAACAAATCACATATTATACAACAAACCTAAACAATAGAAACTTCGTAGTTACCGTGCTGTTTGCAGATGACCAGGCTATAATAGCGAATAATGAGGATTGCCTACAACATGCGATATTTAAGTTGAGTCTCACACTAAAAACCTATAATATGATAATATCCACCAGCAAAACGAAAGTAATGGCCTTTAAAGGACAGGAGCCGATAAGATCTAAAATAGTGCTAAACAACCAGACTATTGAACAAATAGGAAGCTTCAACTTTTTAGGCTGCATGATATCGCTATATGAGGAAAAGGACATACGAAACAAAATAGAAAAATTCAACTACATAAACGGAACAATAAGAAGAACATTTAAAATAAATCAAACCAGAACACGGCAATCAAGTTCTACAAAACGATATCGATCCCGACAATCATGTATGGAAGTGAAACATGGACGATAACAAAAGAAAACGAAAGACGACTACAAAGTGCGGAAATGAAGTTCCTCAGAGCAATAGCAGGGTATAAGAGAATCGACCGAAAGCGCAATACGGACATTAGGAACGAACTTACAATATTCAATTTGTGTGAACGCATAGAAGAATATAGAAGCTATTGGTTACAGCACCTAGAAAGAATGGATGACCCGCGTATACCAAGAAAAATTTTTAGATATAAACCCAGAGGCAGAAGAAACGTTGGTCGACCAAAGAAAAGATGGACAGACCAAAATAATAGAGTGGCGTAACGGACTACTAGTCTACCACGTGCGGATGATGATGATGATGATGACGTTTAAGTGGGTACCATCGAGCATATTAACGATTCCATACCACGAGGTTGCCACAACATCTGGACGACAATTTTGCTCAGGAGCTTTCGATCAGTCAGCGGCATTCATCGCGGAGATTACCACCGCCGACTTGAAACTCAAGTAGAAATTCCAGTGGAAGCGCCGGGACCAACCGATAGGAGGTGAGAGTTTTATTAAGTACTTTTTTGGGTGGAACAAGTTGTTGAATGTCCGGTGCAGCCAAACGACGCCTGAAAAGGAACGGATGGATGCAACGGAAACCAAACAAGGCACAGGGACCCTAGCGGTACCAGTGTCAAACAAAGCAGCAGGGAAGGCACCTCAACCGGGGAGCAAATGCGTACCCGGTCAACAGGGAGCACCCAGCTAGCATTGCCAGATCAAGAAAAGGTGCAGGGACTCTGGACCTGCACGGGAAATTACAGGGCGGCATTGACGGATATCCGTGTGAGAATCATACCACAAGGATATCCAGAAAATACTCTAAGCGACGAACAGGCAAACCTTATCAAAGGGACCCTGCTCTCGTCCTTAGACAGCATCACGGGGTCTCCTTACTGCCCTATGCGCCGACCAGGCTACTAAGGACTGGTTGGAGCGGGTAGTAGCGGAAAGCGTACCCTTTGAAGGAGCACGGCTCAGCGTCATCGACGCAAAGACATACCTAAACCAATTAGGGCATTAACATGAATTCCGGGACCCCGAGGCACCGGAAAAGTGTTAAAAGACTGTCGTTCAAAACCCAGGGTTAAAAATCAAAACCTGGTCAGTTTTGAACAGTAAAATAGACCTGAAAGGGCAACAGTTAATCATCCTGCTGGATGAAAGTTCCTGAAAAATCCAGGAACTTCAACATAAACCATACCTGAACTTTTCCAGGGTTACTTTCAAGCTCTGGGTAAAAAAGGGAGGGGAGCACGGAGGAAATGGAGGTGGAAGAGGAAGGGCTAACACCCCCTAAACTAACTCAGGATCCTCCGGAACCTCCTGCTGCCACCAGCACGGAGGGGATGCCGTGAGGTACCACCTTCAGGGCTGTCCAAATAAACGTGCACCACTGCAGGGCGGCGTCGGCTGCGGCTGCCCTGCAGAGTGCAAATGACAGGCGCCTGGGAACTTATAAGCCCATGAGACACAGAGCCTAGAGTATGCATTATAGTCAAAAAAAACCATAATGCACTAACGCTATGTGGACTGAACAGCAGGGACCTCGTAGCGGTAAAACTAAAGATATCAGTGGATGGGAGCATGAGGGACCTTGTAGTCGCATCTGCAGACCTTTCATATGACCAACCGGGCCAACCACCTACTAGGGAAGTAACAAACCTGATAAATGATTGTGAAAGCAAAAACAAGCAGCTGGTACTCTGCTGCGACTCCAACTCGCACCACATCGTGTGGGAGAGCACGGACACAAACAGCAGAGGCGAAGCGCTACTGGACTATATTTTCAAGAACAATCTGGAAATAGTAAATAAAGATAACCAACCAACTTTTGTCATTCAGACAAGAAGGAAATCTTACAATCGGAACACCGTTTGTAAGTGGGATGGTGAGAGAGTGGCATGTCTCCCAAGAGGAGTCACTCTCTGATCACAAAATATATAAGATTTGACATAAAAACTCCGCCGGAAGAGGTGGTAATGCACAGGAATTCAAGAACCTGCAACTGGGAACTCTACAGGAGGCTCCTAGAGGAGGGGTTGGAGGAATGTCCAATGAAACCGCAAACTCCGGTGGCGTTGGAACTGATGAATAACATGATTACATCGGTTATCATAAACGCGTATAAAAACAGCTGCCCACTAAAAAGGAGGAAGGCAAAACGGGAAACCACCTGGTGGAACCGCGAGATTACCTCCCACAGGGCTGAAACGCGAAGACTCTTCAACCAGGCCAAAAAACTGGTGACTGGGGAAAATACAAAGATTCCCGTCAGAAATATATGTATGCCATCAAAAGGCAAAAGAAAACTCGTGGAGGAAGTATTGCGAGAAGGTCGAAAGAACTCCAGAGTGCACTAGACTCCAAAGAGCACTGACAAAAGGTAGCCAAAGCAAAGTTGGCACCATACAAAAACCCCAAGGAGGGTACACATCTGACGGAGAGGAAACCCTAGAGCTTCTGCTCAGGACACACTTTCCAGGATGTAAAACAATACTCAAAAACCAGGCAACCAACCAGACATACCTCGATATACCAACTCGTTGGGCTAACAGAGGGGAATGGAAGGTAGCAAAGAAACTAATAGATAAAACGAGATTAAAATGGGCGATAAGATCTTTCAAACCATACAAATCTCCAGGTAGGGATAAAATATTCCCAACTCTGCTACAACAGGAAGCGGAGGAGTTATCTACCCCCCTGTGTGCCCTATTTAGGGCGAGCATAGCCCTTAATTATGTGCCAAAAAGTTGGAGAAAGGTTAAAGTGGTATTTATACCCAAACCGGGGAGTACATCATATGCCCAGGCTAAACCTGTGGTGCTTGGTGGTGGACGGACTCTTATGGAAGCTCGAACAGAGTGGTGTTCATGCGCAAGGATTTGCGGATGATATGACAATCCCAATTGGAAGAAAATTTAGGGAGGGTTGTATCGTCATTGATGCAAAACGCCCTAAGAATCGTTGAAAGATGGTGCGCCAGAGAGGGGCTGACTGTTAACCCGGACAAGACCTCTCTGGTAGCTTTTACAAAACGTAAAAACCTTAAAGATATTAAGATACTCAAACTATGGGGAAAGAACCTACAAATAGCAAAAGAGGTCAAATACTTGAGTCTAATACTAGACTCCAGGTTGACCTTCACGCCACGTGCACGTAATATAACCAATAAAGCAACTAAGGCTATGTGGGCCTGCAGAAGCATGATTGGGAAAACATGGGGACTGAAACCAAAAATGGTACTCTGGCTTTACACTAGAGTAATCGTAGCCATAGTAACATATTCATCTCTAATCTGGTAGCACCAAGCCAAGAAAAGAGACAGTACTAACAGACTCACAAGACTTACAAAGGCTTGCATGTCTAGGAACTACGGGGGCAATGTTAACGACGCCCACCGCAGCAATGGAGGCGCTTCTGGGACTCCGTCCACTCCACCTAGTGGTGGAGTCGGAGGCCTTGCTGGCAGCATACAGATTAACAATAAACGGTCATGGTAATGCTAATCCCGCAAAGGGATATCACACCATGATCTTTAACTTCATCAAGAATAACAACATACTTTGTATGCATTCAGACAGAACCAGCACTATAAGGGACTTCCGGAAACCTTTCAGGGTAACCATACCTGAGAGGAAAAAGGAGGATAGCAAGCAGGATCTGGAGGCTCTGTATGATATCATCTGGTATACAGATGAATCCAAAATGGAAATAGTACTGTAGCAGGTATAAGCGAAGGTAGAAGAGGTTACAGTATTAACCTGGAACGCCACGTCACTGTTTTTCAGGCAGAAATAACTGCCAGCGCGGAGGAAATGTTGCGGAGGTCCTATGCAAATAGAAGGATCTGCATAATGACCGACAGTCAGGCAGCAATCAAGACTCTCCAGGGTTTAGAAATACAGTCAAAGACTGTAAAACATTGCCTCGATACACTGGTGGAACTGGCACAGCGCAATAGATTTTCGCTGAGGTGGGTGCCGCGACATTCAGGGATAGAGGGAAACGAAAATGCAGATTTTCTTGCTAGGAAAGCTGCAGGTACTTGTTTGGTGGGTCCAGAACCGACTTGCGGGATTGCCTATAAGACCGCAAAAGGAACAAGAAACACTAGACAAGCAGCACCTCACTTACTGGGGTAACATTCCGGGACTAAGATAGTCCCGCCTGTTCATTAAAGGCCCCCTTGGAGCAAAAAGGAGGCAGGAAATCCTAAAGCTAACAAGAACTCAGCTAAGGAAAATAGTAGGACTACTAACAGGACACTGCTCTCTACAAAGACACCTCAACATCATGGGGTTAGTTGAAAATCCTACCTGTAGGATGTGTGAGAAACAGGACAAAACTCCATTCCACATACTATGCGAATGCTCTGCCCTTGCAATAAAAAGGCAAATCATTTCGGCAATCTCTACCCGACAATCGAAGAGATTGCAGAAACTCCTATCAGCTGTGTACTCAAATTTATTGAGAAAACAGAGCTGATAAAGTTAAAACACGAACGCGGGGTACAATAAACTTAGAGTTTCAGTGCAGGTGGGCCCAGCACCACACCCGTTCAGTATAATAATAATACTGGGTGCTGCGTTTTATTACTTTTAACTTTTACACTTTTAGTATTACACCTCTCAGGCGATAAAAAAGTGTGTGGCGCCTTTAATTTTTGTCAATTCTTTGAGGGGTCGGTTATTGAGCACTGACCACCTAACCCACACCTAAATTGCTCTTCGGAGAGCTATGCCGAAGTTTCGCCAGTAATTGCAGAAGCCCAGGTAAGTAAACGGCCGTTTGAAGTCGCAGAAGCTTTTGTTGGCGAGAGCCGAAGTTACGCCGCAAAATCACACCTTTAAAGGGTTTTTTTCCTATAAGATACTTCAAGATGTGTATATGATAAAGACAAATGGGCTTAATGAATAGTACCTTCAGGTACAAAAGTGCGTAATTCCACACATAACCCCACGCTAATAGAATACACGTGCATTTATCCTTAAGGTATTTGGACTTAAAACCCTCTGCTGAAAACTAGGAAAATAAATTGAGATATCAAAGAATGAGATTCAATGATTCCTTAAAAACACAATTTCAAGCTTACCGTTATCTGAAACGCTTTCGGTTTTTAAGGCGTTCAATCCTCTCGAGGATTTTTATTATCATATGAGACCCCAAGTTCCTAAAATAGGATCATTACCACAGAATCCACCAAAGTAATTTCCTGCTTTTGTGATAGTCCAAGCTACAACAATTTTAGTAGGGTGAGAATTTGCTGTTGTGTGTAATATTTATCATAGTTTTTTGTGACTCCTGATTCCTAGTTTACAGCTCCCACGTTCAAGGGACCATATCGGACAGGAGAAATTCTATCTCCGGTCGTCGCCTACTTGAGCACCCTAGAAAGCGAGGGGGTAAGACGAACTTATGTCAAACACTTGAAATGGCCCAGCATACTCCAACCACTAACCCCCCTCTCAGAAATGCACCTATGGAACAAGATTTGGTGGTCCTTAGCCGCTCTCGGATGATTCAGAATCAGCAGGAACGACCGAAAAGTCGTAAAACTAATCCGAAGCTCGGAAAAATAAGACGACTTGCTACTGCCTGAAGAAAATTTCAAAACTTACTTTTTGGATAAAAACTAAATTATTTCAAACAACTCAAGGATAGGATAAATATCAAAACATGCTTATTTCTTGATAATAATCAATTTCTAGGATTTTTACCTTGAGTGTAGATACAGTGCATTTCAAATTAAAGCAAGGTTAGACGTGCTCATTTGGACATCATGTTTTACGGTAAACAAAGCTAAAATCTCGCTAGCACTCAAAAGAAGAAAGAAGAAGAAACGAAAAACTGACAATAAGAAGAAAAGTAAATTGCAGACAAAATTAGGTAAAAAGACAGATCAAGAAGAAGGCCCGAAAGTAAAGAAACCAGACATTAAATCACGGAGATTTTATGAAAGCGGAAACCACCTCAGATGCACCTGTAGGGGGGTTCGAGAGTGCCAATAACCGGAGTCCTGTTACTCCTCTAACCCCTCAGGTTAAAACTGGAGTACCTACCCCTCCCCTAATGGAACCCACTAAGTAAATTTGTTGCATATCACAATGCTGTAGCAACCATGTTAAACAGCAGTAATTCAAATTTAGGGCAAAGGAACGCCCTAATAAATACCGGAAATGAAAATAATGCAGAAAACGATATACCTGGAACAAAAAGTCAAGAAACTAAAAAAACAGCACCCTTGTCCAAATAAAGGATGAAAGTCATGAGGTTATTAAGAAAACCGTAAGAGCATTGGAACCCGCCAAGGCAGTTTAAGCCCTGCGTGTGAATGCCCTTGCTCCCATCAACACAGTACTAGAAATAGAAGCACGAAAGCAAAACCAGCCAATGAACTATCTTTTGACTCAATGGACAACATTTACTCTTCGTACAAATTTTAAAAACATTTAAATAACCTATTTATATAAAAAAAAATTTAAGTTTTTACCACAGATTTCCCCACTGTTTTAAGTGTACATTAATTCGACCGCCAAATGAATAATAAATAAAAGGCTGACAAAATTAAATAGCATTTAAATCGTTAACCTACTTTTGTTATTTTTCAAAGCAAAATCGACTTTTTTTCAATAAAGTTTCGTCAATATAAATTTGTTTATGTTATGAAAACTTGATCTGTAAATTACAATTGCAATCATAATGATTGCTAGTAGTTGACCTTTAAATAAATCGGTATCAGGTTTTGTAATGTATCGTGATTAAGTTTTAGGTGCACTGAAGTAATGGCAAAAGAGCATACAAGAAGATTACATCAAAATTATCGAGTAAAGCTTAAATTTTTTAAATCAGTCGTTAGTTGTCGATTATTCTTGTGTACATGTCTATGTAAATACAGATTATTGATTCCAGGTTATTGGTTTTGGTAATTTTAATGATAGTGATACTAACGACAATGACACCTCGGTAATAATAAATCTATAAAATTAAGCAACCTTGGTTAAAATGTAGAGAAATTTAATGCTGAACAAAATATACAAAAGATATAAAAACAGTTAGATACAAAAATATTGAAAAGTTAGGACGTTGGCTGATTAATTGGGTAATTTGTGACCCTTAATTTACAATTTTAAAAGTTATATGTATTGCAATTTTTGCATCAAGATTACCACCTACGTTAAAGTGAGCTTCTGTCTGAATTAAATTCGATTTAAATTAAATTTTATAATTAAAATTATCAAAATACCACAAAAAACTTGTGGGGTTATCCGTCATTATTTTAATATTTTTAATTGAAATTATAACAAAATATCCCAGGGAAAAGAAAAGTAATAGAGAAACTTAAACAGCTGTACTGTAATATTGACAAGAAAACAGATTAATACTAATATATTTATTTTATTTAATATTTGTTTAGAATACATTATATTATAATTATATTATAATTTATTTCTAATGTTATTTATTCAAGCACGATGTAAACACAAGACTGTATAAAACCCCGGACTTGTCCACCTAAAATGGGAATAAAGCTACGGTTCTTATGTTGCAAAGGTAGTGTTAACGAAGTGAAAATGAAATTCGAAAATTGTGTACATTGCAGCATTGGGAGAGTGATAACATTTACATCCATTGTAGGATTTCCATGTGTAATCTACAGTTGCCGTCACACAGACCAGTTACAAATAATAACCATTCAGCGCTCTAAACTACATTTGTGTACCAGCCTGTTTGTTCTATTTTTGCTGATGGTAACATGCTGTTTATGTGGAATTAATATAAAAAATTCATTGCAGAAAGATAACGCATTTTTCAATGTTGTAATCCACACTTTAGATTTAATGCTTTACATTTGTTCCATAATGCTCATAACGATATCACTTTTAAATGTCGATATTGTAATTGATGTTTTAAAACAGTTCAAGAAATAATAGATAAATGGCAAGAACGTACAACAAAGATTCTCTTATCGAAAACCGATAACATGAAATTAAAAAACCATAATGTACAGAAATTTTGTATTAGTAGCTACACTTATGGGTATAGTGCTATTAATTTTATTCTGGGTGGATAGAGACCCAAATTGGAGTACAGTTGAAAAATTTGGAACTGTTTTTTCCATTTATGTTAATCTAATGTTTGGCTTTATTCTTGACATTATAGGGCACCTATATGTATATATTTATATTAGTTATCAAAATGATCTTAAAAATGAATTAAGTGAAATATTTTATTTGGATAAAAATTTGAGTAACCCATTAATGTCTTACGCGGAGTTACACATGAAACTATACAAGCTTGTAAAGCTATTCAACGCATATTTCGATCCCAGCTTCATTTTGTGGCTGGTGGCAGCTGCACCACTTCTGATTTGTTGTACTTTTTTGTTACTAATGTGTTTCTTAGAGAGCGAGCTAAATCCATTAACACCACGAGTAATATTAATTTCATTAATACTAGGATGTCTTGTATTAGCTTTGATTTACCTTATGATCCTTGCAACACGTCTAAAAAAATTTGGTATGTATCTTGAATCTATTTA
This sequence comes from Lycocerus yunnanus, assembly GCA_036346125.1. Classification (NCBI taxonomy): domain Eukaryota; kingdom Metazoa; phylum Arthropoda; class Insecta; order Coleoptera; family Cantharidae; genus Lycocerus; species Lycocerus yunnanus. The sequence goes on along the minus strand of JARFIX010000145.1, from coordinate 343,025 downwards.
ATATATTAACGTATTTTAGTAATAATAACAAAGTAGATGGCGTTGGTAAAAGTTGGTTAGTTTCGTTTTTATGAAAATTGCCCCCTTCTCTCTAGCTCTGCAGGCTGTTTCTCTTAAGTATTGCTATCTACTTAATATGGAGGAGAGAGCAAGAAAAGAATTGATAAATATTATATAAATTTGTATGACATTTTATATCTACAGTGTTTATGTCTTTGTTTAGAAATTAATCAGTTCGTAAATGATTTATTAACTTGGAGTTTTAATTTGATTTTTTGAATTTTTAATTGATTAAAATAAATTTGTTTATTTATGTGTAGATATATTTGTTTACGTTGAATTGCACTTGAACAAAACCACATACGTACATTAACCCGATTAATCGATTTAGTAATAATTTTTTTCTGATTTTAGGGAAACGACACTCTAACTTTTTTGGACAAATATCCTGTAAGCATTTTAACACAAGAAGAAGGGGTTAAGGTAAAATTATTTTTTTAAATTGGGTGACCAGACTTTTCTATGCCTGTTCCAAAGTGACTAATTCTAAAGTTTGAAACCTTTTACCATCAATGATTCTATTTCATGTTTTTATTCAATCCTGGATGGTATTCTGAGTGAACTCACAAATTTTGCTCACCGTCTGGGTTAGTGTTAATGGACCTATTTTTAAAACATGTAAAAATATCAATTAATTTTATATTTCCACTTTTTAGACAACCCTTGAGTTGAAAGTAGTAGAACGATTTTTTTTCATGTCACTTAATAAGTCATTTTTTGTTACATTATTACTTAGGTTCTGATTTTTTAAATATTTTTTTCAAGTTTATCTTTGCACTCTTTAATTTTACAAAATAAAATAAACAATTTTCTTTCTGTTTTCTAAACATGCAGTCTTTTAAAAATTATCTTATTGCCCTACTCTAGGACGATTGTGTTTGTATGTACGGTCGGCCAGTTTCCAAGATTTTTTAATTTATTAAAATAATTTTTTTCTTATGCTAAACGTACTTAAAAATTAAAAAACTGAGGTCCCAGTTTGACCTCTACTTTTAAATAATAAAATAAAAAACAGCAAAACCCCTGAATTTTAAAGTGAACATTCCTTTATGTCTAATAAATAATATTTCTTTAATGTTTTAGTTTGAAATAATTAAAAGCCTTTTTATAAAGAGAAAACCAGTACTTGCGGCTTCAGGCATAGTTCCCTTGGATATTACATTAATTGGATCTGTAAGTTTTTTATAATAATTTACTCAGAAATACTGAAAAATATTGATTTTACTGTTTTTGTTTTAGTTATCGGGAACAGTACTTACTTACGTTGTCGTTGCAATACAATTTCACATACTTATATGGAAAGTAACGAAGTAAACTAGCACATATACTTTACGTCACTAGGTGAAGACAAATATTACTTTAGAATTTAAGACACAAAGAATTTCACGGATTAATTGAATCCGTAAAATTGAATGTGAATTAGAATATGAGATTTTAGTAAGCCTGATATTTTCTTTTGACTTAGTAGCAACTTATTAGAAAATAAAAATGACCAAGTAACATATTCGAATTCGAATTAAGCTTAATTTTTTAACTGTTTAATTAGTAAAATATTTATTCATTAGTAATGTAATTAAGCGCACTTTAGCAAATTTTATTAATTAATATTAATATAGAAGAAATGTAGAAATTACTCGTATTACTAGAAAACACTTCACTAGGATGCTTTGCCTTTACTCTTAAATTTGTATCTGGTAACTTATTTTTGAAAGCAACTGTATATTTTGAGTTTCAGCTTTGTTAATAAATTTTTAAAATGGTGTAATTTTAAAATTTAGAATTATTTGATTTTTCACAAGAGTGACTGATGTACTATTAAACTTAGTGATTGCGTTTTGCAATAAAGTTATTTGGTCTTTTAAAATAGTTCAAATTTTCATTTGATTTTGGTATAAATTCTGAATTTTTGATCGCATTTTTATGGTCCAAATTACCAGTTACGATTTTTATTAGTAAACCCAACCCGTCAATAAGTCTTCGCTTTTGTCTTTTTAAATATGTCAAAAAGTTAATTTGAGAAATTTGTTTGTTGATTAAACTTGATAAGTGATCTATTAGTTGCTAAGAGTTATAAAAATCCTTTTGATGTTCTTTATTAATATGAACGTTATTAAATGTTAGATTTAAAATTTTATATTGATTTTGTAGTTTGTCAAATTCATTTATAATTTGTGTAATGTCGAATATTTGTACAAAGATCCATGATGAAATTTTGTTCTGGTGTTACCCAATTTAACGATAAAACACCAGGGTTGTCCGTTAATCTTGTATAAGTTAGTTGGTTTGCTGTAACTAGCCAGAAACACCTCAAAAGAGATTGTGTTTCTTTAAAATAAGTAGATATTTTGGTCTATTAGAATTTGGTAGTAAAACTTTAAAATGTTACTTTATATAAAGATATCAAATTTTCTAATTTAAAAAAAATTGTTTTTCAATTAAATTTATTTTAATTAATTTTAAAATCAAAACGTGTCTAAGGGTTTATTAATTATTAATTTGTTTATACCTGCTACTGATTTTCTATTTTATTTGCATATTTAATCATCTTTATTGAATTTATATAAAAATTATTAATTTTGTTGACTTACGATGTTTCGGTATTATCATAACTATTGTAGTAAGATCTTTTAATTGTTCAGCAAGTTTGTCAATCATAAAAATTTATTTAGTTAAAGTACTACGTTAAAATTATTACTATTACTTAAAATTAAAATTCTATTTGCTTAAAATTTAATTAAATTACTTTGAAAACTAATATTTAATTAAAATTATTTTTCTATCAAGTTATAACTATTTTTATTTTTTAGGACATTGGTAAATTAATTGTTTGTGGATTAGATTTTAGCACTTACGCTATAATAATTATTATTATCATCATCATTTCTTGAATATTTATTCTTTGTTGATTATTTCTCACAGCTAAGGTGTTTAACGAGTTGTTCGTTGTTGGCAGCAATTCTTATCTACCATGTCGTATTTGTCGCTTGATCAGCTCCCAGGATTTTGACTCTTGCACTGATCTTCTTAAAATTAAGTTTACTCGATTTGGAGAGGCGATTTTGAAATGATGAGCAATGCTACAATTTTCACTTCACGACCGTATTTTCTTCAAGTTAGGGTTCCTCGATTTTGAGAGGCGATGTTGAAACGATGTGTGACGATGGTACACTTTTCACTTCGCGATCGTGTTTTGCTGCGATTTTTATCTACGTTTGTTGCAGAGATGACTTCCCAAAAATCAGACGATTTTCATTCCGAATTTAGGAAAATTCGATTCGTTTTGACTGCGCCAGTTATGAGTTTGTTCCTCTTAAACTTCGTAGAAAAATTTAAATTGAGACTACATTTCTTCAAAAGTTTAAAACTTTAATATTTCTTCCCTGCACTAATTAATCTAGCTAATTGAATAATTGAAAACATATGCACCTACGCTTGATAAAAGCGACATAGCGGTTGAAGAATTCTATCAGGAAATAGATCAGCTCATAAAAACAATAAAAAAGCAAGATATGAACATAATAAAGGGCGACTTTAATGCTAAAATAGGCCAGGGAAGATTTGAGAAAATTATTAGAGAATACGGTTTGGGAGACAAGAACGAAAGAGGAGATAGACTGCTAGAATTATGTCAGGAAAATGATTTCGTTATCACCAATACATGGTTCCAACTACCACCTAGACGTCTATATACCTGGAAATCTCCCTAAGATAAACCCGATCATATTATTAGGAATCAGATAGATTTTGATATGATAAACAACCGATTCCGAAATGCGGTTAAAAGCGTCAAGACATACCCAGGCGCTGATATAAACTCAGATCACAACCCGGTAGTTGCAGATATAAGACTCAAACTGAAGAGAATAACCAGACATAATGAAATAAAAAAGATAGATGTTGAAAAATTAAAAAATGAAACTATCAGGATTGCATATACTAAAGATATTAACAAGGAAATCGGAAAGTTAAATGTAGACAACATAGAAGAGGCATGGACGAAACTTAAAAACACCATCAAAGCGACTGCAATCAAGCACCTAGGTTTCTATAGAAGATGCAAAAAAAGGAGTGGATGACGGAAGAAATACTGGATTTGATGGAAGAGAGAAGAAAATGCAAGAACACGGCAGAGTATTATAATAAAAATAAAGAGGTGCGAAAGAAGATAAAAGAGGAAAAGGAGGCTTGGCTGAGAGAGAAATGCAGAGAAATAGAGCAACTGGAAGGTATACACGATAACTTTAATCTGCACAAGAAGATAAGAGAAATGACATACATCGGTCGTCAACAACAAAAAACAAGGAAACTATTAGATGAAAATAACAAAATAGTACTAGAGGAAGAGCGACAGGCAAAAATCTGGAAGACATATATTACAGAGCTTTTTAAAGATAATCGAACAGATCTTGATGATGCTAATAATCAAGCGGAAGGACCGAGTATACTGAAAGGCGAACTGAGAAAGGCACTTGAACAGGCAAAAAATGGTAAAGCAGCAGGTCCCGATGAAATAAGTGTGGAACTCATTAAAATGATAGACCTAGACAAAAATGATATGCTGTTAAAACTATTCAATAAGATATACAACACCGGAAAAATACCAAAAGAGTGGCTACGATCGACGTTTATCACTCTACCAAAAAAGCCTAACGCTAAAAGATGTAATGATTATAGACTAATTAGTCTAATGAGTCATGCACTGAAGCTTTTCCTTAAAATACTACACAATCGCTTATGGAGAAAAATCGAAACAGATATAAGCGAAACCCAATTCGGATTTAGAAATGGAATGGGAACACGCGAAGCACTGTTCGCCATATGGGTTCTTGTTCAGAAATGTTTAGACCAACAGAAGCCAGTCCATATTTGTTTTATTTCTTCTTCTTCGGCCACACTTCATTGTGTGTAGGCGATCAGCTTAGCCGAAGCCAAGCTGACTTTACTAGGAATATAATTAATGGGTGGTTTCGTTGCCTTCCCACAGTCCAAAGATTGATATCGGACCTTTGATCACAGCAGTGTAACCGACTCGACTAGGAATCGAACCATGGTCTACCGCTTTAAAGTCGGCCGGTGTATGCTTTACGCTACACTGCTGGTATTTTGTTATATTTGTTTTATAGACTACGAAAAGCATTTGACAAAGTAAAGCATGATGCCCTTATGACACTACTCAGGCAGAGAGGAATTGATAGCAAAGACTTAAAAATTATAGAAAACCTATACTGGAATCAAACAGCGCATCTAAAGATAGGCAGTTAAATAACTGAATACAAAAGGGTGTTAGGCAGGGTTGCATTCTGTCCCCACTGCTGTTTAACCTTTACTCCGAATATGTTTTCAAACATGCATTAGATGACGTGGAGAAGGGTATTCAAATAAACGGAAAATGGATAAGCAACATTCGATATGCAGATGACACAATGCTTCTTACCAACAACCCGTCTGATCTCCAATTCCTTCTCAATGAAGTTAATGAGGTTAGTAACGAATATGGACTCAATATAAACATAGATAAGACGAAAACGATGATCATCAGCAAGGCTAGAACGCAAAACCCTCAAATATGCATAAACGGAAGCCAAATAGAGAGTTGCAAATTTTCAATACCTAGGGTGTTTATTGAATGAAAATTGGGATCCAGATAAGGAGATCCGAAAAGAATTGAAATGGCACGAGGAGCCTTCCAGAAGATGAAACGACTTGTATGCAATCGCGATATATCTTTGGAGACGCGGTGGCGTACAGTAAAATGCTACATACTACCAATTCTACTATATGGAGTAGAGGATGGACACTGAAGATATCGTCCGTCAACAAGCTGGAGGCCTTCGAAATGTGGCTCTACCGCAGGATGCTAAGAGTTTCATGGGTGGACAGGGTTTAAAATGAAGAAGTTCGCAGGATGAATAAAACCGGGAACTCTACACCGTGATTAAGAAAAGAAAAGATTCATATTTCGGCCACATATTCAGAGGAGATAAGTATGCTCTACTACAACTGATTATGGAAGGCAAAATCGAAGGCAAGAGAGGCCTGGGCCAAAAACGTTTCTCGTGGCTAAAAAACCTGCGGCAATGGTTTGACATCCGCGAAGACGAAAAATTAATACGTATGGCACAAAACAGGAAAGAGTTTGAAATGATGATCGCCAACCTCTGTTAAGAGACGGCACCATAAGAAGAAGAAGAATTGAAAATAAAATCATTCAGTAATATTTTTAGAAATACTATTTAATTCTTTTAAAAATTGTTTCTGTAGCTTTTGATGTAAGACATCTAATTTAAATAGCAAATTATGGAAAATTTGTGATTTTTAAGGTCACCATAGTTAAGGCTATCGAAAAAAGCCTGACAAATCTGAAAAGATATCCTACTAAAAACTGTATTTGCAATTAGATTACAAAATTTCATTATATTATGTAATATTCCAGTCGGAGCAACATCTAGATTCTACGTGGATCATTGCAAAATTCTTCTATAGACCACAGAGTTCCTATTTTCAAAAGACTGCGAATGCATTTCCAGTCAATTCATAAAATTAGTATTAATATTGTCGTATCTCCATCAGCAAGACCGTAATACCCAAAATAAATTTAAAAAACTAATTTCATGCATATTCGTCTTGCTAATTTGGGGAGAGTTAATCAACTCGGGTTGCGATTTTTACAATTTATTTTTTAAATTATGAAAGATAATAATGCAGTAGGTGCATCAAAAGACTAAAACTTGCAGTCTGGCCACAAATTAAAAAAAAACGATTTTAAAAATTATTTTGCAATGCAAACTTTCTTCTTATTGGCTTTTTGGAAACTGTAACCCCGCCCATTCAAAATTAAAACTAGTTTTTAGCACTAAAAGTAATTTTAAATAAGTATTTTATCTTTCTTTCTCAGTCCGTTTACCCTTAAGAGGGTTTGGTGACTCTATTTTTAGAGTTCTCTTGGCATTCTACCTCGGTGGTTTGCCATTGCCTGCCGAGGAAGACGGTCAGAAAATTCTCACTCTTTTAGCATTTAGCATTTGACGCACTTAAGCGCTATGCCGCGACCGTCTTCATTATTTAGTATTCTATATTAAGTATTTTATATTTATAACATAATTGAGAATGGTAGCAAAGCCATCGACTTCGCAACATTAAAAAATCTTCCCCAAGTCCAGCAGAACTCAAAATGAACCAATTTCTTTCAACAGATCCGAGGGCACTCATTAGAAATATCTGTATCCTATGCAAAAGATGCGGCATCGGGCGATGCATCATGGCATGAAGCGACGAATGTATTTGTTTATATTTATTACTAGCAAATCACTGAAGCCATTAAATTTTTAAATATTATAAATTTAAAAAATTTTTAGTTTCACAAAAATGTAAGTAGCCAAAATTTTTGAACAAAAGTAATTAATAGATTTTAACAAATCTATGGCATTCTCTACTTAACTAAACACCAAGTTTAATTCTTGAACTTGATTATAATTTTGGTGTTTGTATTTGTTTTACTACATTTATCTCTAACAAGTCACTGACTTTTTGACTAATCCACTATTCTACCGGCCAACCAACCTACTGGCCCACGGACAGAAAAAAAACTTCCCGATACGCTGGACTTCTGTATTGTTGGAGGTATCTCTCAAAACTATCTCACTATCAAGTCTTGGTTCGAACTTTCCTCTGACCACTCTCCGAGCATAGCCACACTCTCTGCTCAAATTGCTGAACAATCCAAACCTGCAACACTGCACAATAAACAGACAGACTGGGCCCTATTTAGAGAAATACTACTCCGTAAGCTTCCTCAACAAATCTCATTAAAATCTGAGTATGACATAGTAGATGAAGCGATTCAAAGACTTACAACAAATATACAAGAAGCAGCATGGGAAGCTACTCCAGAAAACACAAATAAAAAGATAGAAAATTACTATCTAAAACAAATTAAAAAAAAATACGAAAAAAAAGAAATCTTAGGAAAATCTGGCAGAACTCTCGTGCACCTGGCGATAGAACAAATTTCAACAGAGCAGTTCGAAAACTTAAACTATTACTAAAGTATCATAAAAATCAAGAAATCCAAAATTATCTAAATGGATTAACAGCGACCGAGTCATCGGACTACTCTTTATGGAAAGCAACAAGCAAATTCCATCCATCCAAATCCCCAACCACGAATAGGCGAGAAGCGACAAATAGAAAGCAAACACTTTTGCCGCCCACTTAGCTGAGGTTTTTAAACCCTTCCAATCAGAAGCTACCGAAGATGATTCAATCAACGAATCTCTCGAAATTCCATTCCAACTAGAAATGCCAATAAAGAAAATCAAAATGAGAGAAGTCTCTAATTATATCAAGAAAGAACTAAACGCCAAAAAATCTTCGGGAGCGGACCTAATAACTGCAAAAGTACTAAAGGAACTACCAGAAAATGCTATCAAACTCATTACCATGATATATAATTCGATGCTGAGATTGGGATACTTTCCTTTGCAATGGAAGGTTGCTCAAATAATACTAATCCCTAAGCCAGGGAAACCGCCAACGGAACCAGGTTCATATAGACCTATCAGCCTGCTAACTATCCTATTGAAAGTACTCAAGTCATACCTTACCAATAGGCATTTCTTTGTGAGGTTTCAGAAAGCATTTTCCTCGCTTTTTTCCGTCGAGTCTGGAGTCCCCCAGGGTAGTGTGCTTGGTCCGATCCTCTACCTTCTATACACAGATGATCTGCCAATAACCAGAGATACAGTTGTGGCTACTTTTGCGGATGATACCGCAATCTTGGCGTTTCATTCCAATTCAGCAACTGCGTCTGCACTGCTACAAGATTGCCTGATCAAGTTTAAAATTGGTTAAAAAAATGGCGTATTAAGACAAATGATCAAAAATCTATACATATAACGTTCACTAATAAAAGAGACACTTGTCCCCCTGTAAGGCTTAATGGAAACCAATTACCACCAAAAGAAGAAGTCAAATACCTGGGTATTCACCTTGACAGAGCTAACATGGAATAAACATATATGGAACAAAAGACTTCAATTGGGTCACGCCTTTAGAAAGCACTATTGGCTGCTTCATCGTAACTCCCAATTATCTCTTGAAAACAAAGTGCTGATATACAAAATCATCATAAAACCAATATGGACGTACGGCATCCAATTGTGGGGAGCCGCTAGCAACTCAAACATAGCTAAAATTCAGCGCTTTCAATCAAAAATACTAAGAGCTATCACAGATGCGCCATGGTACGTTCCTAACATAGTAATCCAACGTGACCTCGATATTCCCACCATCGAAGAATGCATCAAGACACACAGCACTAGATATCATGAACGTGTAAAGTACCACCCCAACTCTCTTGCGACAGATTTGCTGACAGCTCAACGAACTAGGAGACTGAAACGTAGCGACCCAATAGACTTGCCACACAGATTCTGAGGAAGACATCGAGGCCTAACGTAGCACTCTTGGGTGTTAAGTGTAAAGGGAGTGAACCACAGGGTTAACTCCTTCTATGTCATAATTCACAGTCATATAATTTACTCATTGTCAATAGACAGATTGTAATATAAGAGGAAGTTAATAAAAAAATTATAATTTTGGTGTTTGTATTTGTTTTACTACATTTATCTCTAACAAGTCACTGAAGCCATTTAGTTATTAAATATTATAAATTTAAAAATTTTAATTTCACATTACAAAGAGTAATTCTTGAACTTTATTATAATTTTGATTGGTTTGTATTGTTTTTATTTTTCTATTGCTGCTCATCTGTAAATGGCATTTAACCTTATTGAAAAAACTCGGTTAAAATAAAATACCCTAGTACCTCTTGTCCGTGTCTTTTAAATTTGAAAACCTTAATTTTATCTGAAACTTTATTTTAATCATAAATTCATCCGTTCCAAACTAAACTAAAGAAAGGGCTTCTTCTTGTTCTTCGCGTGCCATGCACTTTGCACGAATGTAGATGATAATCTTTTATTACAAATTATAATTGTTTTTGAATCACACATTTGAATCGGACCAAGAAAAGATTCGAAAACTGGATGAACTAATTTTGAAAGAATTTGCCAGAAAATATCGAAATATTGAAAAATATTTAAAATAGAAATTAAAAACTTCAAAACTGAGAATTTACAAAAAAAAGAAAAAGTTGTTAACTTAAAGCAGTTGATTGTTATTGGCGGTTATAACACCAAAATGTCCTAAATCCTGGATGCTGGATGATGGTAGTAAGGGGTGCACGAAGTAAGGTAATTACGGCAACCCAGCAATGAACTGCAAAGGTCAGCGGTCCTTTACCACATGTGCTAGCAGTTTGGACACAGACAATCAGCAGCACCTGCTTAAGTCTCAGAGCAGAGATCAGAAGGTGCTGGAAGTGCGACAATATGAGGAAAAGAGAAGTAAAGAAGAACAAAACCAATCGAGCGGTCAAAACTTGCCTGTCGAAACAGCTCATAGTAAAAGAGTGCAGCAGATATACCTCCAACGGCCAAAGTTATAAAAAAGTTAATGGCGAAGGGTACAAGGAAAAAGCAGTCAAGGCAATAGTTAATATTGTAGCAAAGAAAGGTACTATAAAAAGTACAGCCGAATATTAGATCTTTCTAAGGACATTGTGTGCAATAGAAGTTTTCAATAGAAGGAAGAGGAAGAGAGAGAAAGGAACAAGATGTTTTACACGTTTCTGTAATCAATTTACAGTGTTTTCAAAAAAATCGTTAAATTATTAAGTAAAAAGCATTCAGGAGAACGGTTCAATAAAAATTCCTCGCACCATAAAAATAGTTAACAATATAAAAATTATCAAATAATATCTGACGGCACAAAACAAAGATCTTACCTTTTGATGTCTTCTTTCTTTATGATTGAACTTGGATAACAATGAAAAGATAACCAATGGTGGAGTAATTGGGCGAATTTTTCAAAATAAAATTTGCTATGAGTTTCGGGCAAACAGGTGGAACTTTGCACCAAGCAAAAATAATAATGGCGAGAAAAAATAACACCCTAAAAATTCAAACTTAACACATCATTTGTTTTTTTCAGGTTATCAAACCCACCTCAAGATGTTGTTGGAGAGTGTATAATAATTTTAAGCAATGTTAATATACATGAACGACTTTAATCCATCAATAACAAAAGCCAGATTACTTCCAAAAGGTGCTTAATAAAATAGGAAAAATCCAAAATCGTAGTAACCAATATTAATCCCAAAAAAACTTGAATTAAAATAACTTGATGTTTCACAATAAATCGATTAACTACATCGTCCGAATAAAATTACTTTACTCAAAAATTTTTAATAAGTAAAACTTTTTCGAATTGCAAGACTCAATTGGAAAAATGTGCGTTTTATCAATACCGATAAGCATTTGTCAAATGTATTTAAATTCAAAATTTGAATTGGTATGCCACATTTTGGAAATTATTGAAATACATTTGAAGAAATCTGCAATTATTTAAAAATATCTTCAAATGAAAATCAAACAGTAACAGATTTTATGGATTTAGATTTTTAGTGCTCCAAAGACAGACCTTTTGCAACTAATAATTTATAGTATATTATAGTAACAACTTACCAGTATTATGATCCTCCAAAGTTTGAAGAAAAATGAATTAATATTGGTAAATGATGCAAGCAATGTGGCAAGATCAACGTTATTATTTTTTGTAATAAACACATTCATCAATAAGTTTTCGTGTAGTCATTAGAAATATTCATCATTTGAACGGAGACTAAACAGTTAAAAGACACCATTGAAAAATTGGAGTGCACTATAAAACAAATCTAGAACATCCGACAAAGAGCAAAAAACATAAATATTTCCCTCTTTAACGGGAAGCTTAGCTGTAAACCATAACAACAAAGATATTTATGAAGTGACTAAACTTTTAAATTCCATTGTAAAAGTTGAACCTCCCCCCCCAAACGAGAAGTACTCCATTATATTAAATATTAAAATATTTAATATTTCTGGATGTTAATAAAAAAAAATTTTTATCACTAATGTATAACTATTGTTACAAAACGCTCACTGACACTACGCCTATTTCCTCCTGTAGGTGTTACTATAGGAAGCTACTAGCTCTAGCTTCTCGCTGAAGTTCTTCACAGCAGGGGATATCCACGGACACAAGCTTCTCAACCTTTTATCAAACTTACCTTACTCGACAGCAAAACTTATTAAAATCAACCTTAAACTTGAAAGGGCGCCAACCAAGCGATATACTCAGCAGATTGTCACCAAAGTACTATTTGCCAAAAAATGAAAGAAGCAGAAATAAAACAATTGTTGGTCAACGCAACTTTTTTAATTTCACCTTCATAACTTCCCTGTGCTAACATTAACTTTCATTGTGAAACTAAAATTGAAAAAAAAATTGAATAAAAATGTATAACTTGAACAGAAAATGACTGCTGATAAATTGCGCAAATTAACATTTAAGAGTTTAACAAATTAAATTTGAAATATCCAACCACAAAATGAATCTCCATAAAATAATTATTGTCACACAGCAGTTTCCAATAATTACTGATTTGGTAATTAATTGCAAAAAAACTTAAAAGACGTCTTTCGCAACCAAAAATTTGGTGATGAGTCAACTGGATCTTGAATCGAGTGATCAGCATTAAGTATGTTTATTTATATCTCGATTAATATAGTAACTATATTTATACTGTAAATTATAAAATTAACTATAAAAACACTATAAATTATATTTAAGTAAATTCTTTATTTAATTTATTTTACAAGTAGATACCTAATTTCAGTAAATTTTGTTCTATTTTTAGCACAATAATTGTGTCTTATTTATTTATCCTACTATTAAACATTATTACAACAAATTCCTTCAGAAAATCCTAATAACTACTGAAAAGTAAAAAATAAAATGTATTTCGTACAATAAGAAACACTATTTCTACATGCGAATAAAGTCGTTTAAAGTAACAAATTGGATTAGTTGCATCAACAATAGGATAATGTTGCAGGAACTAAAATTAGTTGCAAATTGAACTAATATAAAATGTGACAGAAATAACCGGATTTGTTACATAAAAAAATATATTTGCAGTGACAAGAAGTTCATAGGAATATAGTTATTAACAAATAAAGTTATGAAAGAACAGATCTTTTGTTATGTGAACTAAACTACTCACATTTATATCAATTATATTGCTTTACGCAAAAAAAATTGTAATAATTAATTAAGGGGTTACACTACCTTGGTTCTTGGAAAAATTTGACACACACAGCTATTAAAAACATGAAAATACATAGTAGTGTTACGAATAATTTAATATATTAACAATTTAAAAAATATCGGATGTGGCCACCCAAGCAGCATTTTGATGCTAAAAAGCAACTAACAGCTAGCTAAATAGCTGTATTAGGCAGCATAGTTGCTGCGGCAGCCAGCTAAATAGCGTTTAAATTGCATCCCTATTACAGCAATATTGCAAAAGTGGCCCACTATTTTTCAGCAAAAAGCTAAATATTTAAAAGCAATTTGGTTACTACCAGACAGCTAATAGCGTGTTTTTACCTAGTAAAATAGCGCCTTTTAGCTAGCAAAATTGTGTGCTTTTAGCTATCAAAACCGTGTAATTTTAGCTAGCAAATATGAATTAAAAACAAATCATAGAAACAAATTAGTTAAATAATACAAATACAAAAATTAGTTCATATTTGAAACGATATCTTTAAATGATTATTAATATTGAATATTTTGTGCGATTTAAGACAGCAGTGTAGCAGTATTGCAATATTGTTGTAAAACGGAAACAATGTAAAAAGGAAAAAAATAATTTGTTTAATTATTTAAATAATTGAGAATTATAATACCATTTTTTCAACTTATATATTTCAATTTTTTCTGGCCTGAAATACATATTTAATTTCTTACATTATTAGCATTTCAATATTTATATTTATACATTTATGTTATTTAATTATTAATCTACTTGTACTTAAATTTCTATAAATTTGCCATGTGAGTATCTGAAAATAGTAATTGAAATTTATGTCTTAACAATATAATATATACTTGTTTTTCTTACTTACCTTGACCGGGATTCAAATCATGGCCGCTTTGTTAATGGATTGAGATATCATCGCGTTAACCCAAGAGCTATCAGGGTATTTGCATAAATATAGTTGTTCAGTAGTCAAATTCACGAATTTGATAAATTTCAAAAATTATTTATTGATTATTTAATTTATTACGAAAAATATGAGTGTTATAGTCGGTTTAAACGTGTAAAAAATTGAACAATTTTTATAATGAAATTCATTCATAAATAAATTATTAAAACAATTTCAAAACCCACCTCGAAAAATAAAAGGATTTGGAATTATCTTTAAAAAGAAAGCTATAATAGTTATTAAAATGAAAAAAATATTTAACATTAAAATATAAATTTTATAAATTAATAATTTAAATTTTAATTTAAATATCAATGTAGTATGTACGTACACTAAGTATGATTTGTGTTTATTGCACGTTTTTCTTCTTGTAATTATTGTTAAAATTGAAATTAATTAATTATAACAAATAGTAACTAGCTGTAATACTGAAAAAAAAAATTAAAATAGAAATTTTTTATAAACTCCCACGTGGTCTTTTAAAAGTGCAAAAATTTTTTCCAAAAAGAAAACTATAATATTAAAATGTGAAAAATATTTATTTAACATTAAAATATATATTATAAAAAAACAATTATTTAATATTAAATATGAACAATTTTTTAATCTTAAAGTTTTTATTTCTATTTTAATTAAATAATATTTAAATAATATTATAGCAGCGTTTAGTTTGTTTAGAGTAAAAACAAATTTTTTTTTTCGTAAATATAAAACTGTTTTTCAAACATGTGCTTCTAGAATATGAAAGTGTATTGTCGTGTTTGTGACGTGTGAAAAATTATTTCTTCCCCTTATTGAAGAAGCCAATTGTCATGTTATGATGATTGAAATGATTATATTGTTGATGCTCGAAATAACGTAATAGTTGTAAAATTGTGCTTTTATTGTATCGTCGATGGTAACCTTATGTTGTATATTATGTATTTAAATTTTGACCACAAATTTAGTTTTTTAACTGTTTGACTTGGACACTCACAAATAAATAGCGATACAAATCTTGATTTTTTTAAATAAAATCTTTTATATTTGAATATAGTTGAATACAAAAAGAAAGAAATCAGTTGGTAACTCTGGTTTCATTTCACAAAGAAGGTCAAACTTACAACGACCCATCTGGCGTCTTATACTAAAGTGTATTGTGTAAAGTGTAATTGTGATTAATACTAAATATCAAGTGCATAATTGAATTAAACTACTTAAAATTAATTATAATTGTAAATTGTGCGACACATACAGTTCATATCTTATTACTAACTTTATATCGATGGTACAGCTGTGAAGATCGAGGTCATTAACATTCCAATTCAAAATCAGCGGTTCCAAAACATAAAAACGTTCCAATTCTTCATTACATGTCCAATCACTTGTAAGTACGAAATTTTCCAATAATTTAATTAAATTCCACCGTAATTTCTTCAATTCACTTTAATTTTCGTTACTTTTTCATATTGTTACTATTTATTTTGACACTGCTTGTCGAAATGTAATTTTATTTATTTATTTTTTTACATTTCAGGAGCACATGAAATACATGTTCGTAGGACAAGCGATCAAGCTCCACTAAATACATTTTTCGCATCGAATTGTGCCTTAAAATGTGAAATTTGCAATTGTTTCAACAAAATACTCGCAAAAACTGGATTGTGATTGGTTGAAAATTTAGTAACTCGGATTTCCATGAAATTTTCACCAAAAATTAAAGACTTCAAAGCCGTTTTCCACAAAATTATTATAAAAATTCTAGCTGTAACGGCTGCTTCACAACCGACCTTCAAAGTATGAATTCTTTCGTTGACCCCAATTTTAATTTTAAGACTCTTTATCCATTTTAACCACTTGCATAACAATCTGCTTTTAATTCCTCTTCTTTTAACACAAATTTTATTCACTTTCTTAGACATGTGCGAAGTTACGCCACTGTCTATGATAGTTGACTTGTAATTTTGTTGCGAATTTGTTTTAATAAAACAGAGTAAAGTGAAGCCTTATAATTAGGATTTTATAATTTTAGGAACTCATAAGCTGAGTACTGTTCAAGGAAGACCTTTGAAGCTAAATCCGAGAAATAAAGTAAATTTTCACAAAACTTAACCTCAAAATGTAGGGATGGCGAACCCACAACAGATTATTCCGGCAATTCCGGAACAAGGCGAGAGGATGATGTTATGCAGGAGGAGATAATGAGAAAAGCCCAAGCGTTGGCCGATGAAATTATCAACCAATATAAAAAAGAAAACGGTGAATGGACTATAGTAGCAAATTCACGCAAGAAAAAAAGAAACTCGCCAGATCCACCAAGAAATGTTAAGCAGAAAACAATGCTAGAATTCACAAAAACAGTTAACCCAATCAACAAATTTCAAATGCTAGAGGTCCAAGATGATCCCCAGACAGAAAGTACAAATAAAGACAAACTTTCTAATCCTGAAAAAACAAAACCCCCTCCAATCTTTGTAGCAGAAATTAAAGACATTAGCGGTTTGATAACCTTACTAGATTCTTCAAATGAATCTAAAGAAAAGTACTCCCTAAAAGCCCTATCAAAAGGTGAAGTCAAGATAATAACTAACGATGAAGTTGGTTATAAAGCTACAATCGCAGCCCTAACAGCAAAAGACGTAAAATATTATTCATATCAAATTAAAAACAAAAGAAGTTTTAGAGTGGTAATCAAAGGACTCCACTATTCTGCAAACACTACTCTCTTGAAAGATGAAATAACCTCCTATGGGCATGAAGTAAAAAGCATTTATAATATTAAAAGTAGAAGAGATCAACAACCGCTACCCATATTTTTCGTCGAGTTGGAACCCAAAGAAAACAATGGAGAAATATATAAAATAACAAAGCTGCAAAGTTCTATAATTCATCTAGAGCCGGTGCGGCAAACTAGACAGATTCCACAATGTGCTAGATGCCAGCGATTGGGGCACACTAAAACTACTGCATGCGTCAACCAAGATGTGTCAAATGCAGTGGATTCCACGACAACAAAACTTGTAAAGTAACTGAACGTAGGGATTTAAAATGTGCTCTCTGTAACGAGAACCACCCGGCCAGTTACAAGGGCTGTAGGGTTTACAAAGAACTACAACAAAAACAATATCCAGCCCGACGACAAAAAACCCAGCAACAACTAAATACGAGTACTCCAACAAATGCTCCAGAATCGATACCGACAAGGAAACATAATGTCAACAACGGTGTTTCTTACGCCTCAGTAACACAAGGAAAAGAAGAAAATATAGCCAATTTCAAAATTACCACTACAGAAACATCTCAAAACGTTGAAACGGAAAGTAGAATTTCTAAGCTAGAGAAGCTAGTAGAGCAGCTGGCCATACGTATGGACACGATGATGAATGTCGTGTCAAAACTGCTTGATAAGCTAAAATAATGGAAGAACACCTAAAAATAGCTGTGTGGAACGCCGATGGTCTTGTCAATCACGGACCAGAAGTTCAAGCTTTCCTGGTAGAACACAACATTGATATTATGTTAATCTCGGAAGCACACTATACAAATCGCAGCTATTTAAGGATCAATAACTACAACATTTATGTTACAAAACACCCAAACAACAAAGGCTGGGGAGGTAGTGCCATCATTATTAAAAACAAAATAAAACACCATGAAACACTTAAATACGAAACAGAATACATCCAGGCCACAACAATAGTTGTCGAAGACATGCGAGGTCCTATAACCATATCAGCTATCTACAGTCCCCCAAAACACGCCGTCAAGGAAGAACACTACAATAATTACTTTGCCACACTAGGAAATAGGTTTCTTGCAGGCGGAGATTATAATGCAAAACATTCCAAATGGGGCTCACGCCTAACAACAACCAAAGGCAGAGAGTTGGTAAAATGCATTGATAAAACAACTTGGGAGTTTTATCTACAGGAAAACCCACGTATTGGCCAAGCGATACAAACAAAATACCCGATGTCATCGACTTCTGTGTTACCAAAGGTATTCCACCGGACCATCTCACAGCCGAACAAAGTCTCGATTTATCGTCGGACCACTCTCCAATTCTGATAGTGCTAAGCACAAAAGTTATAAACAAATCAAAACCACTAAGACTCGCCAACAAGTTGACAAACTGGGAACTATTTGGGACACTAATTGATGAAAGGTTAAAAAATAACACCTCGCTTAAGACCCCGAAAGAAATTGATTCGGCGGTAGAAAATTTCATAACTACAATACAGCAAGCGGCATGGGACTCGACCACAGAACTAAACGAGAGCACATCCAAATACAACCATTCAAATAGAGTCAAAGAAGCAATCAGAGAGAAAAGGCAGTTAAGGAGAACTTGGATGATGACTAGAGCCCCGCGAGACAAAGAAAAACTAAATAGAGCGATAAGAACTACTAAAGATCTATTAAATGACGAGAGAAACCAAGCTATTCAAGAGTATCTCGAGAAATTGACTCAACAGAAGCTACCGAATACTCGCTTTGGAAGGCAACCTCAAAAATGAAAAAAACTAAAGATAACATACCCCCCATTCGAAAACCAGATGGATCATGGGCAAGAACTGATAAACAGAAAGCGGATGTATTTGCAAAACATCTAGAAAGCGTATTTAAGCCCTTCGTATCTGAAATTTCTCAAGAAGAAGAAGACGAAATAGAAATGTTTTTGAAAGCACCGTTCCAAATGTCACCACCAATTAAATCAATAAAACTGAGCGAAATCAAGGGGCTGATTAAACACAACCTAAATCCAAAGAAGGCTCCTGGCTACGACCTAATTACCGGTGTAGTTATTAAGAACCTACCGGATAGAGCTTTGATTGTCCTGACACATATTTTTAATTCAATCTTAAGAACCGGCCACTACCCATCACAGTGGAAAGTGGCCCAAATAATATTGATTCCAAAACCGGGAAAGCCAACAGAGCAGGTGTCATCATATAGACCAATAAGTCTCTTACCCATCCTATCAAAGCTGTTCGAAAGATTGTTTTTGAAGAGATTGAAACCGGTACTCGACGAACTTAACATCGTGCCGGAGCATCAATTCGGATTCCGCGAGCAACACGCGACTATAGAGCAGGTGCATAGAATAGTTGAAATAATTAATAGTGCATTTGAACGCAAGAAATACTGTTCTGCCGCCTTTTTGGATGTGACTCAGGCATTTGATAAGGTGTGGCACCGCGGATTGCTTTTCAAAATAAAAACAAAGCTACCTGCACCGTATTATCAAGTTCTGAATTCCTACTTAACAGACAGATACTTTATGGTTAAATTTCAAGAAGAGATTACTGAGCTGTACACAATACAATCGGGAGTCCCACAAGGTAGCGTCCTGGGACCAGTATTATATCTACTATATACTGCAGATATTCCATCTACACCAAATACGGTTATAGCGACTTTCGCTGACGATACTGCCATCATGGCAACTAGTGAAATACCTGCATATGCTTCTGAGAAACTACAAGAAGCACTGAATGAAATTGATAAATGGCTCAGAAAGTGGCGCATTAAAGCGAACGAAACAAAATCCCAACACGTAACATTTACCCTACGAAAAGGAACATGCCCTAGTGTAACCATAAATGGACAACAACTTCCCCAAGTAGAAAGTGCAAAATATCTTGGTATGCATCTGGACCGCAGACTAAACTGGAAGCACCATATATTTACCAAGCGCAAGCAACTAGGTATAAAATTCGCTAAACTCTACTGGCTGCTTGGCAGAAAATCAAAACTTTCGTTGGCAAGCAAGCTGAGCGTGTATAAGGTGATCCTCAAACCCGTGTGGACCTACGGAGTGCAGTTGTGGGGTGCAGCGAGTGCTTCGAATATTGAAATACTTCAACGATTTCAATAAAAAACACTACGAACAATCGCAGACGCACCGTGGTACATAACAAATAAATCATTGCATAACGACTTGGACGTTCCTTTCGTGTGCCAAGAAGCTAAGTGCGCGAGTGAGAAATACTTATTGCGGCTCAAACAACACCCAAACTCTCTTGCAGTGAACCTCCTAGACAACAAGTGTACAGCACCACGATTAAAACGTATAAACCCACTTAACATAAAATAAATCCTTCTTTTTACCATTTGATTGATTAACGTTAAGGTTACATCAGAGTAACTCAACTTGTTAGGTCTCTAATGTGAGACTCTAACCACCTGCTGTAATTTTTTTATATATTTACATTGTAATTAAAACAGGCGATGATTGCTTACGAGCAGATTTCGTGTACTTATGGGAGTTAAAATAAAAAACTTTCTTAGACTAATAACACTGTAATTACTAAATTTACAATTTTGACATATTTTTAGGTTAAAATTACATATTTCTTAATGGTGAGGATTTAATTTACATCCTACTACCCTTATTTGGATGGCAAACCGTTCTACATAAATTTACGCTTCTTTTGGTATAATTTTATTCTAATTACATATTTTTTTTACTACTGAAATCTTTCTTTTTTAGGTTTTCCGAAAGATGGAAATTTACTTTGCTGTTATTGACTTTATTATATTCTTTTTGGATTTGGATTTTTATGCAATGGTGACAAGAAATGTGAACGCTACTATTTACTATGAAATCTTTTTCCAATTTTTATTCGTGGCATGGGTATCAGTGAAATTAACTTCCTGAACGCTTAAGGCTTTCGACAACTTATTAAATGAAGTTTGGTACTTTAACTGGCTCTAATGGTATTCCATCAACATCCTACAACTGCTAAATGACAAATATTATAAAATCTTCACATAAAGTTTCCACCCGAAGATACAATTTTATTTACCGAGGTTAACGGAATAACCAACTCTCTACGAAAAACATTGCTCTAGGCTTTGTGAGTTTGATTACATTAGTATTATGTTAAATAATCATGGCTGTATCCTTTTGTAAGAAACTATCTATATTCCAACTTCTTTTTGGCCCTAATTTGCTCTAATTTGTTGTGAACATGACAGTATATTTGGAAATTTAAAAAAATGGCATAAAGTAGAAGTGAAACTCAAAAAGTTTAGGAGAATTTTATTATCTACTGATGAATTCGTATTATAAAAATTATATATGTAATTAGTGTCGCCATAAATCCCAACAACAAAGAGTAACCGATATTAAAAAATTCTGCAGCTGAGAAGTTGGGATGTTGATGAGTTGCTTGATGCGCCAACAACAGCAACTCTTGTTTCAAATTACTTTGCTGTGTTGTTCCTTATTTCTGCAGTATGAAGTAACAAATCGTAACATATACTTGCAGTACGCTTAGCCCCTGTAATAGCCATTTCACATATTGCAACTATCACGACTGCCATTACCTAAAAATTGTACAGCAATTGTTAGCAACCATTCAGCATAGAAAACGCTGGTGACTTTTAACGCAAACAACCAAACCGAAGCTTAAATTTTTGATAACTATATAATATCGACGACACTAACCTTAACCTTTAAGTAGGTTTGTATAGTTGTCTCATATATTTGACTTATAGGTTAGTAACATAGCTAATTATTATTCCTTCCTCTTATATGTACCCGCTCAGAGAAGTTCGGACACCCAATAATAATGTATTAAATATTAATAAATTTTGGTATACATTTATTAAATAAAAGAATTATTTTGGCAGATGAAAAAATAAATACAATCTCGTATTTCTGCAAAGATTTTAAATGTTTTGTTTCGTTTTAATACTTCAGATTTCAAATTAAACATTTTATGACCATAACTACTCCCGACCGCCCTGGATTAGTGCAGCATTAGGCAGGTAAAGATTTTATTGCTTTCTGAAATATTTAAAAATTTTGTATTACCAGATGTTTATTAATGTAGCATTACTAATTTTGGAACAGTTTTTTCAATAATTTTGTAAATTTTAAAAACAAAGTTCGTCAGTTTACAAGTAAACGAGCCAGCGATTGTATCTTTGTGTTTAATTGCCTAGTGAAAATTTTTGAAAATGCGTGGAAAACCTACTACGACAAACGATCAAGTGTAATTACTTTGTTGAATGAGGGTTATTCAATTCGACAAATTTAAAAAAAAACTAATTGTAAACGCTCAAGCGTAGCCGACATTATTAGCAATTATCGAAGATCGGGTGGTTTGGAAGATCGAAATCGTCCCGGAACATCCAGAAAAACGACGGCTGCTGAAGATTTACAAATTGTGTTAATAAGCAAACGTAATAGAAAGCTCACAGCACCTCAAATTACTGCGGAAGTAAATCGCGATCGCGAAGATAAACTTTCGGTGAGCACAGTTAAACATCGGCTTCAAGCAGCGGGGGTGTTGCCGTTCGAAAACCCCCATTACGAAAGGGTAACAAAGGGAAACGGCTTCAATAGGCTTTAAATTATTTGGATTGGTCGGTGGAAGACTGGAAACAAGTGCTCTGGAGTGACGAATAAAAATATGAAGTATTTGGTCAAAGTAGGCGAGTATTTGTTCGAAGATCCAAAAGCGAGAAAATGATTCCCGACTGTGTTGTCCCTACTATTAAGCAAGGAAAAGTTCGGTGCTTGTTTGGGGATGTTTTTCCTTTGCAGGGACAGGAGATTTATGTCAAATAGAAGGTATCATGAAAAAAGAAAATTACTTAAAAATTTTAAAAGAAAATGTTTTGTCGTCGGGGTTGCGATTAATTGGCCCTAATTTCACTTTTATGCATGATAATGATTCGAAGCATATGGCGGTAGTGTGCAAAAATTTTTAATTGCAAAAGAAAACAAAAATATTTTAAAAATTATGAGGTGGCTTCCCCAAAGCCCGGATTTACACCCCATAGAGTTATTGTGGGACGAGCTAGACAGGAGGGTGCGAAAAGTGTGTCCAACTTCAAAAAAACATTTATGGGAACTTTTACAAAAAGAGTGGACAGATATACCGCATTCTGTGCTAACAAAGCTGATAGAAAGAATGCCGAAAGTAGTGAGAGCGGTTGTTAAAGCGAGAGGTGGTTTCTTTGATGAGAAGAAAATTTAATTATTTTAAAGTTTATTAATGTCAAACAATTTTATATGTGTTATTTTTAATGCTAATATGGTTATAATAGATGTAAAATAATAAAGCTTTGATTTTGTAATGTTTAATTAGCTTTTTAACTGTTTGTTTGTCTACTTTGTTATTTTTTCACAGGTGTCCGAACTTCTCTGAGCGGCAGTGTACATCTTTTCTAGGATCATGATAACAATCGCAAATCTAAACTAAACTAGTGAACCGTGACAAAGTTTTAATTATGCAGGGGCCTCGTAAATACCCCACCTATCTGTTTTACTTTCAGAATTGTTTTTGCGTTTGGAAATTCTTTTTACTTTAAAATTTAAAAATAAAAGGTTATTAGCACAAGAACTATGTAATTATTACAGGGGTCGGCGTTCGAGGTATTACCAACTTGACGTTGCTGTAGCAACCAAACGGCTAATGACAGCGCGCTCATGTTTTGACATGCGTCAGTCTGTTATGTTGTTTACAAGCCTACTGAAGCATAAAAAAGTTATCGAAATTGATTTCAAAAGCAACAGTGTTATTGCTTTGAATTTGGCTGGAAAATTGCAACCAGCCATTGTTACAGTTAGAATGTTTGGGTATCAAACCATTACACGTTCCAATGTTACTGGTTGCATCAAAAGATGCCACGGAGGTGGACATCAAAGAACAGCAATATCGACAGAAATGGTTCGAAATGTGAAGGCCAGAATTTTAGTGTTCAGCAGTTTATAAAACGATCGTGTATGGTTACAGTGCAAATTAAAAAGCAAATTTACACCAGCAAATTGCTCTGCAAAAGCAAGCGCCTGCATTAGTGATGGTTTGGGCCACCGTAACTGCCACAGGACGCTCACCACAGGTTTTCATTGAACAGGGCGTAAAGGCAAATCAAAAAATCTACCGTGAAAAGAATATAAACGATACTTTGTTACATTGGGGACTTAAACAATTTGGTAGAATCCATTGGACGTTCCAACAAGACTCGGTACCATCCTATAAAGCTCGTAAAACTCAAAGTTTTTTTACAAGAAAAAGTTCCAAGCTTCATTTTTTACATCAATGGCCGCCACATTCCCGGGCTTAAACTCAATGAATTTTTATATGGTTCATTCTAGATGCCAAAGTATAAACTAAAAAGTATGGGACGGTCGACGCCTTAAGGATTGGTTTTCGCCGAGAATGGGGAAAATACTATCGGACCATATTCGTGTAGCGTGTGAAGCTATCTCGGACAGACTCGATGCTATTATCCGCGCTAAAGGTGGCTACATCGAACAATAATGCCCGGTTTCACAAACGTTTAAACTGCGATTAAATTATTTAAACCGACATTTAAGCCGAAATTGAGTTTAAATGTTTGTGAAGCGTGCATAAGATATATATTTTTTAATTTGAAATGTTTTACTAAATCAAGATTGACAAAATAACAGCATGTTTAATTTGTAATACTTCTAGTGCCGACCCCGTATTTACAATAATTTTATTTATGTCAATATTAATGCCAAATTTTTATAATTTAATAAATTTATAAATAGTTTAAGCGTGCAATTTTGAAATCATTCGAAGTCCTAATAAATAAAGGCAAATATTATATTATTTTATAAGTTATGCTGTGGTTTTATAGCTGTATATCACGCAATTCAATTAATTTATTTTTAAGGGATTTTATATTCTGAGTTTATTAAAAATAACTATCAAATCTAGAGCAATAAATAAGATGAGTAAAGAAACATAATAAGACACCCTAATTGTTAAATTGCCAACATTTCTTAGTCGGTTGTTTTTAATTTTAAAACTGAGTCGTAAATTATTTAATTCAAATTGTGTTTTATTTTTCTGCAAAATCCGATGGAAATGTTTTACCAAGAATAGAAACGTATTCGAGAGATACCCAAAAGTGAGGCAAATGCAAAAGACACTGCAGAGTAAAATATCAAGAAAAACACAACTGAGAATAAAACACGAGCAAACATCGGAAACCAATTTATTTTGATATACAAAAAGAAGAATGTGGCGAAGTTGACGTAGAGGGAGGTAGAGAAGATATTTCAGAAAAGTAGAAAATTTACAAAATCACCAGCGAAAACAAAACAAATTGAGACAAGAAACGAAGAACAAGGTATAGAAATGCGAATAATATTAAAGACCATTGAGAATATGAGAACTGAAATGCATAATGGTTTTAAATAGCACAAGAATGAAATCGGAGACGAGATCACGGGAATGTAGGAAGACAGGAAGAAAAAGGAAAAACTGGAATCAAGAACATCAGGCACTTGCGAAGAAAATTGAGGAACTGAAGAGCGCTTTTGAAAGACAGGAAAAGTACAGAAAAGAAAAATATTATACTAATTAAGAGACTTAAAGTGACAAACCCAAAACAAGTGAGGAAAGGAGTCTAGAAATTACTAAAAGATGAGATAGGAGTAGAAATCTAATTGCTTAAAATCTTTTAAATTGGGAAATGGAAAGGAAAAAACTATTATAATGGTGGTTAAGGATGATAGTTACGAAGAATAAAAGTAAGTTAAATGGAAGGAAAATATTTATAGCTAGCGATATGACAATTCAGGAGTTGGAAGTTCTAGATAAGATAAGGAAGTGGCAGAAAAGGACCGAAAGGAAATTAAACTGGAATTAGATACCGGAAGATAACCATAAGGTACTCAAATGGAAGAACATGCAGATGGCCATAAAAGACCAGTCAGAAACTGAGGATGGCCTAGATCCAAAAAACAGGACACTCAAGATAAAACAACCCCTGCAATTCCTATTGATCTTGCCGCTGATAATGTACAATATGAACGAAAAGAAAAAACTATGGAAAAGAAAAAAAGAGTAAAGCAAACAAAAAAATAACAACCTGGAACGTCAGAACAATGTTGCTGCCCAGAAGAATGAACGATAAATTTAGAGATGTTGAGAGGTGTAAAGATAGAATAGATACGATAGGATAGGATAAAAATAGGATAAAGGTATAAATGGGTATAAAATATATTAGAATCCAAATGGCAAGATTACAATAGATGAGCTCCCAAAAAGAAAACACTGAAGAATTCTAAAATGAAGAAGACAAATGATTAAAATGTGTAATGCAAAACTGGATAGAAAGAATGACTGGCATAAAAGAGAGCCTTATAAACTCCAGTGAATTTTACAAAAAATAAAAACTAAAAGTTAACAACAAAACAATAGCAAGAGCAATGAAAGAGAGGAGGAAATACCAAATGTGAAGAAACGGAAATCAACAACAAATAGAGAGAGTATTTTAAAGAACTGTTCACTGAAGAGACAGGAGAAAACATATTAGATGAGAGAACATCAATCTTTTATATTTTTTACGATTATACAATTTAATAGCAGCGCCAAATTTGAATTTGAAGAAATTAAAAGTTATAAGCAAATTTTAGAAATTTTAGAAATGCAAAAAACAAACATATCGACTTGAATTATAAATTCTTCTTCTTATACTTTCGGCTAGAGATAACCATCCGTCCTTACGTGCCTTCCGAAGCACGAAGACGGCATTGCAAAGTGAGCTCTACCCGGATTTGAACCGAGACGCCTTACATTTAGCAGTTTATCGCGCTAACAACCAAGCCAATGACCGTCTCGAACTATATTATATAATTATATAATATAAATTGAAAAAAAAATAGAGTTGAGGCAATAGACCAGTAAAAATATAACTAGTAGATATCTTTTCACAACACATTACTAACGAAAACGTTCAAAATAGCAGGGCCGCATTCACCATCATCAATCACCGAATGAAAAAACAATCAAAAATTATCATTTTTACAGCGTCCTACTGGATGACCTGGGATTCGATCTTATCCACAACGTGGAATTGATCTCCTTAGACCCAGATTGATCAAGAAAATATTTTCAAAATTTGTCATAAAATGATCCCCGCACCTTTCATCTCAAATTAAATTGTTGCCTTTTATGTTTATAGCTTTGTTATTATGTTTTTTGAATTTTTCTACCGATGCAGGCTCCATATGTATCTATTTCAGTTTAATAAAATAAATTAAACTCACCAAATTTATTGAGCACCATAGTAGCCCAACGATGTAATATATTTTAACATAAGAAGTACCAATTGGAGTAATGGTGTTTGATTTTGAATACCAATCCTTGATTGCGTTGTCAAAATTATGTAGAAGGATCATCATCGTCTCCATGTAGAAATAAAGCAATTGCCATCCAAACAATTTGTTAAATTTTTTTACAGATTCTGTCAAAGCGCAGTAAAGTTGTCGTAATTTGCTAAGAGTCCTTAGAGTGGTTTCTTTTTCGTTATAAATTTTTTCCAAATTATTATTAAAAACATCGAACAATGATTTAAACCCTTGAATGTAATGATAAACTACTAAAAATAAAGTTGTTTTTAACCATCGAGTAAATTCAATAAAAATTATTATCTTTCCTTTTTCAATAGTTCGGTTTTCCGGTTTAGTCGCGAAAAAGGTAATTAAAATAACGGTTATAAACAGATTAATTGATATAATTGGTTTGTTCAAATCCCACCGTTTCTTATATTTAATTGGCATTAAAGCTGTTTCATTTTTGAAAACTGTTCTGCAAAAGATTCGTACAAGGGAACTTTCCATATAGAAATATTCATTACGGAAGCAAGAGGAAGAAATACCAACGCGAGAACAATAATAAAATTCATACCATTGGATATTTTATCATGAACATATTGAGATCCTAGCCGGTAAAAATTAAATGTTAGATTTGCAATTAAAATGATACTGACAATACAAGTTGTTACGCTCCACTTTTTACGTAACACGAATTAGCGATTCAATACTATAAAGTCGAAATTTCTATAAAATAATATCTAAAATTAATATACTTAGTATAAAAATTCTGCAGGAAAATAACTAATCTGTTGATACCGCCTATATGACGCCGTTGTAGTCTGCAAAGATAACATAAATTCTAGCGTAAATGCAGTAAAAGTATAAAGAGTTGCAATTAAAATTAGACCAACTATTACCTGAGTATAAGTTAAAGCTAAAATACTAAAATGAAAGGCAGTTTTAAGTTGGGTAAGTGACACGTGCCAATCCCAGACCGCCAACGCAAATTAAACTGCAAGCATTGATAACCTTGATAAACGTCGCGAGGCGGTTGAAAATTAATAAAGTTAGGAGAAAGGGTACGAAAACGAGGAAGTTCCTTCGAGACCTCGAAAGCAAGAGGATGTAGTTTTCTAACTTAGCGTACGCGCTACTCGGTTTTAAAATAAGTTCTACAATTTGGGAAACTTATAAAAATTACCGGAAGCCGCTAGAAATCATCGTCTCGAAAAGCACAAAGTTTAGAATTGGGAAAATATTACTTAACTTAATAATAAAGAACGGCGAAGTTTAAATTATCGAAATGACATTAAATAGTTTAGTGCAAATAAATAATAAATATTGATTAATATAATAACGTGCCGTTTAAGTTTAAAGAAATCAAATTTTCTACTAAATAATTACCTTATAAGTAATTAATTAAACATTTCGCGAAAGTTAATGAATAATACAGTAAATATCGCATTCGATCCGGTAGTAACCATCGATAGCTTGTACAGCAAAATATGAAATGTTAGTACTACCGCAAAATTGGTTAACAAAACCAAAATAACGCAACGACAACTTAGCGAGGGTTAGCGCTAGCAATTAATGCGCCTCATAACCTATCTAAATCAAATTAAGGGTAAACATCCGAATAACAATTAATCCACGCACTCAATGGACCACGTTATTGGGAAATCAACAATACCGCTCAGGGGGTGTCATCTCCAATTTGTCGGAGAAGTATCGTTACTACAATTTACCACCTATCGATGTCACCTAAAGGTAACAATTTTTGTATTAGCTATAAGAAAGTGAGTTTGTGTAAAGTGCCGCGCAATTGAGGATTAGACCAATGGTCTCTAAATTCGACAACAGAAATTCTAGTAATTGTACAGGATCAATTTCCTTTGCCAAAAGCCAACCTAATAACTTTAATAGCTTGAACCAATTAAAGCTAAATTAAAATAACGTGTATTGTTTAAGCCATAGGCAAAAATATAGGAATTACTTTTAGATAAATTAATATTAATGTTACTCCATGATAAAGGAACAGTTTTGAGTAATAATGATTATCTATGGAATTAAAGTAAATTTAAGAAATGCTAAGGTGACTAAATTTAGGATAGTTTTGTGAATAATGTGCATACCATTTTAATAATTAAATTATACGACTTTTATAATGTATTCTGTGTTTTTAATGACAAGCTGCCCAGACCAAAGTAAGCAATTTTCAAACCTGGCCTCCCTCGAATACTTGTATTTGAAGTGGAGGACCGCTGACTACTCGAGGCATAATATGTTTGTAAGTTTACAAGGTAGGTAAACCAAAGACCTAAGAAAGTATCTAACAAAGTGTAAAATTTATGTGAATACCGACAAAACAAATATGCGGACCCGGTACTAATTGGAGGTATAATAGTTATGCAAACTGCCAATTTATTAAGAAAACTACTCTGATCCATATGGGCGTTTAAATTTTGTTAGATAACCAAAAGAAAGCTGTAAAGGAACTATCACTTCACTGTAGAAACTATACGATACCTACTGTCACAAAAATACGTATGCTGACGTGTTTAAAAAAATCAATAACGATGAAATAATAACTTTATAAAAACGCAAATTTAAATTCACTTATATTTAAATTATCTCCTACTTCTAACTTCCTTTTAATAGCTTTTAACCACAATAACAGCATTAATAATTTTTAACACACCTGACACTACAATTTAGATAATTTAAACAAAACACACAAAAATAAGTAGTATTGGTAAAATTCAAAACTTTGAAAGTAATTAAATTTTTACTGTTTCCGTATAGATTAATCGTTAGTTACAAAAATTATTGCAGAACTATTTTTCCTTTTCAACCTGAAAGGTATAATTTTAATGTACATACATAAAACGTCGCTATTTACCTAAAAGCATTTAAGTAATATAATAATTATACAACAAATAAATAGAGAAGAATGGGATTCTTTTAGTGTACTATGTAATTGTGGTAATGCTTTACTGTGTCAAATGAATAAAATTCAATAATATTGAAGAAACGTATATACCCTCCAGCGCCAACTTATCTTTTCAGTCAGTACAACTTCAAAAGGTCATTTCAAAATTTGAAAGTATAGCTTCAAAAAAAATTGGCCAAACTCATCTTGTTGAGCATGTGACTGACTCAGGTGACGTGCTGTCTGTCAAACAGAGACATTATCCTCTTTCTCCAGGATTATAGGAAAAGGTATTTGCTTTGATGGAAGGCGATTCAACGAGGTTACCAAACCTGAAGCCTATCCATTACCATACATCAGCGACATATTTGATCGTTTATGAGATTCACGCAATCTTTCTTTCTTTACTGTCACCCGAATTTTGCAAAAGACAGCTTTTAACATCCCTAGATGAGGAATTTTGGAATTTAAAGTCTTCCCGTTAGGTCTGCATAATAGTCCTCAAACTTTACAGCGGCTGGTGGATAATTTTTAGCTCCTAATTTGACAGAGCGTTTGTTTATCTCGACAATATAATTGTTATAATTATGGAAACTTTTGGTGCCACACTTTTGTCCTTGCAAAGTAGTGAGCGAATTTCACAACACTCCATTGAGTGGACATCTTCATATATTCAAAAATTTTAGCACAATGTGTGAATTATACTATTGGCCTCGTATGAAATGTGATATCACAAAATACATCCTTAAATACGACACTTGCAATGCCAGTAAGGCATCAAATCGTTTAGTAATTTGTTAATTTAAAAAGTTGAACAAATTTATAAATTAATTAATTTAGAACAGCTGTTTATTCAAACGAGGTTGTTGAACCTATATTTAAAATGACGTTTTTCCAGAGCAGCTCATTGCAATTTTTGTAAGGTTTATCTGAAAGAAGAAATCAGATTGTTAGACTTGCCTGTCGTTTGCATGAATTTTATAAAAATGTTTAGTAAGTTTTACATAAAAATTTGATAATCAAATGAATGTAATTAAAAGTAAAACTGATAGATGCCGTCAAAGTTAGCCACATTTAAATTGAATTTAAACATTTTGTATTAAGAAAGTATAATTTAGCAAAGAGGCGATATTGTGGACAGCTGAAATTATTTTATAAATATTGTTAATATTAAGGGTAAACTTTAGAAATTTAAAAAGTGAATTAAAATTGTATTACATAAGAATCAAGTGAATTAAACCAAGGTCACAATAAAATTGGAAATATTCAAATACGAAATTTTGCGCAGATTATACTCAATCGCAAACATGTAAAATTTAACAAGAAGGGTGAAGGATGATATTAATTCGTTATTATTTACTATGTAATTTACTACGTTGTTATTCGATATTAATTAAGGACGGTTCTTTCTCCGAAAATGGCTTTTAAAAACGACAACGGAGAGCACAATTATTACAAAAAGTTATAAATAAGTTAAAATATATAGTGACAATAGAAAAAAAGTTTAAATCATTGATACTTACATGTTTGGTGATACTTATCCAGAATTGCAGAAATCACCAAATTGTAAGGTTAGTGTGGGATTGTTCACATGGAAATTATTATTAAAACAAAATAAAGGCATTCGATACTGAATTGCAAAAATAAATGAATGAAATTGAGAATTACACATTATTTCTGTACCTTGGAATGGAAATGGCGGATGCCACAAGTTGGCCCAGTCAATAAAATGTTCTCGAGCTATTTCATGCACTATAATCGGCTTGTTTGTCAATTGGCACGTTCTCACCAACTGTGCCCACTTACTAGGAGTTTGAATAGACATTCCTGGTAGGGTCTTCTTCCTTTTTCTATTATGGCGTGTACCCCATCAACCTCCATGTAGGTATGACCAGTGAGGAGAAATTCATGATTAATTTCCTTAATATGCTGCATTTTTTAAACGATATACAAATACATTAAAAGAGCATTGATTTTCTATTTTGGCCAGCACAGTTGTTTGACCAAATCATTATCGTATTAACATCATCTGGGAGAGTATGAATCCACTTCATCAGAGAAGATGCAACTTGGTTTCCGCCTCCTCCAGAAATTGACTCGTCCCACATCATACAATGATTTTCTGAGGCGGTATTATCATGAATGGTAAAATTCATGGTAAAATGATAGAAATATCATTCAGTAAATTTTATTGAATGATATTTCAAATATCATATTGATATTTATTCGAGAGGATATTCGAGAATATCTCGAATTGAAGATGTTTACAAATTAATTTTGAACATCACGTGGTAACTTTACACGAAAATAGTTTTATGAATAATAAAATTGTTAAATTTTAAAACTGACATTTTTAGATTTATAAAGTAGTTGGAAATTTAGCATGATAGTAAATAAGTTAGTAAAAAGTTAGTAATAAAATAGTAAATAAGTGCATGGGTTCTCTGAAAATATAATTTCATTTCATGTGCAGGGTGAATTTAAAATTAATGTACATTGTGTTTATATAGCTTTATGTACTTCTACAAGCATTATTTTTATGTTGAGTAAATCTACATTTTATACTATGTATCAATCCAGTTAGAATTATTTTATACCTAGAGAAATCTGAGAGAGAGGAAGAACATCAGCAAGAACGTGAAATCTTAGTAAGATAATTTGCTGATAAATCATTTAAAAATGTTATTTAAACAATTAAATTTATTTTAAAAAATATCATAGCAATATATAATATTTTCGGTCACATATTTAAAAATGCAGACAGCGTTTATAGATATATTGCAATATCGACTTCATGTCGACATTTTATAAATGTATTTACAAAAACACATTTTTTGCAAAATGCAAAAAATTGCAAAATCGTGTGAGCTAAAAAGTTAGTGAAGGTCAAAGTAAAAGTAAATCAGTTTTCATGAATATCTCGTAAAGTTTTGATTGTAAGTAAATTTGAGTTATTATAAATTTTATTTATTACTTAATTTTGCATAAAGGTTCCATACATAATTAACGCTGGACCAATACTTCTTGAGTTAAACGGCTGAGAAAAGTTGAGTATTACGATGCGTTCGTTAGAGATTAGTCATGCAGTGGACACTATGTAAAACGCGTTTTGCATTTTACCTCATTAGTGGTGAGGAAACAAATGCATCGTAACATTCAACTTTTCTCAGCCGTGTAACTCAAGTACTATTGGTCTTACGTTAATTGTGTATGAAACCTTTCATGCAAATTTAAATAATAAATAAATTTATAACGACCCAAATTGACGTACAATCAAAACTTGACGAGATATTCGCAAAATACTGATTTACTTGACGTTTGACCTTTCTAAATACAGTAGAACCTCGATTATCCGGCCCGACCGGAACCGTGCTCGGCACGGATAATTGAAAACACGGATAATAATAATTGACGTTTTTGTTAAATTATTACAAAAAATACACTAAACAGCTTTGTATGTAATCCAAGTGCAGCTCAGAAGTAAGCATAAATTCTATACATTTGATTTCACACAGTATAGCACTAAAGTTGCGAATGTCCACGGATAAACCGCTGGCGCCGCGCCGCACGCATAATTATCTGACCGTAATCGATGTATAATGGCCCCACGGATAAACCGCTTCACAGATAATCCGCGCACGGATAATCGGGGTTCTACTGTAACTTCAAAAATATTACCTCTAAATATAATAGCAATTCATAAGGAAATTTTTAAATGATTATAAAAATAAAAATAATGAGTGGGTACCTAAAAAAACTATCTGACAACACATGTAAGTTGTAATTATTATAGAGCGATTTATGATAAAATCGATACAGAAAATAATAACCAGGTAAATACGTTTTTCCACTACTAGCCATAAACACTATCATTTCAACGTAAGTAATCGAACTGTGAACCACGCCTTCTATCACCTGAGGTGAATAATATTTCATTATTCACTAGTAGTTAATAATGAACATAAATGCGTAGTCCGGAAACTTCGGGCCATTTTGAAAGAAAATTTATGTGTAAAACGAATTAGCATAACCAAGAAATTCTATCAATAGTGTTTAAATAATTAAAATCGGTCTATAAATAAGATTAATTTGATATTTAAAATGTTGATTAAATTGGAATTTTGTGACGTTTAGCAATTAGGCGAAATGAGAATTATGAATTATGACAGCTCATGCCAGCATGAAGTGACAACTGAAAACTTTATAAATCGATTATTAATAATTATTACAATCAATTATCGTTACAAATAGTACATTTTTCGACAAAATAATTTTCGTCAACATCTATTTACTTGCATTCCACGTTCACTAGTTTTTATTCGATATAGAATTTTTTTGTTTGGTAAGTGTTTTGTTACATTAATATTATTAAAAATCTGTATATTTTCAATTGTAGGATAACTGGATTGTGAAGATATTAAAGAAATTAGTGGTCGAAACAGAATCATGAAAAATTTATGCGATTCGAAGTAGTCGTTAGTTAGCAAACTTGTATAACCTTTACTCCATTAGAAAATTTACAATCTCCGTGCTATTGCAACTACAGTTTAAAACACTTCAAAACGCTCAAAATTTCTTATTTGATTAATTGATGTTGATTGGCTTTGGACCATACGAGCTATGCTCGTTTTAACCGAGAGTGAGTCAGCTATATAGCCCTCGGCTACCGTAGATGACTTCCAACCCCCATGTTGTTTCAACTGTAGGATATTTCCACCGCTAGCAGCTAATATTGTGGCTGAAGTTCTTCGGAAGCTATGACCCGTGTAAGACGCAGGGTTTTGCAAATTTAAATACATTGCAATTTTGTTTGGTACTTGCCCTATTGTATTATGACCAATATTTTGCTTTGTAGCTTTTCCATTGCGTATACTAATAAATAATTTTTGCATGTCGGAAGTTGGTCTAATTTTTAAATATGTTTTTACAATTTTCATCCAAAGGGGTTCCATAACAACAAATTTTCTAGATGAACCATTTTACTATTACGAATGTTTATAATAATCATATCATCTTTTATGATAACATCAGAAAGAAGCAAATTGCAAAGCTCATCGCATCTGACTGAAAACGGAAGACTTCTTAGCACGGTAATTCACATTTTGGCGTTTTAAGAACGCAACTAATTTGAAAAACTTTGAAATGTCTATGTTGTCCTTTAAAGAAAGAGTTGATTTTAACATAGAATAATGTGCCCATAAAGTGGAAGCTTTTTTATCATTGGCATAACTTTGGAAATATGCTAACAGTACATTTTCAGATATAACCACACTTCGCACACTGCACCAATTTTAAATGTTACATAAGCTTTCATATAAAGAGTCTTGGATTTTTCCGGCAGTAGCTTGTCTGCCACTGATTCAGCAATCTCTCTCATTTCGGGTGGTGTACAACTTTCACTCATTTTTAAAAACACTCGCAAAAACTTATAAATATCAAAATATTTAATGTAACCTTTATGTCAAAATTAATTAAACATTTTCAAGCAAGTGTCAACATCAAAACAAAAACTATCATTTGTTTTATAATTTGAAATAAATAATTAAAACGATTTACTTTATTCATTAACAATTATTATTATAAGAGTAAACAATCCTAGTAGTGGAAAAATTGTATATAAACCACGGTAGTGAAGCGTGTTATAACCGCGCGTTAAATCCCGCGGTGCTACGCACCTTGGGATTTAATCTGGCGCTAGGGTTATAACACTATGCTTCACTACCTTGGTGTATAATATACTATTTAAATTTGTTGTATTAGTTATTAGGACATAATTTATTGAATTTATTAATAAAATTAAGTTTTACAATTTATTTTATCGATGAATAATTTCTTGTAAGCAAACATTTCTAAAATTACTAAGTATTTGTGTGTTTCTCTACATTGTAATAAACACAGTATTGTCTTGGTTCTGATAACTGCTCGATTTAACCCTGTGGCAACAATGGAAAATTCCTATATCGAAAATATAAAATATGTGTATTGTTTGGGTAGTATTTTTGGCCTAGTTCCTCTACGTAATAAGCTTAAATTTAAAAATTTAAGACTTACTCGGTAGTATTAATAATTTTAATATGCAGTTTTACTTCAACTTCGATTTTCTTCACATTTAATCATTTTTTCATCGCAAA
This sequence comes from Lycocerus yunnanus, assembly GCA_036346125.1. NCBI lineage: Eukaryota > Metazoa > Arthropoda > Insecta > Coleoptera > Cantharidae > Lycocerus > Lycocerus yunnanus. The sequence continues at coordinate 306,686 of JARFIX010000145.1, read as the reverse complement.
TTACAGTTCCATATGTTTTGATATATGTCGAGTATTAATTTCGAACATTATTGTTATTAACAGTGTATTTCAAACGGGGTTTTCCAACGTAAAAGTAAGAGAGTTTGATTTGTTAAAAACACATTTTTGGGACATTGATAATACATTGAGTAGTAATGAAGTTTTAAAAGAATTTGGGCCACTTTACTATGTTCTTCAAATCGCAATAAGCTTAGTAATCGTTATTTCTATAGCCGATATTGTGATCGTTAATAAATTTGGTACTATAGAAATTTTAGTTGGACACGTATTTGGAAAAATATCGACTTTATATTTTATAGTTTCAGTGTTTTTAATTTTCAATTACGTTCTTTCAATTAAAGTGCGCTTACAAATAATAAACCAACATTTAACTTCTTTAGGGAAATATCACAAAGTACGCGTTATGTTTGATTTTAGACTAATACAGCGCAAATATGAAGCACTAGCGATAGGCATGATCCGGGAAGTACCAAGAATACGGAGTTTGTTTAAAAAGGCTTTGAAAATCTGTGATATTTTCAAAAGAAACTTTGGTTGGACTTTACTTCTTATAGTGTTTTATGTGTTTATTCAAATTTTGGAATTAATAAATTATGTTATTGTGGAAGTATCTAATAAATCTGAAGTAACTTCGAACATAAACAAGTGCGGTGGTATGCTTCTAACTTGGAGCTTTTGTTTTTTTGTGTGTGTAAGTATTAAATTTGTAATATTATTTTATATTCAAATATTCGCGGTGCTTAAATTTAAAAATGTAGCGCGTGAAATTTACGCCATCTCGGGGTGGAATAGGGAAATAGCGCGTCTTTCACCTTGCGTCCGAGACGGTCAGGCACTTGTTACGGGGTAGTCGAGGGTGTACACTGGTAGCTGACCGTTGGTATGTTAATGGTGGTTTAAAATTATTCATGTACAAATAATTTGCAAGTAAGAAAATTTAAATATTTAATTATTGCAATTAAACTTAGGTGATTTCAAAATTCGTGTAAGTACGATTTATATAATATTAACAAAAAGTCAATAATATCGATTATTAATTTCTACCCTCGTGGGAGGAATCCATATTGGTTTTGTTAGCGTGGGTTGTTTGAAATGGGTTTGTACGTGTTTTGTTTTATGTTTTAAAATGGCTTGGTGATTTGTTTAAAATGTGAATTGGCATTAATTTAATTTATTTCAAATCGGGTTTGTAATTTATGAATATTTATTTATTGGTTTATAAGCTTGATTGGTTACTTGATCGCAGGTATCTATTGTTTCTATAGGTAATTTATCTTTTGGTGAGGTATTATAAATTATGTGATTTGGTTATTTATATTTGTGATTTATTTGTAAATTTGGGGAGGTTATGCAATTAATTAAGGTTTTATTATGTGGGGTCGACAAATGTAAATTTAAGGTCAGGGGCGTATTAAGGGATTTTACACAAAAGGGCCGAGGTTGCCAATAGATTGACATCTGATTAATTTAATTATCTAAATGAATGTGATTTCGTCTGATTGTACTATTGTTCCTACGACCAAGAATTGCACATGGTGATGTGAATCAAAATTGCACATAGTGATGTGAATTCTAATAGGTTTCGACTGCAAGAGATGCTCCCTATTTAATATAAAACAATAGTAACAGGGGGTACAATTTCTGTGATAGTGTGTGAAAGTTGCATAATTAGGTTTCTGTTGATTTTGGTTTAATTATCCTTGGAGGTGATGAATTAATTAGATGCAATCTTTATGGTATTATTTAGGTCATTAGGTTTTATTCTCTATCATTAGGTATTATTTAGGTTTGGGGTTTTGCACATGTTAATTTATGTTTAGGGGTCACCGTCACTATTATTATCTATTATCTACAAATTGTTATCAACTTTACTTATCTGAAAGTCCCCACCAACACATACAGGTGGAGGGAATTTTAATTATCTGCTTAAGCACATTGTACAAAACCAAGATTAATGAAAATCAGTAACAAAGTAACAATAACAGCATAGCAGTTGCAATTAAAATATAGCAAACAAATACTGCATACGCATAGTAACAATTCACAACTGAAATCATCATGTTATTATTATTTAAGGACAATTTGTTCTCACATTTACTTTTATATGTAGCTAGCGAGCAAAGCCATACCAAGTATTAAATCAAGTCGATATTGACACTATTTTATTTATTAAATAACCGATCTCACAGATGAAGATTAAGGTTTTTCTCTAACTCTACTGAGTTCGTTCGATTTTCCGTGAGGTAGATATTTAATAAAATATCCAAAACCTAACTGACTTGTGTTTTATTTCAAATGGGGTTATTTTAGTGTCGATTTGGGTTTCGGAAGGTTTACTCAAGCATCGAGCCATCTCCGTTTATGTTATGTGTTTTTGCTTATATGTTTAGGTCAGCAGCGACGCCACGGGGTGAGCAGATTTAGTTATTTAGGACGCCACTGGTTTTTGTTTTGGTTCAACTACTGTTTGTTTTCCGTCTGTTTAAAGAAGTTGGGTTACGATTTACACAACGTGTGGGGTTCTCTTGACGATCACGATGTTAGGCCAGGGTTATCTAGGTTGGGATTCGAAATTTGTGGCGCAATTTCGAATGTGTAGACGAACATTACAAATTTTAATAGATTTTTGTTATTTTACTTATTAATTCAATGCCAACTGATTTAGAAAGAGATCGTGGGTGTTTAATAGAACACGTATAAGTTGGAATCGAAGTATCAAATCGGGACCGATAAGGTGCTGTTACGAATATATTAATAATTTATAATTATAATAATTAATAATAATATTAAAGTGGGTTAAGCTAAACTAAATTTTATCGAATTTCAATAATTTCATCAACGGATCAGGTACACCCAAGACACATAAACAGTATTAAATGTGAGATAAATTAGTCTGGGCATACCTGATTCGCTCTTAAAACTACTAAAACTCTTAAACATTTTACTGTTGTAAAAATTTATTCAATTCTAGCTTAGCTCTTGTTCAAATTGGATACCTTGTAACTTCTGGTTTGTTTTGATCAACATTATAATTTTAATTCCGTTTACGATTCAATTTTTGCCAATCCGCCTTTGTTCATTTTAATCAATATCATGACAATTTTACACTTTTATTCTTATCACGTTTGTATCCTTGGTTCATGCGACGCAAATATCTTTTCTAACTGAGCTTATTTATTATATGTTTATCTGTTAAATTGTGTTTTTGTGTGGCAATTATCTATTTCAGAGTGAAGTATATTGTAAAGCTCAGTTGGAATTCGATTTCGACAATAGTAGGTTTTATCACATTGGTTGGAGTACGGTTCTGCTAAGCCTGATTCTCCAAACCATCGCTTTTGACATTAGCAGTGGTGCCCTTGGTAATTATATCAAAAAGATCTGCGATTTTTCCCCCAATTCCGGTGCACATACATTCCAAATTCTTTGCGACTGACCCCGACCTCACGGCGAGTTCAGCTTGCACTTTTAGGCTTTGTTGTGGGTATACGTGCCGAAGAATAACACCGTAACAACCTGCTAAATGTCAATAAGCACATCTCAAAAAAGTACAGATTGTTTTGCGAGATCATATAGAAGCACAAGGGTCATAACGTAGTAGTAATGGAAATAAAAGGAAACATTATAGAGAGAAGCAAAATGAAAACGGGACAAGCGAGTAAAAAATTAGCAATCGAGAAATTGAAAAATGAGAAGTACCAACAAAAATACAGCCAAACATTGCAAGAACAGATAAGCAGCAAAGAACAAAATGGACAAACATAAAAGAAAGTATAATTAATTTAGCAGAAGAAACGATAGGTAAAGCTGAAAGACATGGGAAATAAAAATGGTTTGATGCTGACTGCAATGAACTAATAGAATTAAAAATAAAAACAAGAATTAAATAGATTAAAACAAAAGATAAAACAAACAGAGTTACAAGGAAAATGAACACAAGCGGCGAAATTGTTCAAGCTAAAAAAACAGCAAAATTAATAACGTTAATGAAATAGAAGAAATTGTAAAAGAGTGAGTGATGGCGGGATGTAGGGCGTTCTATAGTAACCAAAACCTTTTAAGAAGCAATAACCTAAAAAAAACAAATATTAAAATTTACAAAAAGCTAATAAGAACTGTAGTGACGTACGGGATTGAGGTGCTCGGTCTAACAAAAACGGAAGAAGAAAAATTAAAGATATTTGAAAGAAAGATCTCAAGATTGATGGAATAGAGGCCATATGTAAATAGACCGAGAGGAAAACCAAAGATGAAATGGAGATATGACGTTATTAACAATTTGAGGGTGATGGGAGTGGGAGATTGGATAGTGAAGACCAACAATAAGTTTACCCGATTATTATTTTCTGTATAAGTGAATGAGAGAAGAAACATCAATTTTCATAGATGTCGAGTAAAATATCAGAAAACTTAGATTGATTTATTAAAAATTATCTAAAATTTCACTAAGTTTATTAAAAGCTTTTACATTAACTAGAACAAATGATAAAAATAAAAGCGTAACGCTACCCATAAAAGCAAATCCATTAATCTTATGTTTCGTAGTCATTTAAGAAACCTATTAAGGTATTATAATATACATACATAATTTAAAGATAATATTTTTGAACTTATTTAGAAACACACCTACTGTTTTTTAAAAGTTGTTTTTTCAAATATTTAAATGTAATATCAATTTTAAAAAAAAATGGCGGTTGGACTCATGAAGCTTACCCTTAATAACTTAAAAGCATAGGAAAAACTGATCTCTCAGATTAGCTACGTCTAGAATTCTCCTGGCGCATGCTTTGTTCCTCCTGCTGACTCCACATGGCGCTAGGAGTCTCAAATAGCAAAGCAAAAAGTAAAACCAAGGCCGAAATGTCAATTTAATAAAACAATAGAATAATTTACAAATTCTGTGTGTAACGATGAAAAATGAATCTTTATAAAACACGACATATTTTGTTTTGCAGTTTTCATACAGAATATCAGTTTTTATTTTATTTTAAGTAATGGGAGTTGCCATAGTTGCAGTTTGCCATAATACAACGAAGGAAGTTCAAAATACAGCAACCATATGCTACGATTTGCTCTCAGATACGGGTATACTATCGGCTAGCAACGTTTCACTACAACGGGCCCTAAGAAAGGAATTAATGTTATTAGCACAAGCTGCATCTAATCAATGTCCCCATTTTTTTGCTGCTGGTTTCTTCAATATTAACTATAGCATGCTGTTGGAGTTGCTCGGCACTCTTGCCACTTATATTATTGTTCTCATTCAAGTTAACACATAAATGATTCATAAATTACCAGTTGGACTACCTTAAATAATTTTCAAGAAACTATTTCACCTTTTTGAATTTAATGTGCTTCAAGTAACACTTTTCCGAATGTAGAATAATATTTTGATATTTTAATTTTAATCTCAAGTAAGCAGGAATTTTAATAATCAAGTATGTATGTTTTGCACTTGGAATGTTGTTAATAAAATGAAAAAAGCACGCAGGGGTAAGAAAAACGAATAATCATATCTAAACGTATTTATTGCTAACTTATTTACTAACGAAAATATCATAATTATGTACTTCCATGTATCGAACTACTAAACACTCAACAGATATTATAAACTACTACACTAATTCTGTAAATTATTTATTCAAATTCATTCCATGATTAACTTAAATTACAAAAAAACAAATAACTTCTAATGATGCATAGCACTATATGGTGTAAACAAAAATGTTCACATAAATGATGGAACTCAGTTGGTAAATTTTGGTAATAGCGTGGCAGCAAATAAGTGCTGATCTTTAAGGGGCGAATGGTGCTTCACAAAGGCACAAGATCAAGGATGGTAGAGATTTAGCACTGCCACTAACAAAACGATGGATGATGAGAACTTAATTTAACGTGCGACAAGCACGATGCGAATTGAGATGGAAGGTCGCTGTTCACTACGGAAAATAGGCAGGCAGGTTGAAGGGAAGATGCATCTCTAACTTTCCTGGACTAAGCAGAAACTTTGTAGCGTTTCCATTGTACAATACCAAAGCGGCACGCAATTTATAGGAGTGTGAATGATCCTTTATATTAAAGTAATATTATCCAAGAACCATCTACCAACAAAACTCCCACGCGAGGCACCGTGTATCAGACGACCAAGCCGATTATTTACATACCTCACAAATCATCCCAACCCACTTCCAATAATCGAACAACACAAAATGGCTATTACAAGCCAAATGGTAAATCACAAAATTTTAACACCATAAGAGGTGGAGCGGCGATCCAGACACTAGGACTTGATGCCAACTGAATTACTTTCCTATTGTACAATTGCATGGGAGGATACAAGCACGATAAGAAAATTTAAGTTCTTATCGGTCGCTAAGAATAAAAGTGTAAAATTGACATAATATTATTTAAATGGACAAAGGCGGACTGACAAAAATTAAATAAAAAATAGTAAAAAAAAACAAAAATAATTTTTTCTGAGAATAAATTAAAACTCTTAGCCCTTTGTTTTATTAATATTTTTCTATGATTACCTGATGGAATTTATGGCTCTTACTTACCGTCAAAGCTATGCAATGCAAGGGCAAAGGTAAATATAATTTTTTTTAAGAAGAGCCCTCCCTTTTGGTTTAACATTTTTTCTCTGAACGACCAAGTGGGTTAGGGAAAAAGAAAAAACTGTTATAAACGTTTAGGCACTTTTTGATCGTCGATCCCTTTTATTTTGATGAGAATCTGGGCTCATTGCTGTAGTTTTTAAATTTAACTTATTATATCAGGTGGTCCAGTACTTTGACTGTACAAATAAATTACTGTAGTGTGTTTTAGATATAAGTAGATTGTAAATAAATAATAAGCATAGTAAGCGTAATAAGCTTCCTCATAGGTAAGCTTGTTCCGCATAACTAAGTAGGTTAGTAATAATTGTCTAGGTTAAGATTTAGTATAAACAGTAGCACAACAATAATCACATGTCGGTGCTCCTGCGAGAGTAACGTCGTTGCTCTTGCAGGAGAACAATTCAATATTACGTAAAGTAAAAATAAAGTGTTAGTTCAAAACCCAAGTAGTGTTTTACTAAATAATGATGATTTCAATAAAAGTACTATATGACAACAGTTAAACAATAAAAGTACTATCCTACTACATATCCTGCGTGTAGAACCGCTTAATTCATCATTAACTACACCTTGAATTTAGATCTCCACGCATGTATTCCATGCAATGGAGAACGCTAAAACGAAGACTCGAGCCAGATTCTTATAAATATTAAATATTTCACACACTCTAAACTGTTTTAAGTTCAAATATTGTTCAAATTGGCGTGATGATGGCTTTGATATTACAATTTTATTTTCCAAAGATAGAATAGATTTTCTTCCAATCAACCAACTCATCTTTTTGATTTTTAAATCCATCTCTTTTCGTTTTTTAGTTATATGCGTTTTCCAAGTAAGTCGACTGTCTAAATGAAGCCCGAGGTATCTTGCTTCTGGTTTCTGAGGTATGGGTACTTCATTAACTTTCGTTAATTAAATTTTGTAACTTTGACATCGTTAGAATCATCTATCACCGACAACTATGTTGTAAAGGTAAATTTTTGTAACTAATTTTAGTAAAAGTGCACTAGTGTGAAGTGATAATCAATGACGATTGGACCAAAAAGCCACTTGCTGTGAATTTACTAAGATAGACGAGCTACTTCAGCGGTGTTTTAAAAATGGAGTCAGAATTGATTTTCGTTGTAAAAAAAAGTTAATTTAATTAAATTTGATTGAGTTGAACGTAACCTGTAGTGTAACTATACGTCAAACTGGACCTAAAACGTTAAGTTTTAATAATATAAATCATTGCAAAGCAATAATAATTTTAAACAATTTTTGTAAATAATCTTTACTTTATTGTGGTACCGCAATGGTACAAGAAAATATATTATGGTGACTTATTTGTATTTGCGTTTGTAAATTATTTAATATATTTAATGGTTTATTATACGACAATATTAAATCTTTTTGAGTGTTTTATTGATAATTTGCCTAGTATTGAGTAAACAATTTTCAAACCTGGCCTCAGTCGATTTTGGACTGGGAAACCGCTGCTACCCGATACCGCACCGTAACGATTCCTGAAATTAAAAGTTTACCAAGTTGACAATAACTGATTATACCAACCTAGAAATTAAAAAAAAACAGTTTTGAAAAATAGCGGTATTTCTAAATAACTTCAAAAATATTAATTTTGAATTTTATAGTGATATCCTAAGGTGTTTCTTAAATGGCTATGAAAAATAAAAATAATAGGTGTATTTCTAAAAATTGACTATATGACAACAATTGTGAGTTGTAATGATAAAGTAATTTATAGTAAAATCGATATAGAAAATAATAAACGCGTAAATACGTTTTAAATTGTTATGTTACGTACATAATTTATAAAATGTAGTAATTTTTAAATATTTAAGTTACGTTTTACAATTTATTTTATTTATCAATAATTTCTTGTAGGCAAACATTTTTAAAATTACTATTTGTTTGTTTCTCTTCATTGTAATAAACACAGTTTTGATAGCTGCTCGATTTCACTTTGAGACTATAATGGAAAATTCCTATGTCGAAAATATAAAATTTGTGTATTGTTTGGGTAATATATTTGGCCTAGTTCCTCCACGTAATAAACTGAAATTTAAAAAATTTAAGACTTACTCGGTAGTATTAATAATTTTAATGTGCATTTTTACTTCAGTTGCGATTTTCTTCACATTTAATAATTTTTTCATCGCAAATTACAGTTCTATATGTTTTGAGATATGTCGAGTATTACTTTCGAACATTATTGTTATCAATAGTGTTTTTTTGACGGGGTTTTCTAACGTAAGAATAAGAGACTTTGATTTGTTGAAAACACATTTTCGGGAGATTGATAATACGTTGCGTAGTAATGAAGCTTTAAAAAAATTTGGAACAATTTACTATGTTCTCCAAATCACAATCAGTTTTGTAATCATTATTTTTATAATGGATATTGTGATTGTTAGTAAATTTACTACGATAGAAATTTTAATTGGACACGTATTTGGAAACATATCGGAATTATATTTTATAGTTTCAGTATTTTTAATTTTCAATTACGTACTTTTAATTAAACTGCGCTTACAAATAATAAACCAACATTTAACTTCGTTAGGGAATTATAACAAAGTACGCGTTACGTTTGATTTCAGACTAATACACAGTAATTATGAGGCACCAGCGATAGTTATGCTCCGGGATGTACCAAGAATTCGGATTTTGTTCAATCGGGCTTTGAAAATCTGTGTTATTTTTAATAGAAACTTTGGTTGGACTTTTCTTTTTATACTGTTTTATGTGTTTATTCAAATTTTGGAATTAATAAATTTCGTTGTTGTGGAGGTATCTAATAAATCTGAAGCAGTTTCTAACATAAACAAGTGGGGTGGTGTAATTCTAACTTGGAGTTTTTGCTTTTTGGTGTGTGTGAGTATTAAATTTTTAACTTGAATTTTTAACCGATATTTGTTATTTTATAATTATTAATTCAATGCCAATTGATTTTGAATGAGACGGTTTCTTTCATTTGCATCATCAATTCAAACATTCTCTTCATGTTTATTTGCTCGTCTACCCTTCATCCTACTTTTTCTACTACCCTCAAAATATGGTCTATATGGCCATCCAAGTACCATTTCTAGCTAAAAATCAGCTAAAAATTTAAATAGCTGTTTTTTGCTTGCTAGCAGCAAGCAATTAAATAGCTATTTTGCCAGCCAGCAAAATAGTTGCAAATTAGCTATATAATTGCATTAAAAATAGCTTGCTGGCAGCAAGCTCCAATGACATGCTAATAATGCGCTAAATAGTTTTTGAAAATAGCTTGCTAGCAGTAAGCTGCAATGACGCACTAAAATCACAATAATAACTTGGTGGCAGCAAGCTGTAATATTTTGCAAAAAGCATGCTAATAGCTTGCTTGATTGCTGGCTGACAGCAAAGTGTAATCATCTGTAAACTTGCAATGAATCCATTTAAATTCTTAGGTTATTATGCAATTTTTGTATTTTTATAAAATTTGTATATGTGAGTTGATTAAAGTTGCAGACTACGGACATTGATATTTAATTTAAAATTTAAATTATTTATATTTATAATTTATATTTTAATGTTAAATATTTTTTACATTTTAATAATTTATTATAGCTTTTATTTTTTGAGTTTTAATAATTTTTTATGAATGAATTTCATTATGAAAATTGTTCAGTTTTATCACACGTTTAAACCGACTATAACATTCATATTTTTCATAATAAATTATATAATCAATAAATAATTTTTGAAATTGATCAGACTTGAATTTATTTGACTACCAAACAACCATATTTATGCAAATACCCTGATAGGTATGGAGTTCGAATTATTATTTTCGATACTCAGCACAGCAAAGTTATAGGAATTTAGGTACAAGTAATTAATAATTTAATAATACAAATATGTAAATATAAATATTGAAATACTAATAATGTAAGAAATTAAATATGTATTCCAGGCTAGAAAAAATTGAAATACATAAGTTGAAAAAATGGTCTATAATTCTCAATTCGTTAAATAATTAAACAAATTATTTTTTTCCTTTTTACATTGTAACAATATTGCAATACTGCTAACACTGCAGTGTTAAATAGCACAAAATATTTAATATTAATAATCAATTCAAAGCAATCATTTCAAATATTGAATTAATTTTTGTATTCATATTCATCCATTACATAAACTATCGATATTTTTTCATCAAATCGTTAAAGCAAATTATTGAACTAATTTGTTTCTATGATTTGTTTTCTTTTTCAATCTTATTTGCTAGCTAAAAACACGCTATTAGCTGGCTGGCAGCTACGAAATTGCTTTTAAATAGCTAGCTTTTTGCTGAAAAATAGTGAGCCACTCTTGCAATATTGCTTCAATATGGATGCTATTTAAACGCTATTTAGCTAGGTGCCGCAGCAATTATGCTGCCAAATCCACCTATTTAGCTAGCTATTAGTTGCTTTTTACCATCAAAATGCTACTTGGGCAGGTAAATCTGATATCTCTTGCCTCTCGGTATATCTCTCCGACAAAGTTCAGCTTCTCGTCTCCATGTTTTAAAATTCCTAAGCTAATCTGTGTTTCCTGAGTTATTTGCAATTAATGCCATCTATCGGGAAAAATGTCAAACTTTTCCTTTCCCTAATACTTTATTCGCTTGCTGACCCCCACAGCTGCATATCATACGTTCACACTGGGCAACTTTTGGCGTTTCCATACTTTTATAAGGTCGTACTTTTATATTTGCACAAGATTACATTACCGTTTCATACTTACATCTTATAAAAGTAATGAATCGGCAAAAGTTCAAGCGGACTCATGTGTGTACTATAATGGTGTAGAAACCTCTTTAGATAATGTGATAATGTGCTTTAAATTATTATCCAATATCCAAATTATATTAGGTAAGCAGCAGACTGCTGTTGTTAAAACAACATTCTACAGAATTTTGTTAACTTTTGTATGTTGGAATCGGCTCTAAGATTCTTCAGGATTCTGCCGGTTAATGGTTTATGCCCCAGCGCTTTTTTTGTGTTGAGATTGGTCAGAATAGTTGGCATTACTTCTGCAATGTTTTTTTTACAATTTGCATTCAAAATAATAGTTTTTATTTTGTTTCAGGTAATGGGAGTTGCGGTAATTGCAGTTTGCCACAATACAACAAAGGAAGTTCAAAATACAGCAACCATATGCTACAATTTGCTCTCAGATACGGGTGTACTACCGGCCAGCAACATGGTACTACAACAGGTCCTAAGAAGGAATTAATTTTATTAGCAGACATTGCAACCAATCAATGTCCCCATTTTTCTGCTGCTGGTTTTTTCAATATTAACTATAGCATGATGTTGAGGTTACTTGGCACTCTTGCCAATTACATTATTGTTCTCATTCAAGTTAACACATAAATCATCTATAAATTACCATTTAGAGTTTGTAAATTACCACCTAGTACAGTTTTCAAGAAAATATTTCAACTACGAGCTACAGCACCAGCGTGGTCAATCTATCTAAATTATTTTTAAATCTAATGAATTAGTACCTACAGAAATATCATGTATGAATTTATGCTATCAAAGTACTGTAACATTTTATTTTGAAGACCCTGTACATAAGAAAAGATAAGAGAGTAGAATTTTGAATTGCGAGTTAAAAGTAATTTATAAAGAACTGCAAGATTTATTAACATAAATGTGTAGTGGTTGAAATTAATTGCAATTTGGGGTTTTCGTACACTATTTTGACAAACTTTCTTTCTGCAGGGGAAGCTATGATATTTTTTAGTAATCGTCACTTATTTATTCTCTTGGTGTTTATAGACTCATAAGTTTAGATTTCAAATACACGTTTATTCAAATTTCGAATTGGAATTAAATCATTAAGCACGTAAAATATTGTTGCGGTTTATGGCACGCCTTCACGTATTTCATTATAAGAGATTTGATGTATTTTGTATTATACAATTTTCGGAATAGAATTCAAATGATATTCTGTTTTTTTATGTACTTGATAGGTTTGAGTGATTGAGCACGTGCATTATATTTTTCTGCTTTGCTATTTATTAAAAACGGGTGGCGCCCAGTATGTTTGGCTCTTATTTCCCTTACCCATACCTAGCTAGCTTGAGTTGCGGGGTTGTGATCCTAAAAACTAAGGAGGGGTTAACAGTACTTATAGTGTCACTAAACAACGCAGCATGACTAATATATTTATATTAATAATACTTCAACATTTTAATTTTGATGTTATATAAGCAGAAATTTTAATAATTAAGCATGTTTTGCCTTTGGAGTGATTTTAACGAAGTGGAAAAAGTACGCAGGGATAAGAAAGAGGTATAATCATAGCAACGATTATTTAATGCTAACTTATTAACGAAAACAACATAAAAGCACTCCTACATATGAATCGAACTACTAAATACTTAATTATGGAAGTGATAAGCTATTATTACCATTACTAATAGATATTATAAACTACTTCACAAATCCATAAAATTATTTATTCAAATTCATTCCACATTGTGACCTCAAAAGGAATACATTATTTTTCAAAAAGATATTATTATAAAAAGGAATTAACAGAATAATTAAAATTTATTTTCAAAAACTACATTAACATGATCAAAAAGAATACGAAATTTATATATTATAGTGGATGTGCGCTTGCATTAATTCCTCCAATAGGCGATTTTAAATTAAAATACTTCAAGTTTTATTCGATAGGATTAAATATTGTAATTTTAATATTTGCTTTGACGACTCTTTACTTTAAAGTAGCTGATTTGAATCACATCTCTACAGCGAATGTGCTGGACCGAACTAACTTCATAATTCAAATAATTTTAATTATTATTAGTATTTATTCAACAGCATTTGTTAATTTAGAAGAATTTCATTTACTAGAAGTACTACTTCAAGAAGTTGATATTGGATTAAACTACGAAGAGGTTTTTACAAGACCTGGAAAGTCTTACACTATTTTGAAAATTGCAATTGGTGTTTTTGTTGTCATTGATATATCCGATTCTTCATTTAACATTAGATTTCAAACAACAGAAGTTGCGTTGGGATACCTACTAGAAAAAATTTGGAATGCGTATGTTGTAATTGCAGTTTTGTTAATATATAATTACGTTTTTCTAATTGCGGTACATTTACAAATCATAAATCGCCATCTAGAAGCTTTATCGCGAAAAGATAACTCACCCACACGGAATTGCTCTATATTGTTTGTATATTGTATTCCTATCACAGCACGAATTGATGTACAAAAGAAAATAAAAACAATTCGAAAGTCGTTGAACTTGATTTTAAAAACACACGCTGCTTGTAATAAAATTTTAGGGTGGAATTTACTTTTTGTATTTTTTGCTATATTGATGCAAATTTTAAAAATGGTTGATTTCATTATTTCAGTTTTGTCAAAAGGTTGCCAAAAACGTTACAATTTTAGCTTCGAGTTAAAACTGCAACTTTTAATTCTTGCTGTAGTTGTATGCTGTCTTGTTTGGGTAAGTATTCTCACAATTATATTTAATTAAGCCTTTACAAAAACATTATTTTCAATATTTAAGCTCTCGTGAGATAGTCAGACCTTTAAGAGAGGAAATCATAGAGTTGTATATTATTTAACCTTGAGTTAACTGCAAATTTTGATCTTAACTACTATACCCAGTTTATTTTTTAATTTAATAGTATCTACTGCAAAGTTAAGAGCCAGCTTATCTTCCGGGAGCTACCTTGAATTAGGGTACAATTTATAGTTACTACATAGTTAGTGTATTGAATAACACAGCATTACAGTACTATTCTTTTTGTAGACAATGAGCATTATACTGATTATGATTTGTGACAAAACCACAAAAGAATTCAAGAAAATTAGTACAACATGCTATAGTTTGTTATCTGAAATACCGGCAGTTTCTAATATTCCTCAAGACAACAATAGTTTAAAGAAGGAATTAATTTTGTTAACCGCATGTGCAACTAACCAATGCCCTTATTTCTGCGCTGTTGGACTGTTTAATGTTGATCAAAATATACTGGTTGGGTTTTTTAGTATTATTATTTCCTACACTATTGTACTCACACAGATTAATAAAGGTTGTCAATAAGTTCTATTATTTATTTACTAGATCCGGCATATTTCAGAGTTACTGAGCATTCATAAATACAGGTTGGTATTGGTATATCGCTGAAAGGACACCTATTAAGCAGTAGAGAAATCAAAATTCATACGTCATATTAATATTTGATTTTTCATATGAACCTACTAAAAATTTTATTTCGATCTGTCAATTCATTCATTGTTTACAAGCCATTTGAAGTCGACGTGTCGGTGTATTTTTTAACAATGGAAACAACTGAGTATCGTGCAGTGATAAAATTCTTTGTTTTGGAAGGTTTATCAGCAACAGAAATTCAGGTGAGCGTGTTAAAAGAATGTGCTCCTTCATTTCCAACTGTACATCGATGGGTTTTAGAGTTTAAACGTAGTCGTACAAGCGTTGAAGATGAACCACGTAGTGGACGACCAAAAACTGCAACAACACCAATAATTCAACAAAACTCACACGAAAGCAAATTTCTCAGCATCATTTGAATCTTTTTAATAAGAATAAAATCAATTTTGTGCGTCGTTTTGTAACTATGGATGAGACTTGGATCTACCACCATGATCCTAAATTGAAACAAGAACGATTACAGTGGACTGAGGCTGGTTGTTCAGCTCCAAAACAGGTGAAGTCAGGACGATCAGCAAAAAAGGTTATGGCATCAGTTTTTTGGGATGCAAAAAAGATTTTATTGATTGATTATCTTGAAAAAGGTAAAACAATTAACTCTGAATATTATTGTAACCTTTTGGATCAATTGAACGAACAAATTCGTGAAAAGAGACCCGGTTTGCAACATAAAAAAATCATCTTTCACCAAGACAACGCACCTGTTCACAAAAGTGTTTTAACAATTCAATGAACTAAAGTACGAATTGCTTGAACATCCACCGTATTCGCCAGATTTCGCTCCTAGAGACTACTACCTCTTCAGAAACTTGAAACAATTCGTTCGGGGAAAAGCGTTTTCATCGAATGAAGAAGCTATTTCAGTCGTGGAACAGTATTTTGCAGAGCTTCCAGAAAATCATTACAGAGATGGAATAAAATCATTGCAGGATCATTGGAATAAGTGTATTGAAGTTGAGAAAGATTATATTAAATAAAAAAACTAATTTCATTTAAAAGTTCACATTCATTCATTTTTGCTTTAAATACTTGACAACCAACCTGTAGTACCCTAATTGATTAATGAATCTTTAAAATTGCAGCATGCTGAGCATTTTCTTTATATAAATCTTTTCCTGCTATATGGTAAATACAAATGCTATTAAAAAGTGCAACCAGGATGGTAAAGATGTCGATACTTTGAGCGTTAAACTTCGAAAAATAATTACCATCATCAGGTATGTGCGCTATAAACTGGCAACTGGCAACTGGCAACTGTCAACTGGCAACTGGCAACTGGCAACTGGCAACTGGCAACTGGCAAATGGCAACTGGCAACTGGCAAATGGCAACTGGCAAATGGCAAATGGCAACTGGCAACTGTCAACTGGCAACTGTCAACTGTCAACTGGCAACTGGCAACTGGCAACAGGCAACTGACAACTGGCAACTGGCAACTGTCAACTGGCAACTGGCAACAGGCAACTGTCAACTGGCAACTGTCAACTGTCAACTGGCAACAGGCAACTGGCAACTGGCAACTGGCAACTGGCAACTGTCAACTGGCAACTGGCAACTGGCGGCAACTGGCAACTGGCAACTGGCAACTGGCAACTGGCAAGTGGCAACTGGCAACTGGCAACTGTCAACTGGCACCGGCAACTGGCAACTGACAACTATCAATTGGCAACAAGCAACCGGCAAACGTCAACCGGCAACTGTCAACTGGAAACTGGCAACAGGCAAATGGCAACTGGCAACTGGCAACTGGCAACTGGCAACTGGCAACTGGCAACTGGCAACTGGCAACTGGCAACTGGCAACTGGCAACTGGCAACTGGCAACTGGCAACTGGCAACTGGCAACTGGCAACTGGCAAAACTGGCAACTGGCAACTGTCAACTGGCAACTGGCAAAACTGGCAACTGGTAACTGGCAACTGTCAACTGGCAACTGGCAACTGGCAACTGGCAACTGGCAACTTGTGCCAAAACTTGCCGAAATTGTGCCGCTTTTGGTTTGAGCTAACTGAACCTTTTTCAGGAACAGTCGGAGAACGTGGGTGGCAACTTATTACCGTCGTGGGTTCTCAGCTTAAGTATTTCTCCGGTACTCTGGATAATTGAAACCAACCAAAATATACTCAGGGCGCCAAACAGTGTAATTAACCCTGACAGGGAAGAGAATTAATCACTGAATTAATAAGTGAAAAAAATAATAAATAGTACTCAACGTCCATACAATTTAATGACTTGCAAAGTTGACAACGATATTGCTTAATCTGTTGCTACCAAAGATAAATTTTAACCGTTTTTCCTCAATTGGATGGTTTGAAACAGTATAGCATTTAAAAATAAAGGCACACACATGCATATAAAAATATCAACAGTTGTCTTACCTGGCTTGAATGGATGAAAAAAACCAATACCAGCAAACCAGATCTGTCTTCCTGGAAATTGGTAATCAAAAACAAATACGTGAAAGTAATCGCTAGAAAAACAACTTTGTAAATTTATACATACACAGTATGCCTGGCTATAATAGTAATTACCAAACCGGCTAAAATTCTCTTAGCAGCAACCTGTAATAGCCACAAATTGGTAATACATATAGGGTCTATTGCCACTAACACTCCAGCACGGGATATGCACCCGGAAAAGATAAGTTCCTGGATGCTACGGCCCTAGAGATGATGTTCCTCAATTGATATTGACGGGATAGGTAAAGTTCCTTAAACATCTGTCGAGTATTCCACACTTCACAGATGGGATTTTCCGTCGACTGTGCGTTATCTTACAAAGAAAACTCGTATAGCACCATATGACATTCAAAAAGTAATTATTGTTCAAACGGTCGGAAATTTTCCAACCAACATAAGACCAAAAAATCTCAATAATCATCCAATCCAATATGAAATTTAATTTGAAAATTCACAAGTTTTCCACAATTTTATAAAATAAAATTTCACTCGACCTCTCTATCTTACTATGTGTAGAAGATTCCTTATCACACATAACAAATTTATTCGAAAACTTTTATTTTAATTTTATTTTAGGAGCGTGTAGGGGACCCCGGGGTTAATTGTAAAATTAACTCGAATTTCCCTGACACAAATTTATTTTGTGTCGCCTCTGATGTCCGTGTTTCGGCAAGCTGTAGTTGGGGCGGTAAGCGAGAGGTGGATCCGCTCTTTCTTTGTCTTTTGGTTGCTTTTGTTGATTGCCAAACAATTAAACCTAATAAGTTTAAAAATAACAATTTATTCAAAACATTATTAACAAGGGTTGCTCTGCAAAAAGCTACAAAATTGCGTGATAAATGGGTCAACAACCCCAACAGAATTCCCCAACAATTCCAGCGACAATGGGTCGTTACTGAGTAATTAATAACAATTACTTCTTGAAATATCAAACTCCAAACGGAATATACCCCAATTAAATTAATGTAAGAAAACTCACCGATCGGTTTGTCTTGTACAGGTGTAAGATGTCGACAATGATATTCAATCAAGGCACACTCCGGAGTTATTTTCTGAAGAACTGAGACACACCAATTGCACTGGCACTCGTGATGAAAAACCGTCGAGGGTCGCCCTTGGAGCGTCTTGTAGGCGTCGATTCGGTATAGGATGGCACAGGTAACGTCGAACGGATCACTCACAATTACTACTGGGACAGTTGAAGTATTGGAGAAGCAAACAGTAGTCAACCTTATCGCACTAAGGGAAAATCGGTAACGGTGGTCGTAATTTAATAATTGATTACTCGACATTCGCAGGCTGTTAGTTTACGTTGATAACTATTGCGTAGTAAACGTAGGATAATGCGCAAAAATAATTGCCAACACAGCGACAGATGGTAACTTTCCAACTTATCAGCGCGCTCGAGGAAAAATGTGCTGAGCGGTCGGCGTTGAAAATACACGTGCGTGGACAGCTGAATTTTGCAAAAATACGTATCTGACGATAATATCCGCATCTAACGCTATAATAGGTAACTGATTAACCCTCTCACTACCGGAACCACAAAACTTTCACTCAATATGGTGAAATTAAAAAAAAGGTTTTCAAAATGAAATTTTGAAAGACGCAGCGCTTGCATCGAGAGTTCGTTGACCACCCCTGCAGTGTTCCACTTAATTTCGTACGCAGCCCCCTCTACCCTCTCCGCTCGCGTGACCTGGTGACCTAGAGAGGGGTTAGATGGTGTAAAATCATATACTGACGACAAATTTAACAATTTATCGTTATAAGCGATCATTAAAATAATTTTTGTCCAATTAAAATATTGTAACAAGCAATCTGCTTGTTACAAACTGGCACCTGGCAACTGGCAACTGGCAACTGGCAACTGGCAACTGGCAACTGGCAACTGGCAACTGTCAACTGGCAACTGGCAAAACTGGCAACTGGCAACTGTCAACTGTCAACTGGCAACTGGCACTGTCAACTGGCAACTGGCAACTGGCAACTGGCAACTGTCAACTGTCAACTGGCAACTGGCAACTGGCAACTGGCAACTGTCAACTGGCAACTGGCAACTGGCAACTGGCAACTGTCAACTGTCAACTGGCAACTGGCACGTGGCAACCTGTCCACTGGCAACTGGCAATCGGCAACTGGCAACTGGCAACTGGCTGTTGGCAACTGGGCAACTGGCAACTGTCAACTGGCAACTCGCAACTGGCAACTGTCAACTGGCATCTGGCGGTTGGCAACTGGCAACAGGCGGCTGGAAACAGACAACTGGTAACAGGCAACTGGCAACGGGCAACTGGCAACTGACAACTGGCAACTGGCAACTGGCAACTTTCGGCTGGCAACTGGCAAAACTGGCGGCAGGCACTGTCAACTGTCAACTGGCAACTGGCAACTGTCAACTGGCAACTGGCAACTGGCAACTGGCAACTGTCAACTGTCAACTGGCAACTGGCAACTGGCAACTGGCAACTGTCAACTGGCAACTGGCAACTGGCAACTGGCAACTGTCAACTGTCAACTGGCAACTGGCAACTGGCAACTGTCAACTGGCAACTGGCAACTGGCAACTGGCAACTGGCAACTGGCAAATGGCAACTGGCAACTGGCAACTGTCAACTGGCAACTGGCAACTGGCAACTGTCAACTGGCGGCTGGCGGTGGCGGCTGGCGGCAGGCAACTGGAAACAGACAACTGGTAACAGGCAACTGGCAACAACAACAGGCAACTGGCGGCTGGCGGTGGCAACTGACAACTGGCAACTGGCAACTGGCAACTGTCAACTGGCAACTGGCAACTGGCAACTGTCAACTGGCAACTGGCAACTGACAACTGGCAACTGGCAACTATCAACTGGCAACTGGCGGCTGGCAACAAGCAACTGTCAACTGTGAACTGGCAACTGGCACGTGGCAACTGGCGGTGGCAACTGGCGGTGGCAACTGGCAACTGCAACTGGCAACTGGCAACTGGCAGTGGCAACTGGCAACGAGCAACTGGAAACAAGCAACTGGCAACGGGCAACTGGCAACTGGCAACTGGCAACTGGCAACAGGCAACTGGCACTGGCAACTGGCAACTGGCAACTGGCAATTGGCAACTGGCAACTGGCATGGCAACTGGCAACTGTCAACTGGCAACTGGCAACTGGCAACTGTCAACTGGCAACTGTCAACTGGCAACTGACAACTAGCAACTGGCAACTGGCAACTGGCAAATGGCAACTGGCAACTGGCAACTGGCAACTGGCAACTGTCAACTGCCAACTGTCAACTGGCAACTGGCAACTAGCAACTGGCAACTGGCAACTGGCAACTGGCAACTGGCAACTGGCAACTGGCAACTGGCAACTGGCAACTGGCAACTGGCAAATGGCAAAACTGGCAACTGTCAACTGGCAACTGTCAACTGGCAACTGGCAACTGGCAACTGGCAACTGGCAACTGGCAACTGGCAACTGGAAAATATAGAAAATTATTACAGAGAGCAGGTGCTTTTATTAATATATATATATAAGCGAGTGTTTTACAGACGTATCCGTTTCTTGCATCCTATTCTCCAAGCCTGTCTGTCGGTCCAATCATCTTCCCGGAGTCGTCTATCTTTCATTGCCTCCTCAACTTCCTGCGCCCAGGTTTTGCAGGTTTTCCACGTTTTCTTTTAAAGTGCGGCGTCCATTCCCATTTTATTTATACCATAGGAAAATGAACAAGAAGTTTAAAACAATAACTGCAGACAAGTGTGTAACATACAGCTAATTCTAATTAATGAAAACAGACAGAAACATTGTGTTATCAGAAAGGAAACATTGGAATACTCTAAGATAAGTGTTCATGTATAAACCGCAAATTGACTACAGATCAAGAAATTGACATATTTGAAGAAGATTGTAGTAAAATTCCAAAGAACAAACAACTAAATAAATTCATTATTCCAAATTATAAAAGACTACGCATACAATTATATACAAAACAAATGGAAATTGTCTTGTTTATTTCAGATTAGATCAAAACAAAAAAAACCTTAAAAATTTCTGAATTTTGAAAAAATACTGGGTTCAAGATAACTTTGTTTTCGGTATTCTTCATGGTCATCTTTATCAATCTTATGAATTTTATTGGCATACCTAGTTGACGAAATGCTTCAATAATTTATTTTTTTTAATATAATCATTTGCATTAAAGCTATGATGTTCTTTTCCTTCATATTCCTCTCCAGCATTGCTATTATTTTTCAGTTTTAGTATTATTTCTAGATTTTTCTGTGGTTAAGGTGCGCGATGATCTAATTTTTTTTCTCATACAGCTCTATCAAGTAAACAATAATTTTGAGTGGGCGTGTATGGCGCTAGTAGAATTATACGTTCATTGGTTCAACTGTGCGTAGCTGTACTTTTATTGGTGCATTCAAATTTTATTACATTAGTTCGCATATTTTCCGCAATTATTGTTAGCTTGGTGGCACTATAGACACTTTCTTCTCTGTGTATGCTTTGTTAACTATTGACTAGTTCTTCAAAGTACTCCGCCCATCTATCTACATATGTATATAATTCCCTATATACCCGCTCACCGGAATTTCCTATGTATCTTTGAAAAACATTGTGTTTCGATGGTATTCGTGTTTTATCTTTTTAATGTTTTGATAAAAGTTTCTTATTTCCTTGCTATTATATTTTTCTTCTGTTACATTTAGTGGTACCTCTCTAACCTAACCAGCAGTATAGCTTGAAGCATAGAGGGATGGACTAAGAAGCACAAGTCACGGTTCGAATCCTGCTCGCGTTAGATACACTACTATAAACAAAAAGTTTAGTATCGATATGTATACTATGGGAAAAGCAACGGGAAACCGCCCCATGAATTACACTCCCTAGAAAATTTATCTTGGCTTCGTCCAAGTTAGGTTACGATTCTTCTATCAAGAATCAAGCAATGAAGAAAAAGTACCTCTCTGTGTTTTCCGTTCTTACTTCTGTTGATTGTCCCGCATTTCTTTTTCTGATCTTTATATTTTTGCCTATTTTTCGTTAGTTGTATTAAATTGAGGGATAATTCTTACATTTTTTTACACCGACGATTAATTATTGCTAATTTCAACGGCCTGCTTATGCCGGGCAATCGTATTAATAATTACTTCGAGCGAGTCGTCATTTTTTAAGATCAACGTTTAGTTTTATTTGGGTTAAAACGCAATAAGCACAAGTTAGTTCTTCGTAACTGTTTACTCCTGAGTGCTTCGACCGCTTCTGCTACCGTTTGGAGTGTTTTTCCGTCCAGCCCCTCGAGTATCACCTTCTTCCGTCCAGACGCAACCGCATCATCTAAAGGCTCCAATCCAGTGGATGGGGTGATCCAGTGTAGTGTGTGCGCGATCAACATCAAGATTCATCAAGTTACAGCCCACAACTACCTTTTAAGTGGAGACCATTGTCATCTTGAGTATTCTGTAAGGGTTCATTCAGCTGGTTAGTCCATTCAATTACTACTTAAAATATCTGTTGTTTGGGGCTTTTGTTCTTTAATTTTAACGTATTTAAATCACGCAGTTGTGATCCATACTCGCTGGATCTGTTACTTTAATTCATTAGGGTTGTTGCCTGGATTGATTTACGTAATTGTTTACAACTGCAGAGCATTAAAAATCCATAGTTTGTTAAATAAACTTAGTAATTTACATATTTGGAGTTTGATTTGTTTTTTGATTTCTGAAGCAGCGAAAGAACAACT
This sequence comes from Lycocerus yunnanus, assembly GCA_036346125.1. Lineage (NCBI taxonomy): Eukaryota > Metazoa > Arthropoda > Insecta > Coleoptera > Cantharidae > Lycocerus > Lycocerus yunnanus. The sequence goes on along the minus strand of JARFIX010000145.1, from coordinate 283,636 downwards.
TGATTCCGAATCTACCTCTTTGCCACCGCTAATATTACAGCTGGCCGAAAACAACAATCAAGGGCAAACACGAAATAATAAATTTGTGTTTTTGGGAGCAAAGATAATTTTTAAATTATCCCCAGCTTCCATTTCAAATTGTAGTACCATTAAATTAACTTCGCACAAATAAATATTTTTCTGGTAAGTACACTGATTTAACAGACATGCAGATTAATTTTTATCTACCGAGAGACTAATAAGTCGATTAAATTTTTTTGTTTTAAACTAATTAAAACTATTTAAAATTATTTTTTTTTATTTTATTTCAATTATATTTACAATCTGTTCAAAGAAACAATAAGTAAATCTGGTGATGTATGTATAAGTCATGCAGAAAACACTCCAATGAATGCTTTCCTAAAATATTATATACAATTCAATGATTCAAATAATATAATTTAGTTAGCCGAATCGAACAGGTAGGTCAGTAGGTCTGAATCTCTTCAATCTTCGTACCTCGCCGGTGGTGTCCATCAGTTTATTTGCTAATTCGTTGGGGTGTACTTCCAATCTATGTTCATACCTTCTGTAGAAATTTTAGATCTGTTCAGAAACTGTTGGGACACGCAAATCTTGCTGGATGACATAATTAGGTACGTACCACGGAGCATTTACAATCGTTCGCAAGATCTTGTTTTGAAATCTCTGTAGTATTGCAATATTGGAGTTACTTGCAGTTCCCCACAGTTGTATGCCGTAGGTCCATATTGGTGTTATTATGGATTTGTATAGTAGTATTTTGTTTTCGAGTGATAATTGAGACTTTCTGCCAAGTAACCAATACATTTGATTAAGCTTCATTCCAAGTTGTTTGCGTTTCGTAAGGATATGTTTCCTCCACGTTAATCTTCTGTCCATATGGATGCCAAGATATTTTGTATCATCAGCTTGGGTTAGGGTACAATTATTTAATTTCACTGGTGGACAAGTTTCTCTACGCATTGTAAACGTCACATGTACAGATTTTGCTTCATTAGCCCTAATTTTCCATTTACGGAGCCAGTTTTGAATTTTATCCAGGTTATCCTGAAGATTTTTGGAGGCGAGTGTGGGATCTTCATGTGACGCCAGTACAGCAGTGTCGTCAGCAAACGTAGCTGTTGTTGTTAATCTAGAGGTAGGTAGGTCAGCCGTGTACAATAGGTACAACACCGGACCCAGAACACTGCCCTGAGGTACTCCTGAGCTTATTGGGTGAATCTCGGTATATTCTTCCTGGTATTTTACTAAAAAGTGTCTATTACTTAAGTATGATCTTAATATTTGATAAAGGTGGTACGGAAGACACTTTTTAAGTTTGTAATACAACCCCTCGTGCCACACCTTATCAAAGGCCTGGCTGATATCGATGAAGGCCGCAGAGCAGTATTTTTTGTCTTCTAGGTTATTGCTGATTTTTTTGATAATTCTGTGCACCTGTTCAATTGTGCCATGTTGACCTCTGAAACCAAATTGATGGTCAGGTATCAGTTTTTTTTCCTCTAGTACCGGCTTGAGACGCTTCAGCAAAACCTTCTCAAACACCTTCGAAAGCATTGGCAACAAACTGATCGGCCGGTAGGATGTCACTTCTTCAGCCTTTTTTCCTGGTTTTGGGATGACGATAATTTGGGCTACCTTCCATTGATTGGGGAAGTGTTTCAACCGTAGAACTGCATTGTAGATAAATGTTAAAAGTTTTATGCATTTAAGTGGTAATTGTTGCAACACTTTGCCAGTAATTAGGTCAAACCCAGGAGCCTTTTTTGGATTTATTTCATTGAAAATGACACGTTGAACTTCCTTTACTTTAAAATTTTTTATGGGAAGATCCATCTGAAAGGGTGCTTCGAGGTACTGTTGGACTTCAGAAGTTTCTTCAGCTGTAAGGAAGAGGGAATGGTGTGAACACCCCCGAAAAATGTTGTTTGAAAAGTTCGGCTTTTTCTTTGTTACTTCTTGCCCATTTTCCATTACTGCCTTTAATTGGTGGTACCTGTTGTTGAGGACGCTTCAGTCTTTTTGTAGCCTTCCAGAGAGAGTAGTCACTTGACTCTGTAGGTGACAACTTAGCAACATACTCATTAAATGATCGATTTTTGAGGCCAAGAAGTAGTGCCTTGAGTTCTGCAGCTTTCCTGTTAAATTTATTTTTGTCTTCCGGTGTTTTTGTAATCTGCCACTGTTTACGAGCTTTTCTTTTTTCCTCAATTTTTTGCTTGATTATCATTGGGGTTGACTCCTTAATGAAGGTTACGTTTGAATCAGGAGTTGCTAGCCACGCCGCATTCTGGATCGATTTTGTCATGTACTCAACTGCGTTTTCCAGGTCTTGTTCTGATTTTAAAGGCATTTCCAAATGTAAGTGATGATCTAGTGTTGCTCTAAAGATTTCCCAATTGGTTTTCTTACTAAATAACGACGGTTGTTTTTTTTTAAAGAGGACTTGAGAATGTAATGTCAACAAGACGGGTGTATGGTCCGAAGATAAGTCTAGTGACGACTCGGTTCTAAATTTTCTAGTATCTATTCCTTTTGTTACCCAAAAATCGATCACATCTGGAAGCTTTGCTGAATCGCTGGGCCAATAAGTTGGTTGCCCTGTTGACAGACTAGTCATGTTATTGTTTTTTATTGTTGCGAGTAGCTCCTTTCCTTTTGTGGTAGTGAGTCTTGAGCCCCAATATTGGTGCTTTGCGTTAAAATCGCCCCCCCGCGATAAACCTGTTTCCCAGTGTTTCAAAGAATCGTTGATAGTGTTCTCTCTTGTTATTATGTTTCGGTGGGCAATATATTGCTGAGATCACTAGTTTTCCCAGTTTATTTTCAATAATTATGTTAGTTGCTTGTAGGTAGTCGTGCCGATATTTCTGTATTTCGTGATGTTCGATAGTCTTTCTTATGATTATTGCTGTTCCACCATGTGCAGCTCCATCAGGGTGGTTAGTGTTGTAGATGACATAATTAGGAATTTTTAAGTAACTCTTAGTCGTAAAGTGGGTTTCCGAGATTGCCATTATATCTACTCTATGCATTTCTAAAAACAAAGTGAGTTCTTGTGCTCTCTGGCACAAGCCGTTGGCATTCCATATTGCCAGTTTTAGTGTTTCGGCCATTAAGCCATTTTATTGACCAAAGTAGTCAATAAATTTAACATAGTTCCCATTTGTTCAGTAAGTTTTTTCATCATAGCTTTAAGCTCTTCGATGTCGGTTGTTTGTTGTATCGGGTTAGTTTGGTTGACTTGACTTTGGTAGTTAGTGACTTGATTAGGTACTGTTTGTTTTGCTTGTTGGGCATAAGATAGTCCTGGCTGTACCATTTGGGAAGGATTTCTGTGTGTTGTGGATCATTATTATTATTTGGGATATTGTTTTGGTTTGGTTTTAAGTTTCTTTCTCTCAGTGTTGGATATAGTCGCTGCTGCAATTGTTTGTGGATTGTGCATCCTCTATAATTAGCAGGATGCGCACCGCCACAATTCACACATTCGACTCCATTGCCTCTTTCTTTTCTTGTGCATTCCTTTGTCGAGTGATCGCCTGTGCATTTGACACATCTTGGTGGCCTGTGACAGAAATTCTTGGTGTGACCAAATCTTTGGCATTTTGCGCACTGTGGAATTTCCCTCTTAACATGTGGTGGTTCAAACGATACGATGGTATTTGAAAGACGAGTAATTTTATAAATTTCCTTATTACTTTCATTTTGCTTGAAATCAACATAAAACATAGATAATGGGTTTTTAGTACTTCGATGTTTTATGTTACTGATATTGAGTACCGTGTGACCCATTTTCATCAACTCGGATTTAACTTTTCGACATCTGCAGAGAAATGCAAATTTTTCAACACTGTTCGAAAGCTTCGCTCCTGTTTGGGTTTATAGGTGTGAAAATTAGTTTTTTTTTCTTTTAGTTCTCCAATAATATTAGTGTAATTTTCTCCAGTTACCGTTTGTATTTTGACTTGATCTTCATACAGAGTTTTGATAGTATAACTATCCTTTGCTGCTGTATCTAGTAATTCTAGAAGTGGTTGTATATTTTGTACACCATCCACAAAGATTGGTGGTGGTTTAGGTTCGGTTACAATCTGTTGTACTGCATCTTCCTTGTCTTCATTTTCCTCATTTGCTAACGGAGAGAAACTGTTAGTTGTTTGAGTGGGTTTACCTAACCAGTAATCGCTCATTTTTTTCTGCTTATAAATCCTGGTGTTTTGTTCAGGGCTTCTTAAACGTTTCCTACGACTACCAGCTACCATCCATTCATTAGTGTTAGGTAGTGGTGGATATATATTGTTTCCTGCAGGCAAATATTGGTAAGGTGTGACAATCAGTGGTGCACTTACTTGTTGATTTTCCGGGTTTTGTTGACCGTAGAATGGTACAGTATTGTAAGAAATTCCCGTTTGCATTTGTTGTGGGTATTGCACCATCGTTACCTGTGTCTGTTGTTCCGACTGCATGATATTTGTACGGTGCTGGTTATTCATTGATGGAATGTTTGTTTGCGCGTTATGGGCTGGTATACCGGTTATCACTGCAGAATGCGTTGGTTGAGGATGCTGGGGTAATTGTAGCTGGCTTCCCGGCTGTACAAATTGCAGAGGCGGTTGTAAGCAATGTGCCTGCGAATTCCGGTCACATATCAGGGGTACATTTAATTGCTGGCATTGTGTTGAGATTGCCGGAGTAAATTGTTGTTGGTTCGGCATCTTTACATTTTGAGGTTAGGCTGGTATATTTCTTGATTTTCGCTCTGAAAAGTATCTTATACACGTAACTCAATATTTATCACCTCGATTACGACAATGTAATGCAAATCCAACCAGCCTGGGTAATCTAACTTCACTCAAAAACAATCCTTTGAAAATTTTCAAACTTAGCACAATTCACAGACCTGGCAGTGGCTAACGTCCCTACCTTTTTATTTAAAATTAAAATACAAAAATAAAACCTTATTATGTTGAGCTCGCCGTTATCACACTTTTCCTAAAATGTTTTAATTTTTTTAAAGAATATTCCATATGAAACTTCGTGAGGTAGTCCTATTGCCAAATACAAACTTTTATTTCATTACAATTCAGAGATAATCGATGTTAATCAACATGTTTCTTGCTTCTACCAAAAAAATTGTATTTCTTTCTTTGAAGGCAGGCTCCATGAGTCTCTCCCATCTTTGTTTAAAATTGATATTATACCTAGAAATTACAAAAAACAGCTTTGGAAAATAGCGATATTTCTAAATAATTTCAAAAATATTACCTCTAAATTTCATAGCGATATCCTAAGGAGTTTTTTAAATGACTATGAAAAATAAAAATAATAGGTGTATTTCTAAAAAAAAGTCTATATGACAACATATGTGAGTTGTAATTATAGAGTAATTTATATTAAAATCGATATAGAAAATAAAAATCAGGTAAATACGTTTTAAATTGTTATATTAGTACGTAATGTATAGAATGTATTAATCAAGTTAAGTTTTACAATTTATTTTATCTTTCAATAATTTCTAATAACCAAACATTTTTTAAATTACTATTTGGTTGTTTTTCTACATTGTAGTAAACATAGTATTTTTTTTAGTTCTGATAGCTGCTTGATTTCACTTTGTGACTATAATGGAAAATTCGTATGTCGAAAATATAAAATTTGCGTATTGTTTGGGTAATATATTTGGCCTAGTTCCTCCACGTAATAAACTCCAATTAAAAAAATTTAAGACATACTCGGTTGTATTAATAATTTTAATGTGCATTTTTACTTCAATTGCGATTTACTTTACATTTAATAATTATTTAATTGCAAATTACGGTTCTATATGTTTTGAGATATGTCGAGTATCAATTTCGAACATTATTGTTATCAATAATGTTTTTCTGCCGGGATTTTCCAACGTAAGAGAGTTTGATTTGTTAAAAACACTTTTTCGAGAGATTGATACTGCGTTGAGTAGTAATAAAGCTTTGAAAAAATTTGGAACACTTTACTTTGTACTGCAAATCACAATAAGCTGTGTGATCTTTATTTTTATATTCAAGATTGTGATTGTTAGTAAATTTGCTACGATAGAAAGTTTAATTGGACACGTATTTGGAAACATATCGGAATTATATTTTATGGTTTCAGTATTTTTAATTTTCAATTACGTTCTTTTAATTAAACTGCGCTTACAAATAATAAATCAATATTTAGCTTATTTGGGGAATTATCACAAAACACGCGCTATGTTTGATTTTAGACTAATCCACAGTAAATATGAGGCAGTAGCCATAATTATGCTTTGGAAAGTACCAAGAATTCGAATTTTGTTCAATCGCGCTTTGAAAATCTGTCTTATTGTCAATAGAAACTTTGGTTGGACTTTAGCTTTTATAGTGTTTTATGTGTTTATTCAAATTTTAGAATTAATAAATTACGTTCTTGTGGAGATATCAATTAAATCAGTAGTATCTTCGGATATACTCAAGTGGGGGTGGTATGGTTGTAACTTGGAGTTTCTGTTTTTCGGTGTGTGTAAGTATTAAATTTTTAACTATAATTTTTAACGGATATTTAATATTTTATATTAATTCAATACCAACTGATTAATGCCCAATTTGTTAGCTGATAGCTATATTTAGGTTAGTAGATAAACAACCAATGAAATGACAACAGAACTAATAAATCAACCATCTGGTTGATTATTTTGTCAATTTAACCTCAAGTTTGCTAACTTGAAGATAACTATAAGTAAAGAAATCTGGCTTCAGAAGAAGATCGTGGGTTTTTTATTAGAACACATATAAGTGGGAATCAAAGTACCAAACCGGGAGTGATAAGAGTATCTTTATCTATAACCAATGTCCTCGCAGAAACCAAACAGCGCACAAATGACTAAGAGCAAGTTATACAGCAAAAGTTTAAACTTAATTGAAAGTAAAAGCTTAAAATTTAAATCATTTTAAGAGTGGATCAGGTACATTAAAGCAAATAAGCTGTGATAAAAATACCTTGGCATACCTGATTCGCTGTTAAAACTAGTAAAATTCATTCAACTTTAACTGAAGCGGTTTCTACATACACCATCATAGCATTCACATAAGTCAGCTAAAACATTTGCCTATTCGCTACTTTTATAATGTGTAAGTATGAAACGGTAATGTAATCCTGTGCCAATATAAAAGTACGACCTTGCAATAGTAATGAATTGGCAAAAAATTCAAGCAGACTCATGTGTCTACAATGATAGTGTAGGAACAGCTTTAGCGAAGCATACTGTGCAACTGACCCTAAGTGGATTATAATCTGAAATACAATCTAAAGCTGCTAAATATGAATCAGCAGATGTCAAAAAAGCACAGATTCTTTCAATACGTTCTGCTTGATTTTCTTCTTAGTATACTTAATTTACTGTTTAGGATATCAGCATTTTTTAGTATTCTTAATTTACTTACTTAATTAATGGTATTATTATGTTTAGGTATAATTGTATATATAACTGTTTAGATTATCACATGCCAGAAAGCACAAAATTGTAACAAATGAAATTAAATTTCATTTAAGAAATAGTAAATTATAAAGAGTAAAATATTGATTACAAAAATATAAAGATAATTTGAACTAATTGCAGTAAAACAGATAAATTATTACAGAAGAAAGGTGTTTTAGCTTGTCCTGTTATTTACTTTAATTTTTAATCATATATTATAAATCAATATTAAAATAATACCAAAATTAAGTCCGAAAATTGCAAATAATTTTCAGTAGCGGGCATACAATCTTAAGCACTAAAATTGCCCGTATGATGGGAACGGAAAAACGCAACATCACAATTCAAAATTGTTCTAGTTCCTCGCGGTCTAGTTTCTTCAATTGATTTATTATCACTATTATACTGTCGATTCTTCCTCATTCTGTTTCGATTACTCGTTAATTCCTGTATTGGTAACGAGAGTGTCTTTCTGTGAACACATCATTTTAACATTTTCGTGCTTTTCATGATTTCAACTAGGAATCTTGTAATTTTATAATTTGCTATTGTCACACATTTCATGTCCACCTTTTACATAAAATAATTTAAAAATATAAAAGAAAACCTTTGAAATTTTTAAATTATAAAATGAACAGTACAGACACTTTTCTAGAGATTTAATAGTACCATGTACCGGTTTCGATCTATACCATCATCAGAGATAATAGCTTTTATTTCATTTCAGGCAATGGGAGTTGCGATAGTTGCAGTTTGCCACAATACAACAAAGGAAGTTCAAAATACAGCAACCATATGCTACAATTTACTCTCGGATACGGGTATACTATCGGCTAGCAACGTGGTACTACAACGGGCCCTAAGAAAGGAATTAATGTTATTAGCACAAGCTGCATCTAATCAATGTCCCCATTTTTCTGCTGCTGGTTTTTTTAATTTAAACTATAGCATGCTGTTGGGGTTGCTTGGCACTCTTGCCACTTACATTATTGTTCTCATTCAAGTTAACACATAAAAGATCTTAATAATTAGTATTTAAATTAGTTACAATAGTTTTAATTTAAGTTTTAATTTTAAGTTTCGTGAATATTTAGTTGTAGTTTAGATAAGTAAGTGGAGTTTACCAAGACAATATAGTGCTACAGGTAGATAAATAATATTTCGGGTTAATTAAAGTGCCGCGACTCGTTTTAAACAATTTTGGTGATAGTGATTAATGGAACTTTCGCATTCTACCTCATAGGTGGAGGAGGAAGCGAACGCATCGCAACGACCACCTTTTTTTAGCTGTATAACTCAAGAACTATTGGTCCTACGTTAATTATGTATGGAACCTTTTTTATGCAGAATTAAGTAATAAATAAAATTTATAATGACCCAAATTGACGTACAATCAAAAATTTACGAGATATTCGCGAAAAACTGATTTACTTGACCTTCAATAACTTTTTTAGCTCACGCGATTTTGTAATGTACTTTTGACACACTACTTCTAATGTCAAAATAAAGATAAAGATAAGGTAATAATGAAAAAACTTCACCAGAATTTTTTTCCTAGAAAAAATCTTATTTTCCTGGGTTAATATCCTAATCAGTTTTTAAATGACTACAAAAAATGAAAATAATGGGTGTGTTGATGAGAACAGACTTCCTGACAATACAACTTGTAAGTTGTAATTATAGTGCAATCGATACAGAAAATAATAACCAGGTAAATCCGTTTTAACTACGCGTGTTAGTACATAATTTATTGAATTTATTAATAAAATTATATTTTACATTTTATTTTATCTACCTATCAATAATTTCATGTAAGCAAACATTATTAAAATTACTATTTGCTTTTTTCTCTACATTGTAGTAAACACAGTATCGGTGTTGTTTTGATAGCTGCCCGATTTAGCTTCGTGAGTACAATGGAAAATACCTATATAGAAAATATAAAATTTGTGTACTGTTTGGCTAATATTTTTGGGATAGTTCCTCCACGTAATAAACTTAAATTAAAAAAATTTAAGACTTACTCGGTTGTATTAATAATTTTAATGTGCATTTTTACTTCAATTGCGATTTTCTTCACATTTAATAATTTTTTCATCGCAAATTACGCTTCTATATGTTTTGAGGTATGTCGAGTACTAATTTCGAACATTATTGCCTTAAATAGTGTTTTTCTGACGGGGTTTTCCAACGTAAGAATTAGAGAGTTTGATTTGTTAAAAAAGCATTTTCGAGAGATAGATAATACGCTGTGTAATAATGAAGCTCTAAAAAATTTTGGAACAATTTACTATGTTCTTCAAATCACAAAAACCCTTTTTTAATCATAATGTTTATAGTCGATGTTGTGATTGTTAGTAAATTTAGTACTATAGAAATTTTCGCTGGACACATACTTGGAAACATATCGGAATTATATTTTATAGTTTCAGTACTTTTAATTTTCAATTACGTTCTTTTAATTAAACTGCGCTTACAAATAATAAACCAATATTTAACTTATTTAGGAAATTATCACAAAACATGCGTTATGATTGATTTTAGACTAATACACCGTAAATATGAGGCAGTGGCGATAGTTATGCCCCGGGGAAATACCAAAATTCGGATTTTGCTCAATCGAACTTTGAAAATCTGTGTTATTTTTAATAGAAACTTTAATTGGACTTTACTTTTATAGTGTTTTATGTGTTTATTCTAATTTTAGAATTAATAAATTTCATTGTTGTGGAGATATCGAATACATCTGAAGTAGCTTTGAGCATAAACAAATGGGTTGGTATGGTTCTAACTTCGAGTTTTTGCTTTTTGGTGTGTGTAAGTATTAAATTTTAAGGGATATTTGTAATTTTAAATTAATTCAATGCCAACTAGCAAACGTATAATTGGCATAAGATTGCACGAATAAGTGCAATAAGAAATAAACGGTTTAATAAATAAAAATAGTTTACTTGTACTGAAAATATTCAACTTTTGTCCTAAGAAGCTGTGAGGACTGTGAAACGTCGACTAAGATAAAGCAATTTACATGGGAAATTTCATTTAACAACTTGAAAACGTACAAAAGACGTTTCGTTCAGAATTCTTATGGTGGTGGCTTTATTCTTCCAGCAGATGGCGCTAGGTGTCTCAAAATAGCGAAATACAAATGAGTATAACCAGGAGGTATTATTGAAAATAATGGTGATTTTATTTCAGGTAATGGGAGTTGTGGTTGTTGCAGTTTGCCACAATACTACAAGGGAAGTTCAAAATACAGCGACGATATGCTACAATTTGCTCTCAGATACGGGTGAACTATCGGCTAGCAACGTGGTACTACAAAGGGCCCTAAGAAGGGAATTAATTTTATTAGCAGAAATTGCTACTAATCAATGTCACCATTTTACTGCTGCTGGTTTTTTCAATATTAATTATAACATGCTGTTAGGGTTGCTTGGCACCTTTGCTACTTACATTATTGTTATCATTCAAGTTAACATATAAGTGATCTAAAAATTAGCTAGAATAATTTTCATAATCTGTCTAAAGAGTTTTTAAATATAATGTTTTTAATTGAAACCTTTGCGGTTGTGTAATAATTTTATCATTAATCATATCAAAGATATAATCAGCTCAATATAAAGATACGAAATATTAATTTTGGTTTTGAAATATCGATTAAAAACTAATAGTAAATAAAAATTTAAGAAAATAAAATAAAATTAGTTTTTATTAACCAATTTCAATAAATAGTTAATGTGCGTGAAGTTAGACCCCCTTTTTTTTAAATCAATTTGTTTTTGTTGATCTCGATTGTTTTCCATTTGTTCTCAAGTGTTCTGTTATTTTTTTTTGATTTTGCAGTAAATCATCAAAAAAAATCAAAAAAACTTTATTTTTTGCCAGCCCCCCTTTTATTGAAAATTTTTTTTGGTTGTTTTGAATTTTTCTCCATTTGTTCTCAATTGTTCTTTAAAAATAAATCTTCTAAATCTAATATTAACCGCGAAAAATGGTAAAGAAGCGTGCTCTTATACTTGCACTTGTTGAAGTCCAATCGGACTTTCGGACCATTATATGGTGGTAGCAAAGATGAATCAGAAGATCATAGCATGTAATGAAACAGGAAAAATAAACATGAAATGGGCGGTAGAAAAACTTAATAGCGAGAAAAACGAAGAGAATTATGTAAAGGAAATAACAGCGCCCTTCGAGAATTCTAGAAGAGATGATGATATTGAGAAGGAATGGGAAAGGTTGAAGAAAGTAATTCGGATAGCTGCAGAGCGAACAATAGGGAAAAAGAGGAGAAATAAGAATAAAGGATGGTTTGATGAGGAATGTGAAAGTAGGATAGAATTGAAGAGGTGTGCAAGAATGGAATGGCTGAGAACAGAAAACCTAAGTGATATGGTACAGTACAGAGAAAGAAGTAAAGAATGTTTTAGATGCTGTAAACAAAAGAGGAATACGTGGATGAAGGAGAAAATGGAGGAACTCGAAGATAACTGTAATAAGCATAACACAAGAAAGACTACGTGCAAGTAAAAGAGCAAAAGAGAAGTTATAAAGTTATATTTATTGTCTTGGAGAAGATAAAGTATCATGAACATAAATATGTGATTTGTGGGGACTTAAAATGGTAAACTTTCTCATTGGACATCAAAGTGGATACACCAAATATCCTTCCTTCTTAGGCCTTTGGAATAGCAGAGACAAAACACAGCACTGGGTTAGAAAAAAGTGGCCCAATAGAGAAAACATGGACGTTGGGGATAAGAATGTCATTAACGACCCCTTAGTTGAACGAGAGAAAATCATCTTTCCTCCACTGCATATCAAGCTATGCCTTATGAAACAGTTCGTAAAGGCTCTTGATAGGAGTGGTTTATGCTTTGCATATACATATAGGGGCGAAAATGCCTAAGTTGAGTACCAAAAAAATTAAAGCAGGAATATTTGACGCCCCACAAATAAGACAATTTATTAAGAATTCTGCCTTTGTAAATTCGATAAACGAAAATGAGGAAAAAGCTTGGACTTGATTTGTTGAAGTTGTCAGAAATTTTCTGGGCAAACGCAAAGCTCCAAACTATGTTTAACTGGTAAACGAGATGCTTAACAGTTTCAAATACCTTGGGTGTAACATGAGTATTAAGGTGCACTATTCACACAGCCACTTAGACCGTTTTCCTGAAAATTTATGAAACATGAGTGAAGAACAAGGTGAAAGATTTCACCACGATATTAAAACTACGGAGGACCGCTACCAAGGAAGATGGGATAAGCACATGTTGCCAGTTTACTGCTGAAGTTTAAAAGGAGTGTTTAAAAATACATTTAAGAATGTCTCGGAAAAGAACCTTCCGAAGTGTTCAGTGATATTTGATAATAATAATTATTAATATAATAATAAAAATTGGTAGTTTTTAGTTGTTCAGTTTTTTTATTTTATCCATGGATTTTACTTAAAATAGTGTAATTTCATGTCATTAAAGTGTTATATCTCAGAAATTTGACCTGGTAGGCAAAAACTAAAGCCATATTTAAACTCAGGGGATCAAATCCATACGGAATTAGCTTCAAATTCCCATTCACCAAAATGGCTGTTGGCCTGGAATTTTATCGGAAATCTCTGTATGTTCCGTTTATATGTACATACTAGCCTATATACATTTATTTTTATATTCCAAAATACAATAATCCAATAGCCACATGCTTCTTTTTTCATTTGAGCTTGTTGAAGCTCAATTTCAGTAATTAGTTTAAAAGTTACAACAAATTTAAAAGTTAAGCAAAAACATCTGGGGGGCCTAAATTTTTGATCAGTTCCGATTTTTGATCGTATAAAAACAATATCTATTTTTATGTAAATTTTCCGTACTTTCAAATGGCGCAATTAGTTTTTTTAACAAAAAAATTATTTTAAGAGATATTTGACAAAAACAGGTATTTTGCAACTACATTGTTTAATAATAAAAAACCGTCAAGGGTTGTTGCTGGTAACTTTTGGTACGTTATTCCTAATATGTTCAGAGATGTATTCTTAAAATTTATCGCTTCCCAGAATTTTTCCGAAGAAAAGACCTTTTTCCACTACTAGCCGTATAGGCTATCATTTTGACGTAAATGTCAGTAAAACCAAAGACTGTCATTTGTTCTATAATTCGAAATAAATAAAAATTAATTAAAACGTTTTATTTATTAATATTTAGAAGAGTTAATAAACCTAGTGGTGAAAAATTATATCTTATAACCACAACATAGGCATACAATACACGATTATTGATTCAACTAAAAAAGTTTTCAAAATTATTGTACATATTTTTATTTTTCTTATTCTTCTTCATATGCCATATCCGGTCACCCGGACGTTGGCGATTCAGCTTGGCCGAAGCCAAGATGACTTTTACCAGGGAGTATAATTCATGGGGTGGTTTCCCGTTGCCTTCCCCATAGTCCACAGATCGATATTGGACTTTTTGATCACAGCAGTGTATCTAACGTGAGCAGGGTTTGAACCGCGATTTACCGCGTCGTAGTCAACCCGTGTATGCTTCGCGCTATACTGCTGGTATATTTTATTTTATTTTTACTGTGGATATTTGATATACTTAAGTCAATGGTGGCGGGGAAATTAGGTTGCAAATTTTACACTTTCGTTTCGCAGGAGAAGAAAATAAAATAATTAACAATGTAATTTTATTAAGGCGGATTTTCACATGCATAATATAAAACCGCGATGTATTACTAAATACGATATAATTGTAATTGTAGTGCAATTTGTAGTACAATCGATGCAAAAAAATAATGACTGGATAAATACATTGTAACTTGTCGTATTAGTCCATAATTTATTGGATTTAGTAATAAAGTTAAGTTCTATAATTTATTTTATCTATCAATAACATCTTACTAGCAAACATTTTTAAAATTACTATTTGTTTGTTTTTCTACATTGTAATAAACATAGTTGTGATAGCCGCTCGATTTCACTTTGTGACTACAATGGAAAATTCCTATATCGAAAATATAAAATTTGTGTATTGTTTGAGTAATATTTTTGGCCTAGTTCCTCCACGTAATAAACTCCAATTTAAAAAATTTAAGACTTACTCGGTAGTGTTAATAATTTTAATGTGCATTTTTACTTCAATTGCGATTTACTTCACATATAATAATTTTTTCATCACAAATTACGGTTCTATATGTTTTGAGATATGTCGAGTATCAATTTCGAACATTATTGTTATCAATAATGTTTTTCTGACGGGGTTTTCCAACGTAAGAGTAAGAGAGTTTGATTTGCTGAAAAAACATTTTCGAGAGATTGATACTACGTTGAGCACTAATAAAGCTTTAAAAAAATTTGGAACAATTTACTTTGTACTTCAAATCACAATAAGCTTTGTAATGTTTTTTTTTATAATCGATATTGTGATTGTTAGTAAATTTGCTACTATGAAAATATTAATTGGACACGTATTTGGAAAAATATCGGAATTATATTTTATAGTTTCAGTATTTTTAATTTTCAATTACGTTCTCTTAATTAAACTGCGCTTACAAATAATAAATCAATATTTAGCTTATTTGGGGAATTATCACAAAATACGCGTTATGTTTAATTTTAGACTAATCCACAGTAAATATGAGACAGTAGCCATAATTATGCTTCGGAAAGTACCAAGAATTCGAATTTTGTTCAATCGCGCTTTGAAGATCTGTCTTATCGTCAATAGAAACTTTGGTTGGACTTTTCTATTTATAGTGTTTTATGTGTTTATTCAAATTTTGGAATTAATAAATTACGTTATTGTGGAGATATCAATTAAATCAGAAGTATCTTCGGATATAGACAAGTGGGGTGGTGCCGTTGTAACTTGGAGTTTCTGTTTGTCTGTGTGTGTAAGTATTAAATTTTTAACTATAATTTTTAACAAATATTTAATATTTTATATTAATTCAATGCCAAAACTGATTAATCCCAAATTTTTGGCTGATATCAGTTATCTTTAGGTTACCGAACTTTAGGTTAAATAGGGATGGGGATGGGGATGGGGACCAAAATCCTACTCACACCTCCTCGTGGTGGTCCCTGGAAACTTGTGGGGGGAATCTCGAGATCGGGTATCCAATCCCGGTGGAGAGAGGAACTCCGCAAGGCCAACGTGAGAGGTACTCTTCAGGAGACGACCATCAGTCTCCCCCCTAAGCCAAGGTGAACGAAGTCGTGCCGAAGGCTGCGTGGCGCCCGGGGGAAAGCGGGCGTCCCTAGCGACAACCAGGGCCGGGGGTCCCTGACCCAAACCCCCAAGCACAAAAAAAATGACGGACAACAAACAGGAGAATAAGTTTACGGTGCAGGGGCCCGGATCCCCAGTACCGGTCGTGGATGGCGTCGGAGCGGGCGCCACACGACCGTCATCAAGCGACCGCTTAGCAACTCCGGTGGATGACCAGGCCGGGTTGCTTCTCCAAGCGACTGGAAAAGATGTCGACGACATACGTGAAAAAAGGATACGCGTAATAACGTTCCTGACAAGGTAGACAAGAAGGTGCCAAAAACCACCGTGGTCCAAAAAAAGGGTAATCACTTGCCCCGACTGAACATCGCAAAAAGTTCAAAATCGGAGGATAATTTGCTACTGCCATGACCGAACACACCGCCGAAGATAAATACTCCAAAGCAGAATACTCCACTAATGCCGTCAAGCGTCAATGGTATTATCGATGAGGCTATCTTGGAATGCCAGGACAAGCTTAGGACAAAGAAAGGAGGCTTCTCCGTGGCAGATTGTAAGTCGCTGATGGAGAGTCTCACCGGTAAGCTCCGCAAAATTAAGGAGCTGCATAGTGTCGAAAAGACAGAAGTCAAAGGGGGCTCAGCAGCATCGTTCACGGCCATTGAGACCCGGCTAGCACTCATGCAAGCCGTGGCGGTTAAGCAACAGGCGACGATAGATGAGATCCTGAAGACTATCCAGTCGGATGTAATTAAAGTCAAGCTGGAGGCTAGACAGGCCAACGCTAAAAGGATTGAGCAAGATAAGGCTGACCAGGAAAGGCTGACCGGTGTGTCAGTTGGGCTTGCTACCATACGGACCACCGTGAACGAAACCAAACTTCTTGCCGCTGCGCTTGAGTCCAAACTGGGGGACTTTCGGAAGTGTCACTTTGAGACATCCCTGCCCCCCGAGCATGTAAGTGTTTTTGAGAGAGCCATTGACAGCGCGAAGGAATTGGCGGCGACAATGAACCGCATATGTAAGATAGACCTGGGGAGGTTCTCAGAAGCTACCGGGCTAGGTCCGAGAAACGCTTTGGTGGATCAACCTTCTAATGTCACCGGCCTCCCTACGGAGCAGCCCCCTGCAAATACGGTGCCGGATACCTATGTGCAGAGAGTCATGAGGCAGCAAGGAGGAACGGGACCCTTGGCTAACAGCAGCCCGATAATGCCCGAGGTGGTGGTGCAGGAGATCGGCAACATCTCCTCGGAGGACGAGTCCGACCCCGAACCCGAATTCACAGATCCACGTGAAAGGGTGAAACAAAAACGGGCCAGGGCCAAAGAACGGGCCAAGGCAAAGAAAAAAGCCGAGGCAGACCAAAAGAAGGCAGCGGCCGAGTCAAAGGCTGCGGCGGCCAAACCCAAAAAGAAGCCCCCCGCAATCTTGATCAAAGTCGGGGAGGCGAAGTCTTACAAGGAAGTCCTTACGAAGCTGAGGGACTGCCTGAAGGACAGCGGGGACTCCGTGGGAAAGGTGGTGCAAACCCAGGGCGGCGACGTGTTGGTCGAGCCGGGGGGAGGCCGGAAACCATAACCGGCTTCACAGGGCGCTCACGGAGGGTTTCAGGGAAGAGAACCTCCAGGTGCACAGGCTGGCCAGTACAATGGACGTCAAAATCCAGGACCTGGACGGGCTTGTGGACCGGGAGGAACTGGAGAGATGCCTGAGGAGTCATGTGGGGGAGGAGGCGGACCTGCACGTCCGTTCTCTGCGGCCTGCTTTCGGCGGCACGCAGAGGGCGGTCGTCAGATGTGGGGAAGAAGAAGCCCGAAAGCTTTTGGAACAGGGTAGGATTAAGGTCGGGATGGTGTCGGGCTGCAGAGTCCGGCAGTTTTTTCTCGGCTTCTGCCCCAGATGTTGGGGAGGAGGACACCCGCCAACAGCGTGTCGAGGAAAGAGGGGGGAACATTGCCTCAACTGCGGGGAGCAGGGGCACAAGATCTCCACCTGCACTGCGAGCACTAAGTGTCTGGAATGCGGGGGCGCACACCGCACTAACGCGCGAGAGTGCAAGGGCCCCGACAGGAGGTCGAATGATGAGGTCAGGGGAGGGGGCGGGCCGACGAGTCTAGATTCTTCAGGTAAATCTCAACAACGCGGCGAGAGCCCAAGACCTCCTGAAGCTGGTCATCAGTGAACAAGACGTCGGCATCGCCATAATTAGCGAGCCGAACAGGGTAGAGCCAGGATGGGCTGCTGGGAAGCGTGGGAGAGCGGCCATCTGGGTGGGCAGCGATGTCACCGTGTTCGGTTCGGGGGCGGAGGACGAGTTTGCGTGGGTGGAGCTAGAGGAAGCGGTCGTCTACAGCGTCTATTTCTCGCCAAACGACACGCTACGCGAGTTCGAAGTGAGCTTGGAGACGCTTCTCGGGGACTGTGCAAGCAGAGCCAAACCACTGCTTGTGGCGGGCGATTTTAACGCCAAGGCTCCTGAGTGGGGGGAAGATCAATACGATAGGCGAGGTGCAATGTTGCTAGACATGTTCGAGGAATGCCGGTTACGAGTCTGTAACGTCGGCAAAATACCTACTTTCTCGAGGCCCTCGACGCACGACCCCGCTCGGGAGTCGAGCTCTGTGATCGACATCACCTGGGCGACCGATGGTGTGGTCGCGAAGGTCAGAGACTGGCGAGTTCTCTTGACCGAGTCCTTGAGCGACCACCGTTACATTAGATATTCCCTGGAGCACCGGGGAAAAGAAGCGCGGCCCGAGAGGCGTCTGAAAAAGCTCAACCAAGAGAAGTTTGCTGCGGAGATCCAGCACCACCTACGGGAGTGGACTGGAAATGATCCAATCACGCTGATGCAGCTTATTCGTACGGCCTGTGGTGAGTTTACCCTCCAAAATATAAGGAAGACTCCAGTTTATTGGTGGAGTGATAGAATCAACGGACTCCGAAAGGAGGCTGTCTCTCTTCGTAGAAGGTCGCAGCGGAAACGACCCCGTTATCCGCAGGAGGCTCGAGAGCTGTACGAGCTATACGCGGCCAAAAAAAGAGAGCTGGGAAGGGAGATAGCCGCCAGCAAGAGGAAGTGCTGGTATTCTCTGATCGAGGAGGTCGACAACGACGTCTGGGGGCTGGGATATAAGATAGTCACAAAAAGGCTCCGCGGAGGCAAGTCAGCCTCCGGACTATCTCCCGACAACATCAAGGGGATAGTGCGGAGCTATTCCCAGTCCACCAGACAAGACCCCAAGAGGTCGTCGAGATGGGGAGGTCCCCGAATTTGAACTCCGGGAGCTCCTGCAAGCAGCCGCGGGGGTCAAATCTAACAAAGCCCCGGGCCGGATCAAATTCCTGCCGAGGCCCTGAAGATCGCGGTCGGCCTGAATCCAGAGGCCTTCCTGAGAGTGTACAACAACTGCCTCAGGAAGGCCGCTTCCCAACCATCTGGAAGCGGGCCACACTGGTCCTAGTTAGGAAGGGCGAGAAACCTCCGGGCGAGCCGTCCTCCTACAGGCCGATCTGCCTGCTAGACCACGCGGGGAAACTGCTGGAGAGACTCCTGCTAGAGCGATTAAAGCAGGAAGTCGAAAGAGGAGGGGACCTCTCTCCGGAACAATACGGCTTCCGGGCCGGAAGGTCCACCTTGCAGGCGTTGCAGAGGGTGATAGACCTCGCTGGCGAGAGTAGGGGGACCAGCTGGCGAAACCAGAAATTCTGCGCGGTGGTCGCGTTAGACGTTAAAAACGCGTTTAACTCCGCGCGCTGGTCCTTCATTCTCGACGAGCTAAAGGAGAGGAAAGTATCTCCATACCTCCTGAATATCATCGGTAGTTATTTCGGAGACCGAACGCTCCTGGTGTCGGAGGCGGGGTGGAGAGAAACTCGGGATGTTACCAGCGGCGTCCCACAGGGTTCGGTCCTAGGTCCGACCCTGTGGAACGTGATGTATGACGGGGTACTCAGCCTGCCACAGGAAGATGGGGTGGTAGTGCTGGGATTCGCGGACGACCTTCTGGTCGTCGCCTCTCGCGCGAGCCCGGTGGATCTCGAGGGCACCGTCAACGAGGCTCTCCACAAGATCAACCTGTGGATGAGGAGCCGGGGACTTGCTCTAGTCCCACACAAAACGGAGGCAGCCATCCTGTCCGGAAGGAGGAAGATCGAGGTGACCTTCCGGCTAGATGGTATTCAGATAGTGCCTACGAACCCTATCAGATACCTAGGGGTGTGGCTGGACAAGTCCCTCAAGTTTGGAGAACACGCAAGGAGAACGGCGGCGAAGGCAGGGGCAGCGGTGGCGGCGCTGTCCAGGCTTATGCCGAATATCCGCGGCCCGTCAATGGCCAAGAGGAGGCTCCTGGTGGCAGTAGCAAACTCCATCATGCTATACGGCTCTCCTGTATGGTTCGCCGCCATGGAGGTGGAGAGCTACAGGAGGCCTCTGGCAAGACTACAGCGGTTGCTGGCCATACGGGTCGCGAGGCTGTATAGAACGGTGTCGGAGGAAGCGGCACAGGTGATCGCCGGGGTTCCACCGATAGAACTTCTGGTACTCGAGCGGCGCGAAACATCTGAGGGCGCCAGTAGGGGGGAGGCTCGCGAGACTCTCCTCACGAGATGGCAGAGTACCTGGGAGCGCCCCGGCAAGGGCCAGTGGACGCGGGACCTGATCCGGGACATATGCCCGTGGATGGATAGGGGGCACGGGGAGGTGTGCTACCACCTCGCTCAAGTCTTGAGCGGGCACGGCTGCTTCGCAAGTTACCTGGCGAAATACGGCAAGAAAGCCGACGATACGTGCTTTTTCTGCGAGGAGGTGGACACGCCGGCCCACACCCTGTTCGACTGCAGCACTTGGCGAGACATAAGGGAGGGAGCTGCTCGGGTCACTGGACTTGCACCAACAGGCCGTAACCTGATCCAGTTGATGCTGAGCAGCGAGCAAAACTGGAACGCCATCCAGGAAATGGTGAAACAGATTATGGGTGGCAAAGAGCAACATGAACGAGAGCTACAAAAGCTAGTTCGAGAGTCTGCATCGTCGAGACAAGGCGATGACCAGTAGAGGGCAGGACGGGCCTGAAGAAATGTCTACGACGAATCCGGGTCCGCCCAAAGGAGTGGGGTTTTAGTCGGTAAGAGTCCGACACTACCACCCAGAACATCGGGTGGTGTCCATGAGGATTTCCCCACTCCCACCGACCGCAAAAAAAAAAAAAAAAAAAAAAAAAAAGGTTAAATAGGGATGTTGCATGATTTTGAAGTATTTTTTATAAACTTTAGGGCTAGTAAACAGCACTGCACAGATAAAAAGCTTAGGAGACCTTCAGTTTTCTCAAAAAATTTCTAAAATTGATTTTTGAAACCGGGTTTTAGCGCGAATGACGTCACAAACTATTTTTTAACAACTGGCAACACAGAAAATTTTGTGCAGTTTGTGTTGATAATGTAATCTATAAATAGTTGGTGTAAAAATTGAAAATGAATTTTAATAAAAACACAGCAAACTCGGAATAAACCATTTTTCTTGCAATTACTTGTGACTACAGTTTGCATTAAAATAATTATATATTAATAAAAATACGGGGACGGTCAATAATCCCGAATTTGGAATTTCATGATTTTTGAAGTGAATTATGAAAGATGGGGGTCTAATTGGCGTATAAAAAAATAAAATTTGGGGTCGGTTCACACAATTTTAAAAAACGGCTTTAACGTTAATTTGGAATGCAATTTTATCATTGGCTCTTTTGAACTTTAACCCCGCCCTCAAAATTGAAGGAGGACGGGGCTTCGAGCGGTTTTGACACTCGCTAAACTTATTAAAAACATCCCTTAAGCGGCTCCAACTCGAAAAGTTTGAAAGTTGACGCGGTTGATCTCAGGGAGCGACTGACTCCTTCCTAACGCTGCTCTAGTTGGCCTCGCTCTAAGGTAGAACCGCTAGCATAAATCTGCACGTACTGTTATCAAAATGCATAAAATTATTGCGTAATATTACACAATAATACACTTACATGTATTTCTTATGGAAAAATTGCAATTTTCAAAATTAAATTGTGGCCTTATTACAACTCCGACAAGATTGATCCTCACCTTAAAAAGCTTGTATTTTTGTGTTTTTTCGTTTGGTAAAGCCATTTCTATAGGAAAAAGTGTCTTTTCGAGTCCGGTAAATCGAACTCAACCCAGGAAAACAATTTTAAAAGAAAATGATAAAAATAAATAAGAAGTTTAATAAATAAAAGTAGTTTACTTAATTAATCTAAATAACTTCAACTTTTCAGTCATAAGATGCCGTGAAAGCCGGTAAAAAGTCGACTAAAATAAAGCCACAGTTTTGTGGAGGAGATCTCACGGAACCTTCCTTTAACAACTTGAAAGCATGCAAAAGATTGGGCTCGTCTTTAATTCCTCTGGAGGGGGCATCATTTCTCCTGCCACCCCAGACGGCGCTAAAAATTCTAAAATAGCGAAATAGCTAAAATTAATTTAATTAATCTGCAAAGAGACGATTATTGGTCTGGGTATTAGCGCGATAAACTGCTAATGAAAGGCGCCCCGGTTCAAATCCAGGTAAAGCTCACTTTGCAATGCCGTCTCCCTGCTTCGGAAAGCACGTAAAGACGATGGTTTTTCTATGTTAATAAATTGTCAGCATTAAAAATAAAAAATAGGGTAACAGGCACATCTGAGGCAAGCCTAGCAAGCTGAATCAGATGTAAAGCAAGTAGTGCTCACGGTACTGACAGTGGCTTCGGAATATAGCCGATGCTACTGTTAAGTAAAACAGATTAACAGATCTGGGCATACAGGGTTATTCCTAACCGAAAGTAAAAGAAGAAGAATCTGCAAAGAGTGATGAAAAATTAATCCCTACAAAGCAAGAAATATTGTTTTGCAATATTTATAGATAATAATGGCTTTTATTTTATTTCAGGCAATGGGAGTTGCGGTAGTTGCAGTTTGCCACAATACAACAAAAGAAGTTCAAAATACAGCAACCATATGCTACAATTTACTCTCGGATACGGGTATACTATCGGCTAGCAACGTGGTACTACAACGGGCCCTAAGAAAGGAATTAATGTTATTAGCACAAGCTGCATCTAATCAATGTCCCCATTTTTCTGCTGCTGGTTTTTTTCAATATTAACTATAGCATGCTATTGGGGTTGCTTGGCACTCTTGCCACTTACATTATTGTTCTCATTCAAGTTAACACATAAACGATCTAATAATAATTAGTATTTAAATTACCTAGAATAGTTTTCATGAAATTATTTCAACTAAGAGCTGCAACGTAGGCAATTTATCTAAATAGTTTTTAAATCTAATGTGCCCCAATTGCAAGCTATGCTGTTGTGTAATAATTCTTCTATATTTTAATTTTGGTGCAAAGTCAGCATGAGTCTTAATAACCAATACCCAATAATATTGAACGCAATTTTTAGACAAGACTACTTCCCATCAATCGAAAATCGCACAGGTGATCATGATTCAGAAGCCAGAAAAGGATGCAACTGAAACTTCACCTTACAGACCCATTAATCTTCTGCCCATTCTATGCAAAGTATTCGAACAGCTCTTTAGTTAACTGCGAATTTTGATCTTAATTTTTCAGTAATTATTGTAATGTCACGATTACATGAATCCTAGATTTTAGTCACTTCATGACGTTTTTGTATTAAGTAAGCCTTCAGCAAGTACTGGAAAAGTTTGAAACATTTAAAATTTATTTATTTGAAATTGAAAGGTAACGTAACTTCAGGACTTACTCTCAGGTCAACTTCATTACGACACATTCAGCAAATACAAAATAGTTTATCAATGTACGACCAAAATTGCATTGTTGGTTTGTTTCCGCAAAGCAGGGAATTAACTTTCACGTCATATATAATTTCTATTGTTCTAAAAATTCAAGTTTTAATTTTAAGTTTTGTGAATATTTAATTGTAATTAGATAAGTAAGTTGAGTTTACCAAAACCATATAGTGCTAACAGGTAGATAAATAATATTTCGGGTTAATTAAAGTGCCGCGACTCGTTTTAAACAATTTTGGTGATAGTGATTAATGGAACTTTCGCATTCTACCTCATAGGTGGAGGAAGAAACGAATCCATCGCAATGAATAACTTTTTTCAGCCGTATAACTCAAGAACTATTGGTCCTACGCTAATTATGTATGGAGCCCTTTTTATGCAGAATTAAGTAATAAGTAAAATTTATAATGACTCCAATTGACGTACAATCAAAACTTAACGAGATATTCGCGAAAAACTGATTTACATGACCTTCAATAACTTTTTTAGCTCACACGATTTTGTAATGGACTTTTGACACACTACTATTAATGTCACAATAAAGATAATTTCGATGAAAAAACTTCACCAGAATTTTTTTCCCAGAAAAAATCTTATTTCCCTGGGCTAATATCTTAATCAGTTTTTTAAATGACTACAAAAAATGAAAATAATGGGTGTGTTGCTGAGAACAGACTTACTGACAATACTAACTTGTAAGTTGTAATTATAGTGCAATTTATAGTGCAATCGATACAGAAAATAATAACCAGGTAAATCCGTTTTAACTGCGCGTGTTAGTACATAATTTATTGAATTTATTAATAAAATTATATTTTACATTTTATTTTATGTACCTATCAATAATTTCATGTAAGCAAACATTATTAAAAGTACTATTTGCTTCTTTCTCTACATTGTTACATTGTAGTAAACACAGTATCGTTGTTGTTTTGATAGCTGTCCGATTTAACTTCGTGAGTACAATGGAAAATACCTATATAGAAAATATAAAATTTGTGTACTGTTTGGCTAATATTTTTGACCTAGTTCCTCCACGTAATAAACTTAAATTAAAAAAATTTAAGACTTACTCGGTTGTATTAATAATTTTAATGTGCATTTTTACTTCAATTGCGATTTTCTTCACATTTAATAATTTTTTCATTGCAAATTACGCTTCTATATGTTTTGAGATATCTCGAGTATTAATTTCAAACATTATTGCCTTAAATAGTGTTTTTCTGACGGGGTTTTCCAACGTAAGAATTAGAGAGTTTGATTTGTTAAAAAAGCATTTTCGAGAGATAGATAATACGCTGTGTAATAATGAAGCTCTAAAAATTTCGGAACAATTTGCTATGTTCTTCAAATCACAATAACCTTTTTAATCATAATGTTTATAGTCGATGTTGTGATTGTTAGTAAATTTAGTACTATAGAAATTTGCGTTGGACACATACTTGGAAACATATCGGAATTATATTTTATAGTTTCAGTACTTTTAATTTTCAATTACGTTCTTTTAATTAAACTGCGTTTTCAAATAATAAACCAATATCTAACTTATTTAGGAAATTATCACAAAGCATGTGTTATGATTGATTTTAGACTAATGCACCGTAAATATGAGACAGTGGCGATAGTTATGCTCCGGGAAGTACCAAGAATTCGAATTTTGTTCAATCGGGCTTTGAAAATCTGTCTTATTGTCAATAGAAACTTTGGTTGGACTTTACTTTTTATAGTGTTTTATGTGTTTATTCTAATTTTGGAATTAATAAATTTCATTGTTGTGGAGATATCGAATACATCTGAAGTAGCTTTGAGCATAAACAAATGGGTTGGTATGGTTCTAACTTCGAGTTTTTGCTTTTTGGTGTGTGTAAGTATTAAATTTTAAGGGATATTTGTAATTTTATATTAATTCAATGCCAACTAGCAAAAGTATAATATTGGCATAAGATTGCACGAATAAGTGCAATAAGAAATTAACAGTTTAATAAATAAAAGTAGTTTACTTGTACTAAAAAAATTAACATTTTTGTCCTAAGAAGCTGTGAGGGACGGCGAAACGTCGACTAAGATAAAGCAATTTACTTGGGCAATTTTCTTTAACAACTTGAAAACGTACAAAAGACTTGTGTGGTTCAAAATTCTTATGGAGGTGGCTTTATTCTTCCAGCAGATGGCGCTAGAAGTCTCAAAATAGCAAAATACAAATGAGTATAACGAGGGAGGAAACAGCTTAATAAGCTTATAAATTAATATAATAAATCTGTAATGAATCATAAAAAATTAATCGCTACAAAACAAGAAATATAGCTTTTTGTAATTTTTATTGAAAATAATGGTGATTTTATTTTAGGTAATGGGAGTTGTGGTAGTTGCCGTTTGCCACAATACAACAAAGGAAGTTCAAAAAACAGCAACCATATGTTACAATTTGCTCTCAGATACGGGTGAACTATCGGCTAGCAACGTGGTACTACAAAGGACCCTAAGAAGGGAATTAATTTTATTAGCAGAAATTGCTACTAATCAATGTCACCATTTTACTGCTGCTGGTTGCTTGGCACTCTTGCCACCTACATTATTGTTATCATTCCAGTTAACATATAAGTGATTTAAAATTAGCTAGAATAATTTTCACAATCTGTCGAAAAGGTTTTTAATATAATGTCTCCAATTGAAACCTTTGCAGATCTGTAATAATGTTCCTATATTAAAATGTAAAAATAATATTTTCCATTAATCAATTTTAACAAAGATATAATCAGCTTAATATAAATATACGAAATACCAAATTTGGTATTGAAATGCTTATTAGGTTTTGAAATATTTATTAAAACTAATATTAAACAAAAATTTAAGAAAATAAAATAAAATTAGTTTTTATGAACCAATTTCAATCAAAAGTATTAAGTCTCAATACAAAGATACAAAATCCTAAACTAATTAGTACCTTTTTTTTTTGTTTATAGCCTGTCGGAAGGGGGAAAATCTTAAACAAGACACCACCAGCCCGAGCTGGGTGGTAGTGTGGGGTCAGCCCACTAAAAACCCCCTCCCGGATGTCCGCGGGTTTCGTAGCAAAACATTTCATCCGCTCGCATCAGCCCATCTTTAATTATTTTTCGTTACTCGTTATTCGTTTTGGCGCGCTAGCTCTTCTTGATGCTTTGTTTTGAGGATTGTTGTTATTCCAGTTTTAACCGCGTCCCACATTTCTGGATTGTCAAGCATTTCCTTTACGAGTGTGTCCGCACTTAGGTTACATATGCCAGATGTTGCCCTTGCTTCGGCCCATCTAGGACACACGAAGATGGTATGTTCCACGTCATCCTCTATCCCCTCGCAATACGTGCAGTTAGGTGAGTTTGCTCTTCGAAACCTATGGAGATAATGATTGAAACATCCGTGTCCGGTCAGGGCCTGTGTAAGTTCGTGGTTTAGCTCGCCGTGCGTTCTCTGGACCCATGGCTTCAGCGCAGGTATTAGTTTTCTGGTCCACGCACCTTTTGTTCCTGTGGACCACCTGTCTTGCCATTCTTCCAGCATTGCCTCGTTGTTTACTTTTTTTGCCGCCGGGGTTTTGGCTTTGGCGACATAGTTTGCACATCTCTCTCGCGCCATCAGATCGACTGGGGGATTTGCCGCCACCACCGCCACTGCTTCGCTTGATATTGTGCGGTAACCACATGATATTCTCAGGTTCATCCGCCTCTGTACTTTTTCGTAGTTTTGCCGATACGCGGCCACTTTCATTGCGTTGATCCATACTGGTGCTCCATAAAGGAGTATGGAATTTGTGACTGACGCCAGAACTCGCCTTTTGGTGTATGACGGCCCGCCGATGTTTGGCATCAGTCTGGTAAGGGCAGCCGCCATCTTGGCCGCTTTTTTGGCTGTGTCTCGGACGTGAATATCGAAGCACATCCGGCGGTCTATCGTCACGCCGAGCACTTTGGCGGATTTACCCGGAACTACACGGAACCCCCAGCTCGATCACAAGGTCCGCGCACTTTCTTTTGCCGATCAGCAGCACGGCCTCGGTTTTTCGGGCACTAATGCTAGGCCCCTGCTGTCTGTCCACTCTTTGATTAAGCTGAGGGCTGCGTTTGATGTTTCTTGTAGAGCTTGAGGTGTTTTCGCTGAAACCACTACTGACAAATCGTCCGCAAACCCGAATATTTCTGCTCCATCCGGTAGTTTCACTCGCAGCACCCCGTCGTACATAAGGTTCCACAGGGTAGGACCCAGTACCGATCCCTGTGGAAACTCCGCTGGTTATATTGACGTTTTCTGTCAACATCTCCTCTTCGATAGTGAGTGCACGTTCGCTCAGGTAGCTCTTTAGAATGTGTAGCAAATAAGGTGGAGTGCTTATGTTTTGAAGTTCTTGGACAATATGTGACCATTTTGCCGAGTTAAATGCATTCTTTACATCGAGTGTTATTAGAATGCATAGCTTCCTGGTGCGCCACGTGCCATTCCTCGCTCTTTCGGCAACTGCGATGATCGCTCCGAGGGCGTCGATGGTAGACCGCCCCTGCGAAAGCCGTACTGGTTCTCTGCGAGTCGCCCTGTTCCTCCATGTGAGTTTGTAATCTGACGAGTATCAGTTTCTCGAGCAGCTTGCCCATGGAGTCAATTAAACAAATTGGTCTATATGAGCTTGGATTCTCTCGAAGAAACTAATTAGTACCTAAATGGTCCTAACACCTTATGTCACCAACGCCATTGATCAGTTAAAAGCGCTGAAAAGTCAGCTCTTTCCAAGTTTCACTTGCGGAAGAATTAATGATATTTACTACATTTGTAGTTCTTGGGCGAGGCTTGTGAAAGTTTAATGGTATCCCTTTAGATTAACAACGTCTCCCGCTACCTGGCAGAGTACTAGTAGCTGTGACTTACTTTCAGGTGTGTTTTATTACTTCGATGATATCGTGATCGATAACCGATACATTCCAGAAATATTTAGTAGTTTTAGAAGAAATGTTCAAGCCTTTGCGGATGTTTATTCTTTTTTACTAGTATCCTTATCTTTTTTATCTTCTTCATTTGTTTTTATTGTTATAGTTTCGTTATTTGCTAATTCCATTTTATTTTTATTTTCATGAATAAGAATTTTTCATTTTATTGAGATTTTCCAGGTTATTTAAATTTGAAGTTCTGTTACCTGCATTTATTCTCTCCTTTGATCTTTCAATTCCCTAATAATCTTCTATTGTTTAACCTATTTTACAGTTAAGAATACGGCATGCTTTCCTCTGGTTTTACAATCCTACTTCTTTAACCCTTTTCATTGCCTGTAGGTAACCCACCAATTTAAAACTACAAATTCCTTCTTGCAATCGTCCACTTTTGAAAAGCAATTACACGGAGGTACAAAACCCTAAACTTTAATGTTTCGTTCCCAAGGTTCCACTCCTGTCTAAAGTTTAAACATTTAACTATTCTAAACCCCTTCTTCCTGATTTTTCCCTCCTTTCCATCTTTTGTGTGTCTATGGTTCTATACGCCTAAGCGAGATCTCACACTCATCCTGATCACATCTTACCTCAGTTTATTCAGGTCCCTATGGCTTCCCTTACCCTCCAATTATCTCCTTTATTCTATGCTCCCAATTCACCTTGAGTACAATCTATATGTTACCCTATCGATCATTCTTGCACATTCAATCTTTCCTTATGTCCCGTGACTAATGTTAACTTTCTTTATTCTTCCTCCACTTAGCTTTCTAGCATCTACTGTTCATTTCTTTTGTGCAATGTCCTTTCATCCTCAGTGTTTTCTCCTACCGTCATAATTACTTTATCTATTTCAGTTCATTTGTTACTTACCTCTGATTCCCGTTTTTTTCACTCAAATTCACGGTCTTACTTTTCCTCATTGGTTTTCAACTAGTTTCCTTTATTTTGTATTGAACTCTTATCTGTTGTTATTCTTTGGTTTCCATCTGTTATCCGATCTCCGATCTCCATACCCTACACGTTATTTCTCTTACTTTTGTTACTTCATTAATTAGCTGTTTATTTTCTCTTTCTTTCTTTTCCTTCTTCTGTTTTCGTAATATGTCATTACTTATGTCTTCTTTCTGTTTGCAGTTTCGTTTTCTACTATCTTTTCTTACTAAATGTTTCTACTCGGTTTTTGTTTTCATCGTCTCTCATTCTGTTTTATTGTACTTGTACAAATACTATCAACTGTTTTTTGAGTTTTCGCTTCTTTTCTATTTTCACTTCATTTTCGACTTATTCTATTTACCCAATTCAGCGATTAACAACTTTTCTTAATATGATTACTATCCGTTTTCTTCAAATAATTCATTCAACCAGTAAGTAACAGTTTTGTAAAACTAATGTTACTTAAGTAATACATTGCGCAATAAGGAAAATTAACGCAATTTTCTTTTACACTGTTCACCTTGCATTTATACTCATCAATTTCTACACAACTACTTTTACCTAATACTGTTCACAATCGCTGTATCGACTACAGATTTCAATTCAATACTAAAACTAATTCTACAAATAAATATATTAATAACTAAACTATAGACGAGCTGCAGATGTAGCATAAGATTATTTCAAGTTTTGTTAATTAAATGTCTACTTCACAATTAAACTATTCCTAATATACACACATTTATTAAATAGAGAATCTTAATGGTATTTCAATATGGCTATCTCCAGTATTATGAATTACAATTATTTATTATAATACTGCTAATTAAGTTTTTCTAAATATATTTACTTTCTGAGTACGATTTCTTAAACTTTTAAATTTTAGTTGAAAAAACTATTTAAAATTTACTAATTGATTATAATATTAAAATTTAGAAGCAATTATATTAATTTAATATAAATGTTTATAACGGTTTACATGAACTTGTTATTAGTATTAGATTATTTTATAATTAAACTTTCAAATAAGTTTACGAAACTTATTTATAAATTACTGAAATTTATTAATTTATTAATTATTTCAATTTATGTCAATCTAATTTGATATCACGTAACTTTTTATGAAATTATATATATTGTGATTGATAATGGTAGATTTATTTGTAGCCCTAATATAATGAAATTAAAAATTTAAATTATTTGGTAGTATTTAATTTTTAATTATTTTAATCATTTTAGATTTTATATTAAAATTTTGTTTTATTGAATATTATTTTGTACAAATTTAATAATCATTGAAATAATTTAGTTTTATATAGTATTCAATATTGAGAAGTTAGATTTGTAACATATTAATTTAAATATTGATTTAAAGTTTTCAATACGTTAATATATTGTTTTATAAAAATTTAATTTATTAAATTTTGGTATTTAAAGCTAAATTATTTAAAACACATTTTCTTTAATATTAATTTATAAGTTTTATTTATAAATTTATTTATTTTCATAAAATTTAAAATTATGAATTTTAATAATATGTTATAAATTATAATTTATAGAATTTAATTTAAAATTGTCTTTTAATTTAATCGTTATATAACCAATTATTTTTAAACAAATCTAAATGTATTTTGACTTTAAAGTCATAATTACAAAGTTTGCGAGAGATCGATGTTATCCAAATACAGGTTGGATTTTTATTCTATTGAAATTGGATGTTATTTATAGCGTTTTATTGTGTATTTAATGAAATGATTGAAATTTATTTTATATGTTTATGTTATTAAAATTGAGAATACTAAAGTAATATGTTCTAACGGATGTAGCTTTAAAGTGTTATTTTAACAGTTTTAATTTTATGTAGTTTATTCAGTACATCTGTTCTATGTAGTCCTGGTTTCAGGACTCGCATCTGCAATCTCTTAATCTTCCATTACTTTAATAAGTTGATATTTAATTGAAAAATTAGTTAGAGAGTTTTTAGATAGTTTAAGTGTCACAAAAAATCATTAAGAAAAGGAAGTTATCGATTGAACAATCGTTATTTTCCAATCAACTTGTAATGCGTTTTCTGTTTCGTAGTTGCCTGTTGCTTTTAGTTCCCGTTTACCTTCACTTTCATATTCATCCATTTTCAGTTTCTCATTTAAGTACTCTTTCATAATCTCAGCCATAATTCTCTCAACCTCTTTCTTCAACTTCTTTCAGTATTCAATTGCTTATTTTGTACATTTTTTTATTCTTATCATTTTCCGTAGTTCCTGATTATTCTTAATTACCATGTCGATTTTACTTAAATTTACACATTCTGTCATTTCCACATTTATTACCTTTCCGCTCATCACGTTATCACTTTTACTCTCTTTTATGTTTTTCTTCTACCTGGACATTATTATCTTGTATTTTGATGTTCTCTTGCTTTTTTTACATTTTCCTCCTACATCTTATTGTTTAATTTATCTACATCAGTTCTAGTTTTAAATCCCAACTTATTATTAAAGTACAACTTAGTGTGAGAAATTTAATTATTAATGCTTAAGCAATTGTGCAAACAAGATAATAAAAATAAATAATGATAATTTACAGCATTTGCACGTAGTACAAATATAAACAAATAACATAACCCATAGTAACGATTAACATTTGAAAATAAATTTATATTATTTAAAAATTTGTTCTCATATTTATTAATACTTCGTAAGCATAGTAAGCGCAGTGTTGTTTTAGTTCTGATAGCGGCTCGATTTAACTTAGTGACAACAATGGAAAATTCTTATATAGAAAATATAAAACTTGTGTATTATTTGGGTAGTATTTTTGGCCTAGTTCCTGTACATAATAAATTGATATTAAAAAAATTTAAGATTTACTCGGTAATATTAATAATTTTAATGTGCATTATTACCCCAATTACGATTTGTTTTACATTAAATAATGTTTTCTTCGGAAATTACAGTTTTATAATATATTATGATATATTTCGAGTAACAATTTCAAACATTATTATTATCAATAATGTTTTTCTGACGGGATTTTCCAACGAAAAAGTAAAAGAGTTTGATTTGTTAAAAACACAATTTTGGTACATTGATAATACGTTGGGTATTAATAAAGCTCTACAAAAATTTGGACCACTTTACTATGTTCTTCAAATCACAATAATTTTTATAATCATCATTTTTATAGTCGATATTGTGACTGTTAGTCAATTATACATAGAAATTTTAATTGTAGAAATATTTGGAACAATATCGGTTTTATATTTTATAGTTTCAGTATTTTTAATTTTCAATGTCGTCCTTTTAATTAAACTGCGCTTACAAATAATAAATCAATATTTAACTTCTTTAAAGCATAATTGCAAAGTCCGCGTTATGTTTGATCTTAGATTAATTCACCGTAAATATGAGGCAGCAGCGATAGTTATGCTCCGGGAAGTACCAAGAATTCGAATTTTGTTCAATCAGGTTTTGAAAATCTGTGTTGTTTTCAATAAAAACTTTGGATGGATTTTAGTTTTATAGTGTTTTATGTGTTTAGTCAAACTTTGGAAATGATTAATTACGTTATTTTTGAGCTATCTAACAAATTCGAAGAAACTTCGAGCATAGACAAGTACGGCAGTATGGTTTTAACTGGAAGTTTATGCTTTTTTATCTGTGTAAGTATTCAAGTTTTAACGATCTTTGCTATTTTATATTAATTCAGTGACAACTGATTTAGGAGATCCTGGGTAACTTACCTTCCAAGAATGACAATCCGGAAGTCTCTTATTAAGACTGCCTACAATTGAGGAGTTAACCATGTTTTTAATTTTATTATTTGAAAGTGAGGTCAAACTGAGACATCAGTTTTTTTAAAATTTTTTTTAAAGTGTGTTTACCATAAGAAAGAAATTATTAAAATTTAAAGAGGCAAGGTTATGACGGAATTGCCCTAAATAAGCGTTATTTTAAAAACCAACCAGAATTAAGATAAAATGCTGTTTGTTGTCTCACTCGATTTCCATTCCGTGACTTGTCGAAGTACGCTCCCTGGTTTCCTTTTTGTTCTGTGTCCCAGCCATCGAACTCTCTATACATTCACATGTTTCATAATCAGTGCTATTTGTAAATGACATTTGACAGGCTTAGCAAATTTTCTTATTTTGTAAAGATCGATAGGAATTGTTAAGCTAGCAAGTTTGCTAAGTTTATCAGTGCTATCCACGGTTTTGTTAAACTTAGCAAGCTTGCTAGCTTAGCAATCGCTATCAACTTTTACAGAATAATGCGGAATAAAGAAAACTTGCTAAGACTGTTAAATGTCATTTATACGTCAAATTAGCAATATTACTTATAGGCAATTTGAATAGTGCGCCGTGAATAGCACTGCATGTCTCCATCTCCGAACATTTCCAATGCTTCAGTGTTAGATCGTCTGTACTCATTTCCATCAATCCTTCTCAGACCCATAATTGCTCTCAACACTTTCTTCTCAAATACTCTCAATGTCCTGTCCTCTCCTTAATGACTCTCAATGACCTGTCTCTCAGTAGAGCTATTTGCCCAAAATTTACCTTGAGCGCGCCTCGTTCCTCCTATAGATAAAAGGAATATACTCCGGTCTCAAAATTGCGAAATAGAAAATAGTAAAGCTTAAGGGCGGAACGTCAGTTTAATACACTAATAAATTAATTTAATAAATCTGTGAGAAGCGACGAAAATTAATCCCTGCAATACAAGAACTATTGGTTTTTACAATTTATGTACAGAATAATAGTTTTCTTTTTATTCCAGGTAATGGGAGTTGCAGTTGTTGTAGTTTGCCACAATACTACAAGGGAAGTGCAAAATACAGCAACGATATGCTACAATTTACTCTCAGATACGGGTATACTATCGGCCAACAACGTTTTACTGCAACGGGTTCTAAGAAAGGAATTAATTTTATTAGCAGAACTTGCAACTAATCAATGTCCTCATTTTTCTGCTGCTGGTTTTTTCAATATTAACTATAGCATGATGTTGGGTTTGCTTAGCACCCTTACCACTTACGTTATTGTTCTCATTCAAGTTAACACATAAATGATTTATACATTGCCATTCGAGTATCAATCATAGTATTCATGAAAATTATTCAACTAAGAGTTACAGAAGTTTTTGAATCTAATTAATTATAGAATTATTATAGTAATTATAGAAATAATATGTAGTAATTCATGCTACTCGTATTATACTAACAAGTATGATTTGCACTTGGAATGTTTTCGACCAAATCAAAACGTCCGCTGGGATAAAAACTATGGAGAGAGGTATAATCATAGTAAAGATTATATATTGCTAACTCATCAATTAAAACATAAATTTAAAAAATATACGTCGCTTGCAATAAATTTTAGGGTGGCATTTACTTTTGTATGTTTTACTATATTGATGAAAATTTTACAACTATTTGAGTTCATTATTTCACTGTTATCAAAAGTTTGTCAAATACGTCACAATTTGAAATTTGATGAAGAAGTACAATTTTTAGTTCTTGCTGTAGTCGCAAGTAGTATGGTCTGGGTAAGTACCCTCACGTTATTATAAATAAAAGATTACTTATTTAATAAATTATAGAGTTGTATTACTATTTAAGCTTTAATTAACTGCTAATTTTGATCTTCACTTTTCAGTACGTATTCCGTGAACTGACTGTATGCAGTTCTTTTTTTAATTTACTGGTGTTCATTGCAAAGTTAAGATCAAAGTCATCTCTCGGGATCTATCTTGAAATAGGCCTAATTTATAGTACTATATAGTATATGTAAGAACGTGGCATTGCAGTACTATTTTTGTTTTTTGTAGATAATGGGAATTATCGTGATTATGATTTGTGACAAAACTACAAAAGCATTCAAGAAAATTAGTACGACATGTTATAGTTTGTTATCTGAAATACCAGCAGTTGCTAATACTCCCCAATACAAGAGTTTAAAGAAAGAATTACATTTGTTAACCACATGTGCAACTAATCAATGCCCTCACATTTGCGCTATTGGACTATTTAATGTTGATCAAAATATGCTGATATTATTATTACTTATACTATTGTACTCACACAGATTAATAAAGGTAGGAGTGTTATTTCCTTAATCTTTGACTATAATCAGTTCTTGGGATTTAAGGGAGGGCAAAAACAAACAACGTATGTGCCAATCAACCGGTTTCGTGCATTACCTGCACATCATCAGGATCTACGAGATTATATTGAATTAAAATACAATCGGCAAAAAAACACAAGGCAGAGGGAAAAAATGAAAAAACGGATCTCACCTAATGGCACCGATGGTATACGTGACGCCCAGGACAGAGTGCCAACCAGAAACCGTTATGCGGAAAGGTGAACCACGAGGTCGTCAATTTATAAAATTTGTTAGGACTATTACAAAACATATAAGTGTATAAACAAAATGAATAAAATTAATTAAACTATGTAAAACTTAACAAACTGTAAAATAAGTTATTATCAATGTGGCTGATAACTAGTAAATCGCACTCATGAGCAGAAACATAACAAAAATAAACTGCTGTTCACTCGTGTCAAAAATTTAAATAACCCGCCCAACGCATGTACCACGGTGTGAGATCCCTCTACCAACACAAATTGTGACAAAAAAAGTAAACAAACAGAAAAATTAAAAATAATTTGTACCGCAAAAATTCTGCCAAATTAATTTTAGCGTTGGGTACCTTAGGGTGGTGGGAATTTTTCCAAACCCCACAAGAGGAGGTGGTACAGAAGGTTACCCTAAAACTAGCTCAGACGCTACACACCCAAAAAACAATGATTGTACTGTTGAAGAAAATTATAATTCCACCAAAGGATTCCAGGGAGTGAGAACCAGCTTGACAGTAAGGATGCCCAAGCCAGCGTTATAAGTGGACGGCCGGATGTAAGATGGAAGGTAGCGCCACGTATTTTAACGAAATCCTTACTGGCAATGTAGGTTGGTCCCGTGCTTCCTAAAACACGAAACTGAAGCTACCCCGAATCGGAAATAAAAAATACTAACCAAGTCGGTCAAAATAACAAAGGTATATTTACAAACTTTTAACAAACATCTCCCGAAACATATAAATTTTAAAACATATAAACAACTCGTATAACAATATCCCCGACAGAGGCACCAGTTTTCCAAACAGTAAGGTTTTAATTTTTAAACTATAAACTTGTCTCCAAGAAGCCAGAAGGGCCGACAATCTTAATAAAATCTTATACGCACACTAATTTTGTGCGGTTCATCCACAATTATATAATCAATCGGACGCAGATCGATCGTAATGGTATCAAGTAAAGAATAACAAATATTTTTACCAAATTGTAAACAATACTATGTATACTCGAGCTCGTAATGTACAGTGCACCGTATAATACGCTTACAACGATGGAATTCAAAATATCGGTAAATTAGAAATTTGTCAATTAAAAAACAATTACTTAATAATGCGCCCTAAAAGTTATCAAATGTTTCGCACAAAATATAGCCGTTATTCGCGCAAACTCGTCAAATCCAAAACCAAAATTTAAATTAAAACCCACTTATCTTTCGGCTGATTCCTGATGGGGTAGGTAGAACGATAGCCAAACCAAAATCCAAAATATCCGTATAAGCTGGTGGAAGGGCTTTCCATGGAAAACGAAATAAGGCTCAAACACGATGGAGTGAGACTAGTACCAAAGAAACTTCCAGGATATCTTACAGTAAACCAATCATCAATAATCCAAAAAACAAAAGACAACCAAAACGCAACATCCAATTCCAAAATATTATTGATTGCGTAGGTGTTAAACGTAACTACGTGAAGTTCTTCTCTTGCATCAAATTCAACCACTTTTCCAGAAAATTTAAATCCACAAACAATGTGATAGGGTTTTCCCCTTGCCAGACTACCAAAGCCATACAGCGCAAAGAAAAAACCAATTATTCTGCTGTCCACTTTAAATCCGCAAATAGTGCGAGTCCAAAAACCAAATAGGACATAAAAAGTATTACAGCAGCTTTCCTGTAGGTGATCAAAATTTAAAACTTTGAGAATTTACCAAATTATGCGTTACTCGTGCAATCGATGCGCTCTCTCATCTTATCTCCCACATTTTTCCTAACCTCGAGCAAATTTACAAATCCCGCTAAAAAACCTAATAAATCTAAAATTTGAATATACAAAATTTTAATGTAACAAATCAAAAATTAGAGTGCTTCCTCGTTCTTTCTTGATATATTGATAATACTGTTTTAAACATATTATCTATAGGTCGAAAATCAGTAATTTTATTGACCGTGTTAGTGCTGGTATTGATGTGAGACGCCTCCAAAAACAGTCTTTTTTGAAAATTTGGTTCTTCATCTAGTATTCTAACTTCCTCATTTTTAAAATTATGATTCTGATATGAGAGGTGTTCCGATAAACCAGTCCTCTTCGAGTTCGTTCTGGCGTCGTATTTATGTTGCTTTAGCCTCTCGGACAGCAGCTGTTTGGTCTGGCCCACGTACCTTTTACCACACTCGCAGTTTACTTCGTAGACAACGTTGCTTTTGTAACCGATGGGACTTTTGGAATGGCTTCTTAGACCTCAATTCCGCACAAAAACTCAAATCTATCACTCTATTATCTCGATAATCACCGCTTCTATTCGCACAAATTCAGTATACAGGACCGTAGCGTAGAACAAATTCTGAATTAAATTGATATACTGAGAAATTGAAAAAAACAGCTGAGCAAAATAGAGGTGCTTTTCTAAATAACATCACAAATATTACATCAAAATTTCATAGGAAGGAAGTTTCTTAAATTACTACTAAAAATAATGGGTATGTCTTTGAAAAAAGACTATTTGATAACACTTGTAAGTTGTAATTGTAGAGCAATTTATAATAAAATCGATATAGAAAATAATAACCGGGTAAAGACATTTTAACTTATAGCATTAGTATATACGAACATAATTTTTTATTTAATTTATTAATAAATTAAGTTTTACAATTTATTTTACCTATCAATACTCTTTTACTAGCAAACATTTTTTAAATTACTTTTCTTTGTTTCCCTACATTGTAGTAAGCGCAGTATTGTTTTAGTTCTGATAGCGGCTCGATTTAACTTAGTGACAACAATGGAAAATTCATATATAGAAAATATAAAATTTGTTTATTGTTTGGGTAGTATTTTTGGCCTAGTTCCTCTACATAATAAATTGAAATTAAAGAAATTTAAGATTTACTCGGTAATATTAATAATTTTAATGTGCATTATTACCCCAATTACGATTTGTTTTACATTTAATAATGTTTTCTTCGAAAATTACGGTTCTATAATATATTTTGATATATTTCGAATAACAATATCAAACATTATTATTATCAATAATATTTTTCTGACGGGGTTTTCCAAAGTAAAAGTAAAAGAGTTTGATTTGTTAAAAACACATTTTCGGGACATTGATAATACGTTGGGTGTTAATAAAGCTCTACAAAAATTTGGACCACTTTACTATGTTCTTCAAATTACAATCATTTTTACATTCATTACTTTCATAGTCGATATTGTGATTGTTAGTAAATTATATATTATAGAAATTTTAATTGTAGAAATATTTGGAACAATATCGGTTTTATATTTTATAGTTTCAGTACTTTTAATTTTCAATGTCGTCCTTTCAATTAAACTGCGCTTACAAATAATAAATCAACATTTAACTTCTTTAAAGCATTATTACAAAGTTCGCGTTATGTTTGATCTTAGTCTAATACACCGAAAATATGAGGCAGCAGCGATAGTTATGCTCCGGGAAGTACCAAGAATTCGGATTTTGTTCAATCAGATTTTGAAAATATGTGTTATTTTCAATAAAAACTTTGGATGGATTTTAGTTTTTATAGTGTTTTATGTGTTTAGTCAAACTTTAGAAATGATTAATTACGTTATTTTGGAGCTATCTCATAAATCCGAAGAACCTTCGAGCATAAACAAGTACGGCAGTACTGTTATAACTGGAACTTTATGCTTTTTTATCTGTGTAAGTAGGAAAGTTTTAACGATTTTTGCTATTTTATATTAATTCAGTGACAACTGATTTAGGAGATCCTGGGTTTCTAACCTTCCAAGAATGACAATCTGCAAGTCTTTTATTAAGACTGTTAATTAATTACTTTCTTATCATGCTTGATATCAAAACCAAACAGCCTACAATTGAGGAGTTTACCATGTTTTTAATTTTATTATTTGAGGTCAAACTGAGACATCAGTTTTTTTTATGTGCGTTAGCATGAGAAAAAATTTATTAAAATTAAAGAGGCACGATTATGACGGAGTGCCCTAAATAAGCGTTATTTTAAAAACCAACCAGAATTTAAAAAAAATGCTGTTTGTTGTCTCACTCGGTTTCCATTCCGTGACTTGCCGTAGTACGCTCCCTGCTTCCATTTTTATTAGGTGTCCCAGCCACCGAATTCTCTATACCTTCGCATATTTCATAATGTCTACATCTCTGAACATCTCCATTATCTTCGTGTTAGTTCCCCGTCTGTACTCGTTTTCATCAATCCTCCTCAAACCCATAATTGCTCTTAACACTTTTTTCTCAAATACTCTCAATCGCTCTTCTCTTCATATTGTTGTTTTTTGCAATATTGTTTCTACCTTCGGTTGGTGCGTACCTACCGATTATGTTTACATTTACCGGGTGTGACTTTATTCTTAAATATTCGATTTTTCCGCTTGTTGACCGAAATTGCATTAAACTACTTTTCATGTAATTTCTTACACCACCTTTTCCTTGCTTCTCCTCTCAACAGTATAGAAAAACGTTCATCTGCATCCATTTCTCCGGTACCATCCCATCATCTTATCTGTTGGACCGCTGGTATGTTGATTTTATACTTCAAAAGTTATTTTGCTATCTTATACATCATTTCCTTTCTTAAAATCGTTCTAACGTTCCTTTTTCTAAATCTCTTAATTATTCGTTTCCTGTTCAATATTCCGTTTTTTCGCCGTTTCGTGCCTGTTTGGTATTCTCTGCTAGCTTTTTGACACCTTTTGCAGGTATCCTTTTTGTCTATTCCACTTCATTAGTTTTTTCTTGCATATCAGCTTCTGGTAGCATGTTTTCTTATTTCTAACAGCACTTTTTTCTTCTGTAACTGTTAGGTCGTTGTCTATATAAATCTTCTGCTCATCTAACTAGTACAACTTAAGTTTATACCTCATCATTTCCATCTTTGACTCCCAGCTATTAACTTCAATCATAACCGTTTCTCCTCTGATCTTATAAACCTTTAGTATTTTCACTCCCACTACCAGGTTACTTCTTATAAAGCTATGAATTTTTTTATCTAGCATTATTGTGTCTGTCTAATGTAAGGGAAATAATACTAGGAAATTCTACCTTGAAGTGAAACAACAACAAAAAAGTACAACATAAAGAATAGAACAGTAAATGGCAAGAGTGGCCAACGGTGCGACAACGAAGAGGAAATAAAGAAGTTTGAAAAAGTTACTTCCAGAAATTATTGAGCCAAGACGACAAAGACGGCACCATTAAAGATGCCGAAGAACAGTCAGCGGGAATTTCAGTAACAGTGAAAAAAAGGGGGTTCCTTCGTTGGTTCGTATGACCATGGAGCTCTTGTAAA
The DNA here is from genome assembly GCA_036346125.1 of Lycocerus yunnanus. Classification (NCBI taxonomy): domain Eukaryota; kingdom Metazoa; phylum Arthropoda; class Insecta; order Coleoptera; family Cantharidae; genus Lycocerus; species Lycocerus yunnanus. The sequence continues at coordinate 242,545 of JARFIX010000145.1, read as the reverse complement.
TTTGTGGTTTGCTAGTGGACTGTATTTTTGGGTGTACGTAATTACCGGCTCGAGAGTTCTATCTGCCACCGGTGAATTAATTCGACACTTTGTAAGAAAACAATGTTTTGTACTTTTAAAATGGATTTATTGCACATCCGTAATGTAAGTTTGTAACGCGTAGATTCGCTACAGGGCATAACCTTTTCCTTGTTAGGAATTAGCTGGTACTCGTATGTATGTGTGTAGCGCGTCGATCGCTACAGAGCACAACCGTTCTTTTCTGGTAACGAATTGGTACTAAAGATAGCGTGCATTTAACAGAGTAGGGATTGCGCCAAACGGTGCGCGCAAAGCCCACGAACAAAACATGCATTGTACAGGATGAAACAAATATTGCATAGAAAATTTAAATAAACAAAATTAGAGCAGCGGTCTTAAACAAACAGAGCCAACATAATATGTTGTGAACAGTAATGAACAGGTTGAAAAATGGAGAGGCACCGGGAAGAGATGGGATAAACGGTGAAATGATAAAAATGAAATTGACGGAATATACCAAAGAATATACGAGCTGAAACTCGAGATTTCGAAAAGGGAAGAGATGCCGAACAAGTGGTAAACTAGAGTGGAGAATTACAAGAACTACAGAGGAATAACAGAGTAAAAAAAAAGATTGAAGACAAGGTCAGGAAGCATCAGTACGGGTTTAGGGGGAATAGATCAACGGTAAATGCAATACACGAATTGAAGCAAATAGCCCATAAAGGTACGAACAAAACATACAGCTTCACTTGTTGTTCATTGATTTTCAACAGGCGTTTGACTCGGTAAGACGCGGAAAGCAATGTGAAGCGATACGCAAGTTGGTAATTCCAGAAAATCTGAGAAAACTGATACAGTTGACGACGTGAGGATCAAGCGTAACGGCAAAGATTAGGATTAACAAGATAAATGAGTTTCCAATCAATGGCGGAGTAAGACAAAAGGGCACGCTGTCGGCAGCTCTGTTTAACCTCGTGATTGAGAGCATAGTAAGAAAACTGGAGAACAGAGCGACGATTATAACCAAAGAGTAGCAAACATTGGCATATGCTGGTAATATCGCCATTAGAGCCAGATCAAGACAGAAGATGATGCAGATTTTGAAATGAAATAGAAGGATAGGTATTAGAATTAGAAGTAAAGATAAACGAAGGCAATACCAAGTACTTATGTATTCGGATTTCAGGATAGAAGATGATACACGACAAAATGAAATAAGGACAGGAGTATATGCATTTAAAGAGGTGGAAAGATTCAGATATCTGGGTGTAAACCTAAGCAGAGACAATGACAGAACAATTTTGTCTTAACGAAGCATAGGTAAAGTTCTTACTGTACAACTGACTCTAACCGTGATTGTAATCTGAAATGCAACCACAACTCTTTCGTGCAATCTAGAGATCTACTTAATGTAAATAAGCAGATGTTAAAAAACACAGATTGTTTTAAACGTAATTTTGCTTCTTGATAAAAGCATTCTAACACTTCATTTCTGAAAGTTATGTTGAACATATCTTTTAGTGGCTAGCTAAAACGTCGTAAGGAATAACATTATTTCTAATTAGCACATTTCTGTTTATTTCAAATCGTAAAATTTTGAAGAAACACATGCTGATTGGTTTTTCTTTTAGCCGTAGCAGACTTACTGTACTGGCAAGTTATCACATGTCATGGTGCATAATTTTTATTTATGAAATGGCAAATTGTTACGGAATTTTGTTAATTCCGTAACTGGAATTAACATGTTTGCTCTATGTGCTGATACGGATTATAGTACATGGAGAGAAATAATCACACTTACTAGCGTTGAATCAAGAAAATAGACAACCGATTTTGAGCTAAGACTTACTTACCTGTATCTGGAAAATATTTGTTTGATTTTTTATTCCCTCGTTGCCGGTTTCCAGACTGCCCTCTTTATTCCTCGTATTTTTGCATTGTGTGTTTTTTTCGTATTCTTTATCTGTTTGTATAACTTACTCGCATTGTTGTTTGTATTAATTTCCTCTATTTACTTCATTCTTTGGTCCATCCAGTCATTTTTTTCTTCTATATAGTTTGTACGCCACCTTTTGTTCTATTTTATACACAGCCAGGTCTTCTTGTTCATTTGTCGCGAGCCATTTGAACCTTGCTTTTCGTTTTCTTACATTCATTCTTTCGCATTCTTCATCGAACCATGCTCGTTTTAATAATATCAGGAATATTGTTCCATTTTACGTCAACACTACCCTCCCTTTTAGTCTCTTCTAGTAAGTCTTCATATATAGCTTGGTATACCTTTCATTCTTAATTTTTCCTACGTCTACAAATTTCCTTCCTACATGTTTTGCATCTTTTATTAATGTTTTTAGCTTAATTGTTGTAACTACAAGTAAGTGGTCTGAATTGGCATTAGCACCCCTATACGATCTTACATCTTTTATAGACGTTGCTTTCCGCTTTGTTACCAACACATGATCGATTTGATTTCCGTCTGTGTTTTCTCCCCCAGACCACATCCATGTCATCTTATGCAGTTTTACGCTTGAATGTGGTGCTACTTATTATCAAGTTAAGTACTGCCGCTAATCAGCACAATCTGCTTTCATTATCGTTTGTTTCTCTGTGGATTGTTTCCTTTCCCGCTTCGTTTACTAAGTAATCTTCAGTCCCTATTTGAGCATTAAAGTCTTCTAAGATCACTATTGTGTCATGTTTTAGAATTGTGTCATGTAGTTGTTCCAGTTCATTGCACAATTGCTTCTTCCGATCTTCACTGATATCCTCTGTTGGTGCATAGGCGCTAATCAACGATAGGTTATTTGGTCTTATTTTAATTCTCAGATAAGACAATCTTCCTCATGCAGGTTTAAAATCCAATATTCTTTGGAGCAGCCTTCTTGAAACTATGAAACCTGTGCGTTTCTTTTTTGTTTATCTTCTCCTGAAAACATAATTACAAATTCCCAACAATCAATTTCACCCTTCCACATTGTTTATTGTAGGGTAGCTACTTGACCAGCAGTGTAGCGTAAAGCATACACCGGCCGACTGGAAAGCGGTAGACCGCGGTTCGAGTCCTAGTCAAGTCGAATACACTGCTGTGATAAAAGGTCCAATATCAATCTGTGGACCATGGGAAGGCAACGGAAACCACCCATAAATTATACTCCCATGAAAATTCATCTTGGCTTCGGCCAAGCTGGATCACGACGCTTCTGACAAGAAGCAAACGATGAAGAAGAAGAAGAGCTACTTCTATCTATACCTCTCAAATTCCTTAGGCACTGCTCCCATCTTTTCCGTCTTCAGCAGAGTCCTTACATTCCATGTGCCCACCCTAATCGTGTTGTCATCTTTACTTATTCTTTTCTTTTTACTTCTCCTTCCATTCCATGTACTTCCGTTTACAGGTCCCTCATCTGTTTTCCATTTTCCTCGCAGTGTTGTGATATCGGGTTCATCCTTTATAGGCTTGAGCCAATTTGGCACCACTACCCACACCCATCATCAGATTTTTCCGGCTGTATGGGGTTCCCGGTAAGTTCTAAATTGTTAATAACTCTGTCCCATGTGTATGTTTTACCGTCCATAATCAGCTTTTGGTAACCAATTCTAACTCTGTTCCCTCCTTGATCTTGTTTTTTGCAATGTCCCAGATCTTATCCTGTATTATTTTCTCGCTACTGGTTAGGTAACTTTCTATGTAGGTCTGAGTCCCCTTCAGTTTGCTTTTGTTTCGCATTACTGTTGTCTTCTGATTTCGGTCACGTAGTTTTACGACCATTACCCGTTTACCAAGTGCTTTTCCTATTTTGAAAGCGTTCATTACATTAACCTCTACCTCTAATTGCTCTCCTCTTCTTTGTTACTTCACCCATTTCCGGTTTATTTTTGATAATTATGTTGGCGGCTTTCCCGTCCTTTTCACATGTTTCCAGTTTATTTTCGAGATAGGCAATCCTCTTATCCTGTTTGTTTACTTCTTTTTCCAGGTTTCCAACCTCGTGCTTCATCCCCAGCATCTCCGAGTTCCATCTCACCTCCATCCCCTCCAGCTTGTCTTTTATTTCTCTTACTACTCTGTTGTTTACTGTATTAAATATAGCATGTTTTTTGCTTTCTTTCTTTTCTTTTCTTGCTTTCTGGGCTTTTCTTTTGCTGTTCTAGTACACAAGTGGTTCCAACTGGTGACTTGACTGTCTTCTTGCTTTTTGAAATACTGACAATTTCTCGGAAGTTTCCTCTGTTTTTCTTTCTCTCTCTTTCTTTTAATGTATTCGAATACGGAAGAAAAGCTATCCGACCTGTTTCTTTGGTATTTACTATTACTAATTTGTTTTTGCCTGGTATGATTTCTCGCCTCTCTTGTATTCTATGTACTAGGCAAGCCAAATTACACTTATTTCTATTTTGTATGGTTTCTCGCCCTTCTTTTTATATTCAGCGTATTTCGAACAACACACCTACCCAGTTCAACACCTCGGAGGTGTACGTATTACACAACGCTTCGTGTGATGACTTGCAGTTCACTTCAAGATAATATATCATTGCCCGCGACAAAACAAAGTGTTATTCCAAACTAACCTCAAAATTCATCCACCACGCTTGACACTGAGGCAAAAATCAGTTGGCAGCTTCTCTGCTTATACAAACGTGTTCCCTTTCTTCTTTGCTATCACTGTTCACTTCAATACACAATTCTCCTCACCGTTATAATCTCAAAACAATAATTTTATCGCACCTGAAATACTTCACTTCTATATATACACAGGGCCGTACTCGTCCATCGTATTACGAGGACTTATCCTCCCCAAACAAGGATTTTGTAAGTTCAATAAAACAGCTATTTTCTAACAGGAATGTAAAGCTATAATAATAATAATAAAGGCTGAGGATAGACGATTTTCAGTGTAGATAGCAGCGTCAAAATTTGAATTTGGAATTTGGCGAAACTTGACTACTACATTAAAAGTAGTCCTATGCCCAAATTCAAACTTATTTTATTAAAATTCAAGAACGAATACTAGTCAGCATGTTTTACATCTACTAAAAGGTTGGGTTTTTACTTTCGGGCGAGGTTTATGCGCCTTTCTCATCTCTGTTTTAAATTGATTTACCTAGAAATTAAAAAAACTGTTTTCTAAATAGAGGTGCTTTTCTGAATAACTTCATAAATATTCCATCTAAATTTCATAGAGAAGCAATAATAAATTTCTTAAATTATAACTAAAAATAATGGGTATGTTCTTAAAAAAGACTATCTGACAACACTTGTAGAGGTTGTAATTGTAGAGTAATTTATAATAAAATCGATATAGAAAATAATAACCGGGTAAAGACATTGTAACTTGTTGCATTAGTATATACGTGCATAATTTTTTATTTTATATATTAATAAATTAAGTTTTACAATTTATTTTACCTATCAATAATCTCTTGCGACAAACATTTTTAAAATTACTATTTCTTTGTTTCCTACATTGTAGTAAGCGCAGTATTGTTCTAGTTTTGATAGCTGCACGATTTAACTTTGTGACCACAATGGAAAATTCCTATATCGAAAATATAAAACTTGTGTATTGTTTGGGTAGTATTTTGGCCTAGTTCCTCTACATAATAAATTGAAATTAAAAAAATTTAAGACTTACTTGGTAGTATTAATAATTTTAATGTGCATTTTTACTCCGATGACGATTTTTTTTACATTTAATAATGTTTACTTGGAAAATTACGGTTTTATAATATATTTTGATATATTTCGAGTAATAATTTCAAACATTATTATTATCAATAGTGTTTTTCTGACGGGGTTTTCCAACATGAAAGTAAGAGAGTTTGATTTGTTAAAAACACATTTTCGGGACATTGATAATACGTTGGGTATTAATAAAGCTTTAAAAAACTTTGGATCACTTTACTACGTTCTTCAAATCACAATAATCTTTATAGTTATTACTTTTATAATCGATATTGTGATTGTTAGCAAATTAAATATTATAGAAATTTTAATAGTAGAAATATTTGGAACAATATCGGTTTTATATTTTATAGTTTCAGTATTTTTAATTTTCAAAATTGTTCTTTTAATTAAACTGCGCTTACAAATAATAAACCAACATTTAACTTCTTTAAAGCATAATTACAAAGTTTGCGTTATGTTTGATCTTAGTCTAATACACCGAAAATATGAGGCAGTAGCGATAGTTATGCTCCGGGAAGTACCAAGAATTCGGATTTTATTCAATCAGGTTTTGAAAATCTGTGTTATTTTCAATAGAAACTTTGGTTGGCTTTTAGTTTTTATAGTGTTTTATGTGTTTATTGAAACTTTGGAATTGATTCATTACGTTATTATGGAGCTATCTAATAAATCCGAAGAAACTTCGAGCATAAACAAGTGCGTCAATATTGTTCTAACTGGATGTTTATGCTTTTTTACGGGTGTGAGTATTAAAGTTTTAACAATTTTTGCTATTTTATATTAATTCAGTGACAACTGATTCAGGAGATCCTGCGTTTTTATCCTTCCAGGACTGACAATCTGCAAGTCTCCCATTAAGACTGTTAATTACCTTTTTATCAAGCTTGATATCAAAATTGAGAAAATTGAGAGAAGTTTTTTTTATATTTTTATTTGAGTGTGTTAGCACGAGAAAAAAATTATTAAAATTGAAAGAGGCAAGGTTATGACGGAATAGCCCTGAACAAGCGTTATTTTAAAAACCAATCAGAATTAAGAAAAAATGCTGTTTGTCATCTCACTCGGTTGTCGTAGTATGCTCCCTGGTTGCTTTTTTGTTTGGTGTCTCAGCCATCGAATTCTCAATACCTTCACATGTTTCATAATGTCTGAACATTTCCATTACCTCAGTGTTAGTTCTCCATTTGTAAGTACTCGTTTCCATCAATCCTCCTCAGACCCATAATTGCTCTCAACACTTTCTTCTCAAATACTCTCAATCTCTCTTTTCATCAGGTTGTTGTTTTCGTAAATTTGCTTTTACCTTCGGTTGGTACGTACGTCCCAATTATGCTTACATTTACCAGTGTGATTTTATTCTTAAATACGCGATTCTTCCGCTTGTTGACCGAAATTGTATTAAACCACTATTCATGTCATTTCTTACACAGTATCCTTCACCGCTTTTTCCTTGCTTCTCCTTTTCACAGTATAGAATAACGTTTATCTGCATCCATTTCTCCGGTACCATCCGATCATTTTATCTTTTGGACCGCTGGTACATATATTGATCTTGTATTTCGATAGTTCTCTTGCTATCTTATACATTTTTTCCCTCCTGAACATCGTTCTACTGTTTGTTATATTATCTAAAAGTCTAGTATCTACAAGTTGTTATCAACTTTATTTATTTGAAAATCCCCACCGATACTTAGGTGGAGGGAAGTTTAATTATATGCTTAAGCACATTGTGCAAAACCAAGATTAGTGAAAATCAATAATGATAATTTCACAGCATTTGCACGTAGTACAAGTATCAAACAAATAATGCATACCCATAGTAACAATTAACAATTGAAAATCATAATATTATTATTATTTAAAGACAATTTGTTCTTATATTTACTTTATACGTAACTTGCGGTCAGAAGCATACCAAGTAATATTAAATCAAGTCAAATCAATATCGACACTATTTAATTTATTGAAATAACCAATCTCGCAGATGTAGATTGGGGTTTGTTTCCAACTCTGTGTTGTTCGAATTACCGTGAGGTCGATATTTAATAAAAATATCCAAAACCTAACCGACTTGTTTTGTTTATTTCGGATGGGGTCATTTTGGTGTTCTATTTAGGTTTCGGAAGGTTAATTCAAGCACCAGACCATCTTCGTTTATTTTATGTGTTTGGCTTATCAGTTTAGTTCATTAGCGACGCTACTGGGTGACTAGATTTAATTATTAAGAACGCCAGTGGTTTTTGTTATGGTTCAACTGCTATTTGTTTTCCGTCTGTTTAAAGAAGTTGGGTTACGACTTACTCAACGTATGGGGGTTCTCTTGACGACCACAATGTTAGGCCAGGGTTGTCTAGGTTTGGATTCGAAGTTTGTGACGCGAATTTCGGGGTTGCATATTACACGTTCCATGTTTCAAATCTCTTTCCTATTCGTTTCCTGTTCAATATTCCGTTTTCTCGCTATTTCGTACGTGTTTGGTATTCTCTGCTAGGTTTTGACCATTTGTGTGTTTTCCCCATTGTTAATATACTTGGCATCTGGTTGACCCATTTGTTTCCCCACTCCTGATGTATTTGGCGTCTGGTTGAACCATTTGTTTGTTCTCCCCATTGTTGATGTGCTTGGCATCTGGTTGACCTATTTCTTTGTTTCCTCCCTGTTGCTGTATTTGGCGTCTGCTGACTCATTTGTTTGTTTCTTCCCTGTTTCTGCATTTAGCGTATTGTTGCCCATGTTTGTTTTCCCCATTGTTGCTGTATTTGGCGTCTTGTTGCCCATATTTGTTTCCCCCCTGTTGCTGTACTTGGCATCTGGTTGACCCATTTGTTTGTTCTCCCCATTGTTGATGTGCTTGGCATCTGGTTGACCTATTTCTTTGTTTCCCCCCTGTTGCTGTATTTGGCGTCTGCTGACTCATTTGTTTGTTTCCCCCCTGTTTCTGCATTTAGCGTATTGTTGTTCATGTTTGTTTTCCCCATTGTTGATGTGCTTGGCATCTGGTTGACCCATTTGTTTGTTTCTTTGCTTCATGTACCTTTAACTTATACCACTGATTGTTAAGTATCATTACGACGTTGAGGTGATTTGTGTTAGTCCATTTTAATTTTACGTTTGGTTTATAGACGTAGTATAGATAGTTGTAATAGAAGTAGTTCACTTTAACTAAATAAGTTCAACTTTTTAGTTCTAAAAAAGTCATGAAAGACGACGTAACGTCAATTAAGATAAATTGATAATTTTGTTTGGGGGATACAAGAAAAAAGCGTACAAAAGACCTATCTCTCAGTAGAACTATATGCCCAAAATTTTCCTGGAGCGCACCTCGTTCCTCCTATAGATAATAAGAGTATCTCCGGTCTCAAAAAGAAAATAGTAAAACTTAAGGGGGAACGTCAATTTAATAAACTAATAAATTAATTTAATAAATCTGTAAAAAGCGATTAAAAATGAATTCCTAACAATTCAAGAAATATTGTTTTTTACAATTTATACACGGAATAATGCTTTTCATTTTATTTCAGGTAATGGGAGTTGCCGTTGTTGCAGTTTGCCACAACACAACAACGGAAGTTCAAAATACAGCAACCATATGTTACAATTTGCTCTCAGATACGGGTATACTATCGGCTAACAACGTTTTATTACAACGGGACCTAAGAGAGGAACTAAATTTATTAGCAGAACTTGCAACTAACCAATGTCCCCATTTTTCTGCTGCTGGTTTTTTCAATATTAACTATAGCATGCTGTTGGGGTTGTTGGCACTCTTACCACTTACGTTATTGTTCTCATTCAAGTTAACACATAAATGATTCATACATTGCCATTCGTAGGTATCTATCATAGTCGTCATGAAAATTATTCAACTTAGAGCTACAGGAGTTTTTGAATCTAATGGTAATTACAGAAATAATATATAATAATTTATGCTACTCGTATTATAGTAGCAAGTATAATTTGCACTTGGAATGTTTTCGACCAAATCAAAACGTACGCAGGGATAAGAAAGTATGGAGAGAGGTATAATCATAGTAAAGATTATATATTGCTAGCTCATTAATAAAACCGTATAATTAATTACTCGTATGTATCAAACCAATAAATACTTAATTATAGAACTAAAAGCTATTATTATCAATACTTATGTATATGTAGGTATTGTAAACTACCTCACAAATCCAGCAAATTAGTTATTCATATTCATTCCACCATCTGACCTCAATAGATATACAAATAAAAGATGAAATTTGTATGTTATATTGAAAGTGTGCTTGCATTGGTTCCCCAACTGACGATTTTAAATTAAAATATTTCAAGATTTACTCGATAGGATTAAATATTGCAATTTTATACTTGCTTTAACTATTCTTTACTTAAAAGAAACTCATTCGGATTACATCTCTACAGCGATTGTTCTGGACAGAACGACCTTTATAATTCAAATAATTCTAACTAGTTATTACAGCAATTTATTCAACAGCATTTATTAATTTAGAAGAATTTAATTTGCTACAAGAGCTACTCCAAGAAGTTGATATTGGATTAAACGATCAACAGGTTTTTAGAAAATCTGGAAAGTCGTACAGTATTTTGAAAATTACAATTTGCGTTTCTGCTGTTTTTGATATATTCCATTCTTTATTTAACATTAAATTTCAAACCATGGAAGTTGCATTGGGAAACCTACTAGAGCAAATTTGGAATTCGTACTTTGTAATTACTGTTTTGTTAATATATAATTACGTTTTTCTAATTGCGGTACGTTTACAAATCATAAACCGCCATTTAATAGCATTAACGCAAAACGATATCCTATACGCGCAGAATCGCTTTTGATTGTTATACCAGGTGACCGGCTGAAATCTGAACATAGGGAAATAACATGGGAAATTGTTTTTTTAAATTCCTGCTTCCCATTATAACGGATACGAATAAAATATATATCAAATTAAAGAAATTTTTATCCGCGTCTAAAGATACCCAACACTTAATATTTTGTTTTTAATTATAGTTAAAATCTCGATATTAAAATTAAGAAATAGCGCTTTTAAAAAATATTAGCAGGCTTAATCGATGTATTACGTCAGTTACTGCCGAAAATCCCCAAAGGATGTGGCGGAAGATACTGCATCTCGAGCGCTTTAGTTGCCTCTCGATCAGACTCAATCGAGATTGGTCGAAGAAAGTGTCTTAAGTTAGCAACAAAAGCAAGTTGAAGTGCAGGAAGTACTAACAAGACGACGGTCTCGATGATACTACGTTTATTTAAATTATTTACAAAATTTATATACATAATTATAAATGCTGAGTTATAGTGATTACATTTCATAAAGTTGTAACCTATTAATTTTTGATTAGTTTACTTGAAATGGAATGTGCTATGTGCACTTTATTTATAAAAATACATTAAAAAAAACATTAAAAATCATTTATTAAACTTTTAACATCTACAATTATTTTAAAACATACAAACTATGAACATTTTTAGAATATAACAATAATGGACGAGATGCTGAGAGACCCTGCTGACGCGTAACTCTCTTTGACGAAATCTTTTAGTGCCTAAACAGTTTTAAATAGTTAATAAATATGACTCTTTGTATTAGTCGATTTCGTTGAAATTTGGATGTAATTTGAAAATTTTGCAGGAAAAATTTTTAAAAAACCTGCTCTTGTATTTTTTGAATTTGGAATAAAACTTACTTACTAGACGGTTAAAAACTATGTACAGCTAAAATATATACAAGGATTTGGAATAGCCAGGTTACTCCGCAAGGTGGCGCTGCAAATGTTACATGTCGTTGTCCTCGTCTTCTTGTTCATTGTCGTTCGTCAGTGTCTGATTAAAATTGGCAGAGTCTGATACGTCAGTTTGTGTTTGATTCTGAAGGGTTGTTATTGTGTCGAATTTTAGTCAGATTTTTGGTCAGTCGGCTTTTTAGAATTTGCGTGTCATAAAATTTCATGGAAAGTCGCGTTATATGGTCCTGAAAGTATTCTACTTGCGTCATGTCGTCTAGGATCGTTATCCGTGCTTATCTGTCAAGTCCTGTGATTAGTCTTAAATTTTTATTCTGAAACACCTTCAGCGGTCTGATGGCCGTTTTGAAACGTTACACCAAACCGGTGAGGCGTATGTAAGTACGGGTCGCAGTAGAGTCTTGTACAATAACAGTTTGTTGGTACCGGTCATGGTCTCCCCTTTCATAAGGGCGTAAATTTTTCTCATTAGTCCGTACACGATTTGTTTTCTCGCTTGTATGTGTGTTTTAAAATTCAGTCGACTGTCCATTATCATTCCAAGGTATTTTACGTTTTTTGTAGGATTAATTTTGTGTCTATCCACCTGAAGGGGTTGAAAAATTTTGTGATTTGTCCATTTTCGTGTAAAGATAATAGTCTCCGTCTTCGGTGAGTTCAATTTAATTTTCCATTTTTTAAAGTAAGGTTCTAATAGGTCAGCGTGTATTTGTAGTTGTTTATTGGCTACCTGTGCGCAGAACAAGTGAGCGTAGATTGCAGTGTTGTATGCATACAGGGCCGTTTTGGTTTTTGTAAATGTAGGTATGTCGTTTATGTAAATATTAAATAGTTTCGGTCCGAGCACAGAGCCTTGGGGTACCCCTGCATTTATAGTCTTTGTTGTCGAGGTTGTGTTATTTACTTTCACGGTCATGGAGCGAGCAGTTAGGTATGAATGTAATAATTTTATTATGTGGGCCGAAAATTTGTAGTTAATTAATTTATAAGTCAATCCGTCGATCCAAACTTTGTCAAATGCCTTTTCTATGTCAAACAGCGCCATGACCGTGACCTTGTCTTTGTTAAAATTTGTTAGTATGTCGTTCGTAATTCTAGTAATTTGCAACGTCGTGTTATGTCCTCTTGTAAAGCCAAATTGGTTCTCGTTTGTAATTTTTAGGTCATCTTCTTCTGCTTGTAGTCGGTCGAGTATAATTTTTTCTGTTAATTTTGACATTGTATTTAGCAGGCTGATCGGTCTATAGCTTGTCGGTTGCGTCGCGTCTTTATTGGGCTTGTGGATGGGGATCACCAAGCCCAACTTCCAGTCAGAGGGGAAATGTTGCAGTCTGAATATCGCGTTCACTATATAATTTAGTTGCACAATGGCTTTCTTCGAAAGGTTTTTTAAAATAAGATTTTCAGTTTTGTCAGGTCCGGGTGCTTTTCTGTTGGGTAGAAATTTTATAAACGATTTAATTTCGTCGGGGCATGTCGCTATTTTGGTGTATTGGTCAGTTGTGGGTATATATTGTAATGTATAGCTAGTTGAATAATTATAGCCCCACGTTGGTGAAGCCAAATTGTAATGTATGCAATTATTTTATGAATAATTAATATTAAATAATTTATGTTTTAATAATGTTTTATTGAATCGAGCTTTTACTGAATCTAGCCTTTATTAATTTAACTGTTTATTATTTGATTGTGTTGAACCGTACTTACGTGCTGATTCCGAATTTTTCTTACTAAACTTGTATCCTCGATGGTGATCCTGCTTATTGTAAAATTTATTTGAATCGTTAATAATCAAAAGAAAGACATCTATTGGTAATTCTGGGTTCTATTGTAAAGTAGGTCAAACTACAACGATAATCGTCACTTAAATGTAAGGTGTAGTGTTGAATGGTGTAATCATTTAAAACTAAATTGTCAAGTGCGTGAATGAACTAAAATTACTTAAAACTAATTATAATTAACGACGGTGTAACACATAATTGTTTGAATTTTATATTAACTAACTTGTAAATATCAGCTGTTGAGACGTGGGTCATTGACTCCACTTTGAAATCAGTATTTACCAAAACGTGAGCTCGTTGTAATTCTTCTTAACATTTCCAGGTAAATACGAAAATTTTATTTATTTGCTTTTTCTCGATGCACTTTCTTTAATTCACTTTTGATTATTTAAATTATCCATGGCGTCACTAGTAATTGCCCATGCATGTCGAAAAATTATTTGTATTGGTTAACTTTCATTTTTTTTATTTTTCAGGAACAAAATTTATACGTGTTCACTGGACGAGTGAAATAGGTCTACTAAACGTATTTTTCGCATCGAGAGGCACATAAATCGGAAAATTCATTTGTTTATTCTGGTTTTCCGTAAATGCTCGAATCCTATTGGCTGGGCAATCTTATCAAACGGATGTCTATGAAACTTTCACGAAAATTAAAGACTTCAAAGCCGTTCCCACAAAATTGTTAGAAAAATTCTAACTACACCGGTCGTTCCATAATCGAACGTCAAAGTACGAATTCTTTCTTTGCACCCCATGTTAATTTTCACACACTTTGTCTATCCTAACCACTTGCATAACACTTAGTTTTTAATTCCTCTTCCTTCAACACTTATCTTACTCAAATCCTTAGCCTAATAACAATTTAATCACTAAATCTAAAATTCTGACATATTTGTAGGTTAAAATTTCACATTTTACAATGGTGAAGATTCAATTTTCCATCTACCATCCTCACTTGGATAGCAAATCGTTCTACAAATTATTACGCTCATTTTGGTATACAACTTGACCCATTTACAATTTTTATTATTACTGAAATCTTTCTTTTTTAGGTTTCCCGTAGGATGAAATTTACTTTTGCTCATATTGGCATTATTTTAATCTTTTAGATTTTGGATTCATGTGCAAAAGTGCCAAGAAATGTGTACGCTACTATTCAATATGCAAAACAATTCCAACTTTAATCTGTGATACCCGTAGGATGAAATTTAACTTTTAGAATGCTAACTGCTCCCGACAGCTTATGAAATGAATTTTGTATTTTAAATGGCTCTAATGGCATTCCATGAACCTTCTACAACTGCTACATGACAAATATTATCAAACCGTTACACAAATTTTCATCCGAGGATACAATTTTATCCACCGAGGTTACTGGTTTTCATCCGAAGATGCAATTTCATTCTCCGAAGTTAGCGTAATGGCCAACTCATATACCACACTGCAAATACAGTTCAACACGCAGCATTTTACATCTTGACTACAACATTTGGATCTTTTTATCTTTTTTTTAGGCTTTCAATGTACCCCGTTTTGTCATGAAGTGACCAAATTTGGAAGCCATGCAATCGTAACATTGCAATATGTTTGGTCCAAAAATATTTTAACGTCCTTTCTAATTTGTTCATGTTCTTTGGTGTCTGTGGTGTCCGTGTTATGTACTTTTGAAATGTAACCGCTAGTGCCTCTGCTTTATCGGCGTCAGTCATAGCGGTTACGTTGTTTTCTAGGTTTAGGGCCGGAATGGGTTTGAATGTTTTTAATTTTTTGTCAGTCGCCAAATGGAGTTGTCCTGTGGTTTCAAGTTTGAGAGAAAATCGTTCCATTGTTTGTTTTAAATTGTCGTATTTGGTCTTGAATGTCTCTCGTCATTCGCGTCATAGTATTTTGTGGTTCACATCAGCCGTTCGCTGCCAGAGGCGTCTGTAGTGATTACGATCTGATATTAATTTTAGGATTTCGTCAGGTAAATTTAGTTTGTTGGGGTTGATTTTGATTAATTTGGAGTTCTTTGTCTTGGCGTCCGTAATGTTTCGTGTAAATTTTAACCTCCGTCTCCAATTCGTCAATCGAGAGTATGTTGGAGTTAATTTTGATATTTCGGTCAAGGTCGCTTCTAAATTTGTCCCAGTTGGTGTCCTTGTAACTGATAATTTTCTTTATCGTGTGGTTCATGTTGTCCGTGTAGTTGCCGAAATAAAATTGTACAACGTTGTGATCTGAGCTGAGCTTTGGCAGCGAAACCGGCTTGGTTACGTTCAATCGTGCTCGGTGTGTTGTTGTTGGGGGATAGTTCGTGTGTTCGTCGGAGTAATGAATGTTCATGTTGTTGTTGTTGCAGTAGCGCAGTAGTAGTCTTCCGTTTGTATTTGGTGTGTCGCAGTTCCAGTCAGTATGTTTTGAGTTTAGATCGCCTGCTAATAGAACTTTATTACCAACTCCGAAGAGTTGGTCTAAGTCGTAGTCGTTAAAGATGTTTTGTGGTCTATTGTATGCTATTACCAGTGTTGTGTTGTTTTGCAATTTTACTCCCAAGGCTTCTATGCTACAATTTTGGATGTTCGTTCGTACATGTGGTATTTCGTTTTTGATAATTACTGCAACGCCACCGGCAGACACGTCGTTGTCCCGGTCTCTGCGAAGTACGGAGTACCCTGGAAATTTAATAATTTTAGTCGCATTTAATTTTGTTTCAGTTACCAAAAGAATGTCAATTTTGTTCGTCGTGATGTAGTTTTGATTTTCCCGAAATTTTGTTTAGAATGCCATTTGCGTTCCATAATTAACTTTTAATTTAGATGTCATAGTTGTCGATTCTGCAAAAAGTCTAAGGTCGCCTGAAATTTTTGAATTTTCGTCGTGCAACCGTTCAGTAAGTCGTTGTAATCGTTTAAAGCTCTGAACATCTCGCTCATATTGGTGTTTGTGTTCAATTCTTGAGCAACGTTTACCAAGTTAGCAAAGGCACTCGTCGGTGTTTGAGTGTGGATTGGTTGTTGGCTATGCTGACTCGATGTGCGTTGGCTTGCTTGAATGTTATTTCTAGCATTCGAGCGTTCGGTCCATACGTTGGTCGTTGGTAGTGGGGCCGTGGTAAATGTCTTCTGATTTAAAACCGGGAAACCGTTTGAATTGTGCACGTATCCTACTCGATTAGTTGTCCTCTGTTCCTTTCCTTCGTTTATGTGTTGTAATTTTGTTAGGTATGTAATACAAAGGGTGCTATTTGCCGGGTGATTTCCTCCGCAGTTTGCACATCTAGCGGGAGTTTCCGGCGTAATTTGGCATTCTTTAGTTAAGTGTCCCAATCCGCACTTAAGGCACTTGGGTGCGTGTCTGCAATTTTGGGTTGCATGACACCACATTTGGCACCTGTGACATTGCGTCAGTTTTTTGTTGTTTAGATGTCTTTCCCAGAAGACGCGTACATTGAACATATATTTCACCACGTTATTGAGCCATTTTTCCGTAACAGAGTTGTCTGTTACTACCATAAACAGCGGACGACTTGTATTAGATAGTAGGAAAACTTTTTTGCAGTTTAAGTTTATCCTTGTAAGTTCTATTTGTAATTCTTCTGTGCTTGGTTTTAAGTCCAGTCCTTTTAGTATAAAAGCGTGAGTTTTTCGTCTCGTGGAGTGTAGGTGTGAAATTCTTTCTTATTTTTGTCCAATTGTGTTTGTAGTAAAGCCCATTCGTCCTTATCATACACGTACACTCCGGTAGTATTCTTAAAATATCGGATGTGGAAACCTGTGCTGCAGTTTTTTTTAATACTGTTCATAAAGTTAGCGTGATCATCGATGAAGTTGCTTATTATGATGGGCGGAGGTTTGGTTGGGTTTTTTGACGATTTTTTAGAGGCTTTGTTCGTGGATACTGTTATGTCTTGTTCTTCAGCTGGTGTTTCACATTGCGGAACATCTACGCTATCTATGTGTGTTTGAAGAGAATTAAATTGATTTTGAGTTGATACCAAGCATGATTTTGGTTGTTCCGGTTGCTTACTATATTTCCGGGGTTTTAGACATTGAAAATCTTCCTCGTTATTGCAATGAACTTCCTCAACATCATTGTTTCCCAGTTCCATACTTGTTACGGGTTTACTATCGGTATGGATGTCAATACGGTTACATTAGGCTTGAAATTAGACTTAATGTTCTTCTTTTTATTTTTTTGGTTCTATCTTGGGAGATATTCAAGTCTTGAGTTGTATCGGTATCATCCATGGTGTCAATAGTGCGTTTTCGTTCCGGGTTTTTTTTTCTGTCAGTTTTGACAAATTATATTTAAGTTTACGAAAATAAGCAATAGAACACGAACTTAACTAAGCTGTAATGCTATAATAAGAAACAGTAACAAATTTGATTAACAAAACGATTAATAATGAAATACGTATATACCGAAAATTAATTAAATTAAGACGAGCAGAAAAATATGCGTGTAGTGGCAACCGTTACTATGACGCGGACTCATAAAAATACAAAATTTTGCTTAAATGTTACAATACTTTAAATAAATTATCTACAGGGTGTACTGGTTATGAAATAAAATTACTATTGTTTAATTGTAAGATTAAACAGTTACCGCATCGTTATTGTTTTTGTATGAAAATCAAATACATATTACCAACAAGTAATTTTGACGGATTAAACTTAATTTTGTTAACAATGGTCTGGTCTGTTGAAGAAAAAGTTTTCATGGTAAAATATTATTACAGCGGTAATAGTTTACGCCAAGTTCGTGACTTATTTTCTGTTAAATTTAATAATAGCAATATTCCATCAATATCGGCCATACAGAATATAATTAAGAAATTTGAAGAAACTGGTAATATTTCGACAAATTCAAATAAAGGTATTAACCAAAATTATTAATTGAAGTTGTCTTATAATTGTTTTTTAAATACATAGTATATCAAAGAAACAACGGTGAATTGGAAGAAACTATATTAGGTTTAATTTCTGCGAATCCAAATGCAAGCGTTAGATCCATAGCAGCTGAGTGTAATGTTGGTAGAGAAACTGTTCGAACAATTTTAAAACAACACAAGTACCATCCTTTTAAATATCAATGCCATCAAGAAATATTTTTGTTTGACCAAGAATCCAGACTTGTATTTTGTGAGGAAATTCAGGAACGTGCGAACAGAGACCGAACGTTTCTGAAAAAAATATGTTTTACAGACGAATGTACATTTACATTAAACAATGAGCCAAATGTACAAAACCATCGCTATTGGGCTGTACAAAATCCAAGACTAAATTTAATGACCGGCACACAGTATCCTCAAAAAATTAATATTTGGGCTGGCATTTATAATAACCGAATTGTTGGTCCATTTGAAATACTTGGAAATTTAAATTCTGATACGTATTTAGATCTTCTTATAAATAATATTGGCCCTGCCTTAGATGAAATAGCTTCTGAAAACCATGAAGTCTGGTTTCAGCAAGACGGTTGTCCAGCACATTTTGGAGTAAACGTTAGAGATTATTTAAACCAAGCATATCCAAATCGATGGATTGGTCGTAGGGGGTTATAAACTGGCCAGCCAGATCTTCCGATCTGGCACCATGTGACTTTTTGTGGGGTCATATTAAAAGCAAAATTTATAAAACTCGTCACTCAAATATTGATTCTTTGGGAACGCGATCTTTGCAGAGTGCAATCAAATTAATCCTAGACAACTAGCAAATGTAAGACAATCATTTTATAATAGGTTGGGTTACTGTTTAGTGCAGAATGGAGGGTTATTTGAATACTTGTTATAATAAAATAATATTCAAAATGTGTTCTTTTTATTTTTATTAATGTAATAACTGCAATTGAAAGGGTACACCAATTTAAATACTTAGGCAGCATAATCACAGAAGATCTCAACCCCGCTAAAGAGATCAGGGCCAGAATTGGGATAGCCAGGTCGACTTTCGGTAAAATGAAATCCTATTTTAATAATGACAATACTAATCTTAAATTAAGACAAAGACTGGTCAAAAGTTATATTTGGTCAGTACTTCTGTACGGCGTGAAACATAGACATTGAAGGTGAATGCTTTGAACAAACTAGAGGCATTGGAAGCGTGGATACATCGTAGAATGCTAAGAATTTCTTGGACACACCGAGTTACAAATGAAGAGGTATTTCGACGTGCTGCAGCGGAACGGGAATTGCTGGCAACGATCAAGTGTAGGAAGATGGGATACTTGGGTCATGTGCTGCGGGGGGAGAAGTATGGGCGACTGCAACTGATCCTGAAGGGCAAAGTTGATGGCAAACGAGGAGTAGGAAGAAGGCAGATGTCCTGGAGAAACATACGCGAATGGTCCAGAATTCGAAGTGCCGGCGAACTGTTTAAGCTGGCGGAGGATCGAGAAGCTTTCTCTATAGTAATCACCAACGTCCGGAGGACCGGATATGGCACATAAATAAGAAGAAGAATAACTGCAAACAACTAGTATGTACGATAGGAAAATGTAAAGTAAAAAAAAACAGAGCTATACCATGAACCAAAACTTTTTCTTCAACAGACCAAACCATTGTTAACAAAATTAAGTTTAATCCGTCAAAATTACTTGTTGGTAATATGTATTTGATTTTCATACAAAACAATAACGATGCGGTAACTGACGTAATACATCGATTAAGCCTGCTAATATTTTTTTAAAAAGCGCTATTTCTTAATTTTAATATCGAGATTTTAACTATAATTAAAAAACAAAATATCAAGTGTTGGGTATCTTTAGACGCGGATAAAAAATCTCTTTAATTTGATATATCTTTTATTCATATCCGTTATAATGGGAAGCAGGAATTTAAAAAAAATCAATTTCCCATGTTATTTCCCTATGTTCAGATTTCAGCCGGTCACCCGGTATAGTAGTGTTGTCGCGGAACGAATTCTTGTACAAATTAAAATAAAAGCAATTCGGCAGTTGTTGAACTTGATCTTAAAAATATACCTCGCTTGTAATAAAATTTTAAGATGGAATTTACTATTTGTATGTTTTACTATATTGATGAAACTTTTACAACTGATTGAGTTCATTATTTCACTGTTATCAAAAGTTTGTCAAATACGTCACAATTTGAGATTTGATGAAGAAGTAGAATTTTTAGTTCTTGCTGTAGTCGCAAGTTGTATGGTCTGGGTAAGCATCTTCACGTTATTATCAATAAAAGATTACTTATTTAATAAATTATAGAGTTGTATTACTATTTTAGCTTTAATTAACCGCGAATTTTGATCTTCACTTTTCAGTACGTATCCCGTGAATTGACTATATGCAGTTCTTTTTCTAATTTACTGGTGTTCATTGCAAAGTTAAGATCAAAGTCAGCTCACGGGAACTATCTTGAAATAGGTCTAATTTATAGTACTAAGTAGTATAATGCACGTCTCCAGTGCCTCTGCAACGGGAGATCTTCAGTTTACTTCTGATATAAATAAACTACTCAATCCGGGGGGTCTGGGTGGTGTGAAACACCCTCCAGTGCACATATTCAACTAGTTTTATCTAAAACAAATGTGATCCATTCTTATGGACTCACTCTGGCGTGGCGTTAGACACTTCCAGGCTTGAAAAATTCTGCAAGTTTTGAAAAAATTGTTTTCGAGTGCGGTTAAATTACTTGAACTGATAAATAGACAGTGTAAGTGTTGCTACTTAGTGTTTGTAAGTGTTACCTGCCAAAATATCGAAGATTGACACAGAAAATTCGACTAACCTAGAAAGTGAGGTTAAAATGTGAACACCAAGAAAATCATGTTTCATACTCCTCCAAAAATCGACAACCCGCCCCAATTGGGAGAAATGCTCACTGAACACATTGAACCCGAGACTCACGAGTCGTCAAACGACTCCCACCTGCATAGCCAAGAAGAGCAACTTTTGAATCAACAACCTACTGAGATGTTCCTACCAAATATGCAACAAATGCCGCTGGTGTACTACAATCAAAACTACCCGCCAATTACACAAGGGCAGGGTCAACACAATGTAAACCCTATCCAAATTGACCAACAATCTCAAGACCATTATCAACCGCAAGCAGTACCGCAAAGTCAGGAGAAACCGTGGGAAGTTGTGAGTAGGAAACGAGGTAGAAAAGACAGCCCGGAAGCACCAAGAAGAGCTACCAAACAGACCATGCTGCCAGGGTACTGGTTGAATGCCCCAATTGCAACCACAAATCAATTCGATGCCTTGGCAAACAAAGAAAAAGATGGAGAGAACACCGAAGACAATGATAAAATAGAACCCCCAAAGGTCCCTAAGCCACCACCTATATTTATTGATGGAGTAAATAATATCTCAGCGCTAACGAAAATGTTGGACGAAACAGCCAGAGATGAATATGTGATGAAAATTCTATATAATAACCAAGTTCGATTACAATCAAAGTCAGAAAAAAGTTTCAGTGCCATCGTTAAGGGGCTAACTGCAAAGGATACACGCTTTTATACCTACCAACTAAAAAGTGACAGGTCCTACAGGGTGGTTCTACGAGGTATGCACCCAAAACTGATGTAGTGACACTTCGAAAGAAAATCGAAGAACTTGGTCACACCGTGGTTAATCTTCACAACATCCGATCAAGAGTCACTAAAGATCCACTACCGCTCTTTCACGTTGAATTAAAAACAAACCCAAATAATCAAGAAATTTACAAGGTGACACAACTAATGAATTCTATTGTAGGTTTCGAACCGCCCCACCAGAAGAGAGAAATTCCGCAATGCACTAGGTGCCAGCAGTACGGCCACACTAGGAAGTTTTGTTATAGGCAGGCTAGATGTGTTAAATGTACGGGGACCCACGCCACCAAAGACTGTACCAGAAAGGAAAGAGACCAGGGTGTAAAATGCGTACTGTGCGAGGGCAACCATCCGGCCAATTATAGAGGCTGCATTGTCCATAAGGACCTTCAGAAAAAAACTTACCCAGGCTTACGAGAGAAAAAAATTCCCATCCAATTAGCTAATCCAGTTCAAAACATCACAAATAATCGTAATCCAAATATCCACAGTAATCCAAACTTATCCTCGGGTAACTCATATTCAAATGTAACAAGGGGAACCCAGCAACCTCGGGCAGTCATACCACCTCCACAATTTGTTCCAACAAATCCACAACTTGTCCCAACAAATCCACAGTTTGTCCCAACAAATTCACAACTTGTCCCAATAAATTCACAACTAGTCCCAACAAATTCACAGACATTCCAACAATACTCAAAACTAGAAAAGATGATGGAGAAGATGATGGAGAAAATGGAAACTCTTCTAAATCTCCTCACAACTATGCTCACAAAAATGAACTAATGGCAGTTCAGCTCAAAGTAGCAGTCTGGAATGCCAACGGACTAGCCAGTCACAATCAAGAAATCAAAATGTTCCTATCCAACCATGATATCGATGTAATGTTAATTTCTGAGACGCACTTTACGCCTAAAACTACTTTAAAATACCAAAATATGAAGTATATGATACACAACATCCGAGTGGTAGAGCTAGAGGCGGTACAGCCGTTATCGTCAAAAATAACATTAAACACTACGAATCTCTTAAATATTCTCAGACACATCTACAGGCCACAAACATAGTGATTGAAGAAGTTAATGGACGCAATACAACATTATCTGCAGTCTACTGCCCTCCAGGACACACAATCAGTCAAGACCAATATATAACTTACTTTCATATGCTTGGTAATCGTTTCATTGCAGGTGGGGACTTTAACGCCAAGCATACGTGTTGGGGATCAAGATTGATAAATCCGAGAGGTCGACAGCTGTTTCGGTGATGCAATTAAAGAACCTGAATCACTGTTCACAGGTCAACCAACCTATTGGCCCACAGATAGGAAAAACTACCCGACCTGCTAGACTTTTGTGTGACTGGAGGCATTTCGCACAACCACCTTAGTGCGGAGGCCAGTCTTGAACTTTCTTCGGACCATTCCCCAATCATAGTCACACTCTCCTCACAAATCAATCGAACATCCAAACCCGTAACTCTTTATAATAAGCAAACTGATTGGGAGAAGTTCAGAGGTCCTTTGGGATAAGCTACCGCAGGAAGTTTCCTTGAAATCGGAATACGAGCTGGACGAAGCAGTACAATACTTAACTGCAAATATACAAGAAGCAGCTTGGGAAGCAACACCAGAAATCCAAAATCATCAAACTAAAAGCTATTGCCCAAAACGAATTTTAAGTAAAATACAAGAAAAACGAAAGCTAAGAAAAAAATGGCAGAATACCCGGGCCCCCAGTGATAAAACAACCTATAACAAGGCAGTTAAAGACCTCAAAAAACTGCTAAATGACCATAAAAACCAAGAAATTCTAAATTACTTAAATGGACTGACAGCGACTGAAGCTACGGACTATTCGCTGTGGAAGGCAACTAAGAAGCTAAAAAGACCACAAACTTCGATCCCGCCTATAAAAACATCAACTCAAGAATGGGCAAGGAGCAACAAAGAAAAGGCAAATGCATTTGCAGATCACCTGCCAAGTTTTCAAACCGTTTCCAGCAGTATCTCCACAAGAAGAAGCCGGCTTTTACGAATTTCTTGAAGCCCCATTTCAAATGGAACTCCCAGTAATAAAATTTAAAAAAAGCGAGATTTCAACCTACATTAAGAAGCACCTAAACTCAAGGAAAGCTCCTGGATTCGACCTCATAACAGCAAGAGTCCTTCAAGAACTCCCCAACAACGTAATCAGGTTGATAACATGATTTTCAATGCTATCTTGAGTGGGTTACTTTCCGGTACAATGGAAGGTGGCGCAAATTATCCTAATACCCAAACCGGGCAAACCACCAACGGAGACTGCCTCGTACAGGCCCATCAGCCTGTCTAATTTTACAAATCAAGTCGATTTCACATTAATATTATACACTTGCAGAGTGATATTTGTTTCAACCTTTTTTGAATCTGATTGGGTATATTATATTAAAATTACACGTTAATTCCGCATTGTTTTGTTTATTTGATGGGTTTTTGGTTTGATTTAGGTTTCAGCACCCTTCTTATTTAGGTGTTGATGTTTAGTTATTTGCGTGACTTTTGGTACTTTATATTAGGTCTAGTTTTTATGTCTCTCTGGTTGTCATAGCGTATTGTTGTTGTTTAGATTGTTACGTCTTCAATTGGGTTCTGTTCAACTTTGCCTAGTGTTTGGTCTGGTTGAATTGGTTTGTCCAGTTGTTGCACGTTCCATGGTTTCTCTGTTCCATTGTTCTCATTATTTCGTTTGTTTGCTTTGTCATTGATTCCGTTTTGCGCATTTGTGTGTTCCTGTATTCTTTGCATTGTTGACATTTGTTTTTCTCTTTGCTTTTTCTCCTGGTTGCATTTGTTTGTTCCCATTGTTGTTTTATTGGTTCTTATTTTTGTTCCTTTTTCTACTTTTGTGTTTGCGTCTGATTTGGTCCCATGTGATGTTTCATGTTGCATTTTTGTTTACCCATTGTGTTCTCGCTGTATTGATATTGTTCCCTGTCTTTTGCTGGCCATTGTTTGTTCTCTCCATGTTGATGTGTCATTTGGATCGTACTTGTTTGTTCCTCATTTGTTTGTTATCTGTTGCTATATTTGCTCATTACGATATTTGTTTGTTGTCTTTTTGTTTGTTCTGTGTTGCATTTTTTGGTATGTTTTTGTTCCTATGTTGTTCAACTTATATTGTATTGCTATGATACTTGTAGTATGTAATTTTAGTTTGGTGACAGTTAAGAATAATTTATTAACTGATATCCATTTGTTCATATGATAGGATGTTTGTTAGATTTACTATAAGTTTTTTGTTCAAAACTAAAGACAGACGTCAATGATAATTTTTTATTTGATCTAAAACTTAAAATGATCTTCCTCATGATATAGTTAAAGATTTTCACTGATAATGTTTCCATTAAAGCAGGTTGAGTCTGAAAAATTTATTAATTTAAAACGTAAGCATTAAATATAATTTATAAACATTGTAAAATTATTGATTAACATTATATCGAATATTCTTTTATTTAATGGATTGAAGTCAAATTATCCAGAATTAGTACGTTGCAAGTTCCACACCATATGATTCAATTCTTTAAATAAGTATACTTGTAATTTTAAGGCACTACACGTATTCCATTAGAAATTAATATATTCAGTCTTGATTAATTAATTACTTTTTCATTATTAAGATTTGATATTTTAGAATTTTACCATTATCATTTCATTATAGTTACCATCAATTAAATTGACCTCAATGATCATATAGAAATATTACAGGTACATGATATAGTCTATTAATTAAAATAATACTTTAATTTACTCTTATTATAGATAATTATTATTAAATTATGCTATAATATTAATAAAATTGATCACATTAAAGTTAAATTATATACATTCTAACATTATACAAATATAATAATAAGATGATTTATTATAATCATTAATCGAAACATATTAATTATGTATATTCAGATCTACTAAACATAGTAATCTAAATAACACATGATATTTTAAATTCATAATGATTATAAATTGTAACATTCTCAATACGATTTATCATAATTAAATTAACAAGTTTATTATAGATCATATTAATTAAAGTAAAATTTAGCTTAAAATTCGAAACTAGATGCTGCATGATCCCAATTCTCCTAAGTCTCTTTTCAATATTTAACTTGGGAATGAATTTACTATTCAATGAAGTTATGGTAATACAAAAGACTTATGTTACTTTTAATGAAATTTTACAAATTACAATTAAATGTACTATATTCATTATAATTTACTAGCTTTATTCAAATGATATTATATGGAAATTATTTACAATTACTAAAATTATTTAATAAATTATTATTAATTACACATTAAATAATAAAAATGAATAGCCTTATACGTCAAAGATAACCAATTTGCATTGTATGCTTGACTATTAAATTAATAAAATGACGTTTAAATTAGCAGTTTACATGGATAATTGATTGGAAAAAGATTTAAACTGTCTGTATTATGTTTGATTAATATAGAAAATATTAATAAATAGCGTTAGAATTTACAAACAAAACTCGTATGCCGAATTAAAGATTTACGTATTATATGCTCACATTATGCTATGATGTATTAATTTGAAGAACTACTTAATTGAATTAGTACATGAATTTATGTGCTTTAATTTCTAAAACGAACGATAATCTTATAATATTAAGAAATTATTTTAATGAAGCTATGTGATTCATTTGATTACAATTGACGATTATTGATTGTTATTGAAAGTTAACCTCTGATTAAAATTAGCATAATCTTTTAAATTGTTTATAGCTCTTACATTACGTTAAAACTCATTGAATTTGAATTTCCTTCAGATTGTGGCAACACTTCTGACGTAATCTTCGTAAGTTTAAATATTCAGTAATCCGTAATTGGGTGAAATTTTAATTTATCCTTTTGAATTGAATGTAGTTTGTATGAATTAATCTTAGTACCGTTTATACAAGTTGTATTTGATAGATTTACGATGGTAATTAAATGCGTTCTAGATTGTGAATTTAAATGTCCTGTTTATTGGCTTGTTGAAGTCTTTTTGTCTTAATTTTATAATTAGAAATTTTCAGGGTTTTAAATTAACTCTACTTTGGATTATGTTTTAAATAAATTTATTGTATTGTTGTAAGGCTAATCCGTATCTACAAATTTTCCTTATTTTTAAATTTAAAAGACGTCTATTGGAAGTTTTACGTTAAAGGTGAGTGAAACTGCAGAATTTTAAAACTGTTGATAATTCTCTTTTATAACGTTAAATATTCATATAAGTTTGAATTTTTAGGGTTAAATCCCAACCCAAATTTGTTTAATTGTTTTTTTTGATATTTTTTTTTAAAAAAATTTGGTTTTTTTTGGGTTTTTAATTTTTATTTTGTAATTTTTGTTTTTTTTAAAATTTTGGCAAAAATCGGGACCGGGTTTTTAAATTTTTTTGATTTAGGGTCATGGATTAAGGTTAAACTAATAAAAAATAGAGGAAGAATATTATCAAGCTAAATAACACTACTATTTAAAAACGTTCTTTAAAATCAAATTGTCCCAAACATCTGGAACAAGCACCACAATTCCAATCTTTAAGAAGGGAGACCAGAACGACCCCAACAACTACAGGGGAATAACTATAAACTAAAGTTCATGTGAAACAAGACTAAGTAGTCCTATTTCGACTAAGTAGTCCTATTTCCAAATTCAAACTTATTTTATTAAAATTCAAGAACGGACACTAATCAGCATGTTTTTTACTTCTACTGAACGATTGCGTTTTTTGACTTTAGAACGCGGTTTATGCGCCTTTCCTATCTCTGTTTAAAATTGATATACCTAGAAATTAAAAAAAATCTTTCCAAAATAGAAGTACTTTTCTAAATAATATCACAAATATTACATCTAAATTTCATACGATATCATAAAAAATTTCTTAAATTACTACCAAAAATAATGGGTATGTTCTTGAAAAAAGAGATTTCACGATACAGTAAAAGCTCCTTATTCGCGGGGTATACGTTCCAAAATTATGCCGCGAATAAGGAAACCGTAAATATGGAATGGTGATTTGTATGGAAATGCAAGGGTTGGGTTCCAAGGTACGAAAATAAAATAAAATAAATAAAAATAAAATCAGTTTAATCACATACCTATCAGTATTATTATTAATTATTATTGTTTGAATTATTTGGTTTAAAATATTTAGTAATTTTTTCTTGCTTTGCCGTCTTTAAAATGCCTTTTAATTCCGCATGGTATTCAGCTGTGGCAACTTCAATTTTCCTTTTAAAAGGAAGGTTTCTTTCCAAAAACGGGTCAATTTTAATGAAGTGATCTCACAGTTCATTTGCCATTTGGAAACCTGCGGTCTGGTTTTTTAAGGTGATTGTCATCGTATCATTGTAAGATGTTGAAGCTTGAAGGGTTTTAACATTTCCTGCAAGTCGGCTTCACTTAAATCTTCATCGTGTGATTGAAGCAGCTCTTGAACGTCACTCGAATCTATCTGTTCAAAACCATCATGTCCTATTCCATTAGCAATTTGTACAATTGTGTCAGTTAATGTTTTAATTTGTTTAAATCCTCACTTTCACAGACTGTTAGATCAACCTATAGTTTTTCCAATATGATTGCAATGTGTATGCAATGCTTGAGCTCTTGTAACGATTCCTTTATGTTAACAATGCACATTGCTATGTTAAATTTTTCCAGAATTCCATAAAACTCACGTCAGAATCACATTCCATGATATCCAGAATGATTTTAAAGGTTCGCCTAATGTAAAAGAACTTCAAAGCTTGAATTATTCCCTGGTTCATTGGTTGAAGTAAAGTCGTCGTGTTCGGAGGCAAAAATATCACCTTAATATTCGGATGCATAGTTTCAAGCTCACAAGGGTGACCCGGAGCATTGTCCAAAACAAGAACCTCCTTGAAGTCTAAATTTTTTTGGTTTAAATATTATTATTTAATTTTGAGTTTTGAATATAAATTATAATATTCAAAATCGTAAATTATTAATCCGCGAATAATGAAATTTTCGGCCGCGAATACAGAAAGTGGTCTCAATTATTTCTTCCGCGAATACTGAAACCGCGAATAACGGAACCGCGGATAAGGAGCTTTTACTGTACTTGTAAATTGTAATTGTAGAGCAATTTATAATAAAATCGATATAGAAAATAATAACCAGGTAAAGACATTTTAACTTGTACCATTAGTATCTAGGTACGTAATTCCTTATTTAATCTATTAATAAATTAAGTTTTACAATTTACTTTACCTATCATTAATCTTATACGAGCAAACATTTTTGAAATTACTTTTCTTTGCTTCCCTGCATTGTAGTAAGCGCAGTGTTGTTTTAGTTCTGATAGCGGCTCGATTTAACTTAGTGACAACAATGGAAAATTCTTATATAGAAAATATAAAACTTGTGTATTATTTGGGTAGTATTTTTGGCCTAGTTCCTGTACATAATAAATTGATATTAAAAAAATTTAAGATTTACTCGGTAATATTAATAATTTTAATGTGCATTATTACCCCAATTACGATTTGTTTTACATTAAATAATGTTTTCTTCGGAAATTACAGTTTTATAATATATTATGATATATTTCGAGTAACAATTTCAAACATTATTATTATCAATAATGTTTTTCTGACGGGATTTTCCAACGAAAAAGTAAAAGAGTTTGATTTGTTAAAAACACAATTTTGGTACATTGATAATACGTTGGGTATTAATAAAGCTCTACAAAAATTTGGACCACTTTACTATGTTCTTCAAATCACAATAATTTTTATAATCATCATTTTTATAGTCGATATTGTGACTGTTAGTCAATTATACATAGAAATTTTAATTGTAGAAATATTTGGAACAATATCGGTTTTATATTTTATAGTTTCAGTATTTTTAATTTTCAATGTCGTCCTTTTAATTAAACTGCGCTTACAAATAATAAATCAATATTTAACTTCTTTAAAGCATAATTACAAAGTCCGCGTTATGTTTGATCTTAGATTAATTCACCGTAAATATGAGGCAGCAGCGATAGTTATGCTCCGGGAAGTACCAAGAATTCGAATTTTGTTCAATCAGGTTTTGAAAATCTGTGTTGTTTTCAATAAAAACTTTGGATGGATTTTAGTTTTTATAGTGTTTTATGTGTTTAGTCAAACTTTGGAAATGATTAATTACGTTATTTTTGAGCTATCTAACAAATTCGAAGAAACTTCGAGCATAGACAAGTACGGCAGTATGGTTTTAACTGGAAGTTTATGCTTTTTTATCTGTGTAAGTATTAAAGTTTTAACGATCTTTGCTATTTTATATTAATTCAGTGACAACTGATTTAGGAGATCCTGGGTAACTTACCTTCCAAGAATGACAATCCGGAAGTCTCTTATTAAGACTGCCTATAATTGAGGAGTTAACCATGTTTTTAATTTTATTATTTGAAAGTGAGGTCAAACTGAGACATCAGTTTTTTTAAAATTTTTTTTAAAGTGTGTTTACCATAAGAAAGAAATTATTAAAATTTAAAGAGGTAAGGTTATGACGGAATTGCCCTAAATAAGCGTTATTTTAAAAACCAACCAGAATTAAGATAAAATGCTGTTTGTTGTCTCACTCGGTATCCATTCCGTGACTTGTCGAAGTACGCTCCTGGTTTCCTTTTTGTTCTGTGTCCCAGCCATTGAATTCCCTATACTTTCACATGTTTCATAATCAGTGCTATTTGTAAATGACATTTGACAGGCTTAGCAAGTTTTCTTATTTTGTAAAGATCGATAGGAATTGTTAAGCTAGCAAGTTTGCTAAGTTTATCAGTGCTATCCACGGTTTTATTAAACTTAGCAAGCTTGCTAGCTTAGCAATCGCTATCGACTTTTACAGAATTATGCAGAATAAAGAAAACTTGATAAGGCTGTTAAATGTCATTATACGTCAAATTAGCAATATTACTTATAGGCAATTTGAATAGTGCGCCGTGAATAGCACTGCATGTCTCCATCTCCGAACATTTCCAATGCTTCAGTGTTAGATCGTCTGTACTCATTTCCATCAATCCTTCTCAGACCCATAATTGCTCTCAACACTTTCTTCTCAAATACTCTCAATGTCCTGTCCTCTTCTCAATGACTCTCAATGACCTGTCTCTCAGTAGAGCTATTTGCCCAAAATTTACCTTGAGCGCGCCTCGTTCCTCCTATAGATAAAAGGAATATACTCCGGTCTCAAAATTGAGAAATAGAAAATAGTAAAGCTTAAGGGCGGAACGTCAGTTTAATACACTAATAAATTAATTTAATAAATCTGTGAGAAGCGACGAAAATTAATCCCTGCAATACAAGAACTATTGGTTTTTACAATTTATGTACAGAATAATAGTTTTCTTTTTATTCCAGGTAATGGGAGTTGCAGTTGTTGTAGTTTGCCACAATACTACAAGGGAAGTGCAAAATACAGCAACGATATGCTACAATTTACTCTCAGATACGGGTATACTATCGGCCAACAACGTTTTACTGCAACGGGTTCTAAGAAAGGAATTAATTTTATTAGCAGAACTTGCAACTAATCAATGTCCTCATTTTTCTGCTGCTGGTTTTTTCAATATTAACTATAGCATGATGTTGGGTTTGCTTAGCACCCTTACCACTTACGTTATTGTTCTCATTCAAGTTAACACATAAATGATTTATACATTGCCATTCGAGTATCAATCATAGTATTCATGAAAATTATTCAACTAAGAGTTACAGAAGTTTTTGAATCTAATTAATTATAGAATTATTATAGTAATTATAGAAATAATATGTAGTAATTCATGCTACTCGTATTATACTAACAAGTATGATTTGCACTTGGAATGTTTTCGACCAAATCAAAACGTCCGCTGGGATAAAAACTATGGAGAGAGGTATAATCATAGTAAAGATTATATATTGCTAACTCATCAATTAAAACATCAATTAAAAATATACGTCGCTTGCAATAAATTTTAGGGTGGCATTTACTTTTGTATGTTTTACTATATTGATGAAAATTTTACAACTATTTGAGTTCATTATTTCACTGTTATCAAAAGTTTGTCAAATACGTCACAATTTGAAATTTGATGAAGAAGTACAATTTTTAGTTCTTGCTGTAGTCGCAAGTAGTATGGTCTGGGTAAGTACCCTCACGTTATTATAAATAAAAGATTACTTATTTAATAAATTATAGAGTTGTATTACTATTTAAGCTTTAATTAACTGCTAATTTTGATCTTCACTTTTCAGTACGTATTCCGTGAACTGACTGTATGCAGTTCTTTTTTTAATTTACTGGTGTTCATTGCAAAGTTAAGATCAAAGTCATCTCTCGGGATCTATCTTGAAATAGGCCTAATTTATAGTACTATATAGTATATGTAAGAACGTGGCATTGCAGTACTATTTTTGTTTTTTGTAGATAATGGGAATTATCGTGATTATGATTTGTGACAAAACTACAAAAGCATTCAAGAAAATTAGTACGACATGTTATAGTTTGTTATCTGAAATACCAGCAGTTGCTAATACTCCCCAATACAAGAGTTTAAAGAAAGAATTACATTTGTTAACCACATGTGCAACTAATCAATGCCCTCACATTTGCGCTATTGGACTATTTAATGTTGATCAAAATATGCTGATATTATTATTACTTATACTATTGTACTCACACAGATTAATAAAGGTAGGAGTAAGTTATTTCCCTTAATCTTTGACTATAATCAGTTCTTGGGATTTAAGGGAGGGCAAAAACAAACAACGTATGTGCCAATCAACCGGTTTCGTGCATTACCTGCACATCATCAGGATCTACGAGATTATATTGAATTAAAATACAATCGGCAAAAAAACACAAGGCAGAGGGAAAAAATGAAAAAACGGATCTCACCTAATGGCACCGATGGTATACGTGACGCCCAGGACAGAGTGCCAACCAGAAACCGTTATGCGGAAAGGTGAACCACGAGGTCGTCAATTTATAAAATTTGTTAGGACTATTACAAAACATATAAGTGTATAAACAAAATGAATAAAATTAATTAAACTATGTAAAACTTAACAAACTGTAAAATAAGTTATTATCAATGTGGCTGATAACTAGTAAATCGCACTCATGAGCAGAAACATAACAAAAATAAACTGCTGTTCACTCGTGTCAAAAATTTAAATAACCCGCCCAACGCATGTACCACGGTGTGAGATCCCTCTACCAACACAAATTGTGACAAAAAAAGTAAACAAACAGAAAAATTAAAAATAATTTGTACCGCAAAAATTCTGCCAAATTAATTTTAGCGTTGGGTACCTTAGGGTGGTGGGAATTTTTCCAAACCCCACAAGAGGAGGTGGTACAGAAGGTTACCCTAAAGCTAGCTCAGACGCTACACACTCAAAAACAATGATTGTACTGTTGAAGAAAATTATAATTCCACCAAAGGATTCCAGGGGAGTGAGAACCAGCTTGACAGTAAGGATGCCCAAGCCAGCGTTATAAGTGGACGGCCGGATGTAAGATGGAAGGTAGCGCCACGTATTTTAACGAAATCCTTACTGGCAATGTAGGTTGGTCCCGTGCTTCCTAAAACACGAAACTGAAGCTACCCCCGAATCGGAAATAAAAAAAATACTAACCAAGTCGGTCAAAATAACAAAGGCATATTTACAAACTTTTTAACAAACATCTCCCGAAACATATAAATTTTAAAAACATATAAACAACTCGTATAACAATATCCCCGACAGAGGCACCAGTTTTCCAAACAGTAAGGTTTTAATTTTTAAACTATAAACTTGTCTCCAAGAAGCCAGAAGGGCCGACAATCTTAATAAAAATCTTATACGCACACTAATTTTGTGCGGTTCATCCACAATTATATAATCAATCGGACGCAGATCGATCGTAATGGCATCAAGTAAAAGGAATAATAAATATTTTTACCAAATTGTAAACAATACTATGTATACTCGAGCTCGTAATGTACAGTGCACCGTATAATACGCTTACAACGATGGAATTCAAAATATCGGTAAATTAGAAATTTGTCAATTAAAAAAACAATTACTTAATAATGCGCCCTAAAAGTTATCAAATGTTTCGCACAAAATATAGCCGTTATTCGCGCAAACTCGTCAAATCCAAAACCAAAATTTAAATTAAAACCCACTTATCTTTCGGCTGATTCCTGATGGGGTAGGTAGAACGATAGCCAAACCAAAATCCAAACTATCCGTATAAGCTGGTGGAAGGGCTTTCCATGGAAAACGAAATAAGGCTCAAACACGATGGAGTGAGACTAGTACCAAAGAAACTTCCAGGATATCTTACAGTAAACCAATCATCAATAATCCAAAAAAAAAAAGACAACCAAAACGCAACATCCAATTCCAAAATATCATTGATTGCGTAGGTGTTAAACGTAACTACGTGAAGTTCTTCTCTTGCATCAAATTCAACCACTTTTCCAGAAAATTTAAATCCACAAACAATGTGATATGGTTTCCCTTGCCAGACTACCAAAGCCATACAGCGCAAAGAAAAAACCAATTATTCTGCTGTCCACTTTAAATCCGCAAATAGTGCGAGTCCAAAAACCAAATAGGACATAAAAAGTATTACAGCAGCTTTCCTGTAGGTGATCAAAATTTAAAACTTCCAGAATTTACAAAGCTATGCGTTACTCGTGCAATCGATGCGCTCTCTCCATCTTATCTCCCACATTTTTCCTAACCTCGAGCAAATTTACAAATCCCGCTAAAAAACCTAATAAATCTAAAATTTGAATATACAAAATTTTAATGTAACAAATCAAAAATTAGAGTGCTTCCTCGTTCTTTCTTGATATATTGATAATACTGTTTTAAACATATTATCTATAGGTCGAAAATCAGTAATTTTATTGACCGTGTTAGTGCTGGTATTGATGTGAGGACGCCTCCAAAAACAGTCTTTTTTGAAAATTTGGTTCTTCATCTAGTATTCTAACTTCCTCATTTTTAAAATTATGATTCTGATATGAGAGGTGTTCCGATAAACCAGTCCTCTTCGAGTTCGTTCTGGCGTCGTATTTATGTTGCTTTAGCCTCTCGGACAGCAGCTGTTTGGTCTGGCCCACGTACCTTTTACCACACTCGCAGTTTACTTCGTAGACAACGTTGCTTTTGTAACCGATGGGACTTTTGGAATGGCTTCTTAGACCTCAATTCCGCACAAAAACTCAAATCTATCACTCTATTATCTCGATAATCACCGCTTCTATTCGCACAAATTCAGTATACAGGACCGTAGCGTAGAACAAATTCTGAATTAAATTGATATACTGAGAAATTGAAAAAAACAGCTGAGCAAAATAGAGGTGCTTTTCTAAATAACATCACAAATATTACATCAAAATTTCATAGGAAGGAAGTTTCTTAAATTACTACTAAAAATAATGGGTATGTCTTTGAAAAAAAGACTATTTGATAACACTTGTAAGTTGTAATTGTACAGCAATTTATAATAAAATCGATTTAGAAAATAATAACCGGGTAAAGACATTTTAACTTGTAGCATTAGTATATACAAACATAATTTTATATTTAATTTATTAATAAATTAAGTTTTACAATTTATTTTACCTATCAATACTCTTTTACTAGCAAACATTTTTTAAATTACTTTTCTTTGTTTCCCTACATTGTAGTAAGCGCAGTATTGTTTTAGTTCTGATAGCGGCTCGATTTAACTTAGTGACAACAATGGAAAATTCATATATAGAAAATATAAAATTTGTTTATTGTTTGGGTAGTATTTTTGGCCTAGTTCCTCTACATAATAAATTGAAATTAAAGAAATTTAAGATTTACTCGGTAATATTAATAATTTTAATGTGCGTTATTACCCCAATTACGATTTGTTTTACATTTAATAATGTTTTCTTCGAAAATTACGGTTCTATAATATATTTTGATATATTTCGAATAACAGTTTCAAACATTATTATTATCAATAATATTTTTCTGACGGGTTTTCCAAAGTAAAAGTAAAAGAGTTTGATTTGTTAAAACACATTTTCGGACATTGATAATACGTTGGGTGTTAATAAAGCTCTACAAAAATTTGGACTACTTTACTATGTTCTTCAAATTACGATCATTTTTATAATCATTATTTTCATAGTCGATATTGTGATTGTTAGTAAATTATATATTATAGAAATTTTAATTGTAGAAATATTTGGAACAATATCGGTTTTATATTTTATAGTTTCAGTACTTTTAATTTTCAATGTCGTCCTTTCAATTAAACTGCGCTTACAAATAATAAATCAACATTTAACTTCTTTAAAGCATTATTACAAAGTTCGCGTTATGTTTGATCTTAGTCTAATACACCGAAAATATGAGGCAGCAGCGATAGTTATGCTCCGGGAAGTACCAAGAATTCGGATTTTGTTCAATCAGATTTTGAAAATATGTGTTATTTTCAATAAAAACTTTGGATGGATTTTAGTTTTATAGTGTTTTATGTGTTTAGTCAAACTTTAGAAATGATTAATTACGTTATTTTGGAGCTATCTCATAAATCCGAAGAAACTTCGAGCATAAACAAGTACGGCAGTACTGTTATAACTGGAACTTTATGCTTTTTTATCTGTGTAAGTAGGAAAGTTTTAACGATTTTTGCTATTTTATATTAATTCAGTGACAACTGATTTAGGAGATCCTGGGTTTCTAACCTTCCAAGAATGACAATCTGCAAGTCTCTTATTAAGACTGTTAATTAATTACTTTCTTATCATGCTTGATATCAAAACCAAACAGCCTACAATTGAGGAGTTTACCATGTTTTTAATTTTATTATTTGAGGTCAAACTGAGACATCAGTTTTTTTTATGTGCGTTAGCATGAGAAAAAATTTATTAAAATTAAAGAGGCACGATTATGACGGAGTGCCCTAAATAAGCGTTATTTTAAAAACCAACCAGAATTTAAAAAAAATGCTGTTTGTTGTCTCACTCGGTTTCCATTCCGTGACTTGCCGTAGTACGCTCCCTGCTTCCATTTTTATTAGGTGTCCCAGCCACCGAATTCTCTATACCTTCGCATATTTCATAATGTCTACATCTCTGAACATCTCCATTATCTTCGTGTTAGTTCCCCGTCTGTACTCGTTTTCATCAATCCTCCTCAAACCCATAATTGCTCTTAACACTTTTTTCTCAAATACTCTCAATCGCTCTTCTCTTCATATTGTTGTTTTTTGCAATATTGTTTCTACCTTCGGTTGGTGCGTACCTACCGATTATGTTTACATTTACCGGGTGTGACTTTATTCTTAAATATTCGATTTTTCCGCTTGTTGACCGAAATTGCATTAAACTACTTTTCATGTAATTTCTTACACCACCTTTTCCTTGCTTCTCCTCTCAACAGTATAGAAAAACGTTCATCTGCATCCATTTCTCCGGTACCATCCCATCATCTTATCTGTTGGACCGCTGGTATGTTGATTTTATACCTCGAAAGTTCTCTTGCTATCTTATACATTTTTTCTTTCCTCAAAATCGTTCTAACGTTTCTTTTTCTAAATCTCTTATTTATTCGTTTCCTGTTCAATATTCCGTTTTTCGCCGTTTCGTGCCTGTTTGGTATTCTCTGCTAGCTTTTGACACCTTCTGCAGGTATCCTTTTCTCTATACCACTTTATTAGTTTTTCCTTACATATCAGCTTCTGGTAACCTGTTTTCTTATTTCTAACAGCACTTTTTCTTTCTGTAACTGTTGGGTCGTTGTCTATATAAATCTTCTGCTTATCTAAGTAGTTCAACTTAAATTTATTCCTCATCATTTCCATCTTTGACTCCCAGCTATCAACTTCAATCATAACCGTCTCCCCTTTGATCTTATACACTTTTAGTATTTTCACTCCCACTGTCAGGTTACTCCTTATAAAGCTATGAATTTTTTTTATCTAGCATATTGTGTCTGTCTAATGTAAGGGAAATAATACTAGGAAATTCTACCTTGAAGTGAAACAACAACAAAAAAGTACAACATAAAGAATAGAACAGTAAATGGCAAGAGTGGCCAACGGTGCGACAACGAAGAGGAAATAAAAGAAGTTTGAAAAAGTTACTTCCAGAAATTATTGAGCCAAGACGACAAAGACGGCACCATTAAAGATGCCGAAGAACAGTCAGCGGGAATTTCAGTAACAGTGAAAAAAAGGGGGTTCCTTCGTTGGTTCGTATGACCATGGAGCTCTTGTAAATTTGTGGTTTGCTAGTGGACTGTATTTTTGGGGTGTACGTAATTACCGGCTCGAGAGTTCTATCTGCCACCGGTGAATTAATTCGACACTTTGTAAGAAAACAATGTTTTGTACTTTTAAAATGGATTTATTGCACATCCGTAATGTAAGTTTGTAACGCGTAGATTCGCTACAGGGCATAACCTTTTCCTTGTTAGGAATTAGCTGGTACTCGTATGTATGTGTGTAGCGCGTCGATCGCTACAGAGCACAACCGTTCTTTGCTGGTAACGAATTGGTACTGAAGAGCGCGTGCATTTAACAGAGTAGGGATTGAGCCAGCGGTGCGCGCAAAGCCCACGAACAAAACATGCATTGTACAGGATGAAACAAATATTGCATAGAAAATTTAAATAAACAAAATTAGAGCAGCGGTCTTAAACAAACAGAGCCAACATAATATGTTGTGAACAGTAATGAACAGGTTGAAAAATGGAGAGGCACCGGGAAGAGATGGGATAAACGGTGAAATGATAAAAAATGAAATTGACGGAATATACCAAAGAATATACGAGCTGAAACTCGAGATTTCGAAAAGGGAAGAGATGCCGAACAAGTGGTAAACTAGAGTGGAGAATTACAAGAACTACAGAGGAATAACAGAGTAAAAAAAAAGATTGAAGACAAGGTCAGGAAGCATCAGTACGGGTTTAGGGGGGAATAGATCAACGGTAAATGCAATACACGAATTGAAGCAAATAGCCCATAAAGGTACGAACTAAACATACAGCTTCACTTGTTGTTCATTGATTTTCAACATTCGCTTGACTCGGTAAGACGCCGAAAGCAATGTGAAGCGATACGCAAGTTGGTAATTCCAGAAAATCTGAGAAAACTGATACAGTTGACGATGTGAGGATCAAGCGTAACGGCAAAGATTAGGATTAAGAAGATAAATGAGTTTCCAATCAATGGCGGAGTAAGACAAAAGGGCACGCTGTCGGCAGCTCTGTTTAACCTCGTGATTGAGAGCATAGTAAGAAAACTGGAGAACAGAGCGACGATTATAACCAAAGAGTAGCAAACATTGGCATATGCTGGTAATATCGCCATTAGAGCCAGATCAAGACAGAAGATGATGCAGATTTTGAAATGAAATAGAAGGATAGGTATTAGAATTAGAAGTAAAGATAAACGAAGGCAATACCAAGTACTTATGTATTCGGATTTCAGGATAGAAGATGATACACGACAAAATGAAATAAGGACAGGAGTATATGCATTTAAAGAGGTGGAAAGATTCAGATATCTGGGTGTAAACCTAAGCAGAGACAATGACAGAACAATTTTGTCTTAACGAAGCATAGGTAAAGTTCTTACTGTACAACTGACTCTAACCGTGATTGTAATCTGAAATGCAACCACAACTCTTTCGTGCAATCTAGAGATCTACTTAATGTAAATAAGCAGATGTTAAAAAACACAGATTGTTTTAAACGTAATTTTGCTTCTTGATAAAAGCATTCTAACACTTCATTTCTGAAAGTTATGTTGAACATATCTTTTAGTGGCTAGCTAAAACGTCGTAAGGAATAACATTATTTCTAATTAGCACATTTCTGTTTATTTCAAATCGTAAAATTTTGAAGAAACACATGCTGATTGGTTTTTCTTTTAGCCGTAGCAGACTTACTGTACTGGCAAGTTATCACATGTCATGGTGCATAATTTTTATTTATGAAATGGCAAATTGTTACGGAATTTTGTTAATTCCGTAACTGAATTAACATGTTTGCACTATGTGCTGATACGGATTATAGTACATGGAGAAATAATCACACTTACTAGCGTTGAATCAAGAAAATAGACAACCGATTTTGAGCTAAGACTTACTCACCTGTATCTGGAAAATATTTGTTTGATTTTTATTCCCTCGTTGCCGGTTTCAGACTGCCCTCTTTATTCCTCGTATTTTTGCATTGTGTGTTTTTTTCGTATTCTTTATCTGTTTGTATAACTTACTCGCATTGTTGTTTGTATTAATTTCCTCTATTTACTTCATTCTTTGGTCCATCCAGTCATTTTTTTCTTCTATATAGTTTGTACGCCACCTTTTGTTCTATTTTATACACAGCCAGGTCTTCTTGTTCATTTGTCGCGAGCCATTTGAACCTTGCTTTTCGTTTTCTTACATTCATTCTTTCGCATTCTTCATCGAACCATGCTCGTTTTAATAATATCAGGAATATTGTTCCATTTTACGTCAACACTACCCTCCCTTTTAGTCTCTTCTAGTAAGTCTTCATATATAGCTTGGTATACCTTTCATTCTTAATTTTTCCTACGTCTACAAATTTCCTTCCTACATGTTTTGCATCTTTTATTAATGTTTTTAGCTTAATTGTTGTAACTACAAGTAAGTGGTCTGAATTGGCATTAGCACCCCTATACGATCTTACATCTTTTATAGACGTTGCTTTCCGCTTTGTTACCAACACATGATCGATTTGATTTCCGTCTGTGTTTCCTCCCCAGACCACATCCATGTCATCTTATATATTTTTTATGCTTGAATGTGGTGCTACTTATTATCAAGTTAAGTGCTGCCGCTTAATAGCACAATCTGCTTTCATTATCGTTTGTTTATCTGTGGATTGTTTCCTTTCCCGCTTCGTTTACTAAGTAATCTTCAGTCCCTATTTGAGCATTAAAGTCTTCTAAGATCACTATTGTGTCATGTTTTAGAATTGTGTCATGTAGTTGTTCCAGTTCATTGCACAATTGCTTCTTCCGATCTTCACTGATATCCTCTGTTGGTGCATAGGCGCTAATCAACGATAGGTTATTTGGTCTCATTTTAATTCTCAGATAAGACAATCTTCCTCATGCAGGTTTAAAATCTAATATTCTTTGGAGCAGCCTTCTTGAAGCTATGAAACCTGTACGTTTCTTTCCTGTTTATCTTCTCCTGAAAACATAATTACAAATTCCTCACAATCAATTTTACCCTTTCACCTTGTTTCTTGTAGGGTAGCTACTTGACCAGCAGTGTAGCGTAAAGCATACACCGGCCGACTGGAAAGCGGTAGACCGCGGTTCGAGTCCTAGTCAAGTCGAATACACTGCTGTGATAAAAGGTCCAATATCAATCTGTGGACCATGGGGAAGGCAACGGGAAACCACCCCATAAATTATACTCCCATGAAAATTCATCTTGGCTTCGGCCAAGCTGGATCACGACGCTTCTGACAAGAAGCAAACGATGAAGAAGAAGAAGAGCTACTTCTATCAATACCTCTCAAATTCTTAGGCACTGCTCCCATCTTTCCCTTCTTCAGCAGAGTCCTTACATTCCATGTGCCCACCCTAATCGTGTTGTCATCTTTACTTATTCTTTTCTTTTTACTTCTCCTTCCATTCCATGTACTTCCGTTTACAGGTCCCTCATCTGTTTTCCATTTTCCTCGCAGTGTTGTGATATCGGGTTCATCCTTTATAGGCTTGAGCCCATTCGGCACCACTACCCACACCATCATCAGCTTTTTCCGGCTGTATGGGGTTCCCGGTAAGTTCTAAATTGTTAATAACTCTGTCCCATGTGTATGTTTTACCGTCCACAATCAGCTTTTGGTAACCAATTCTAACTCTGTTCCCCTCCTTGATCTTGTTTTTTGCAATGTCCCAGATCTTATCCTGTATTATTTTCTCGCTACTGGTTAGGTAACTTTCTATGTAGGTCTGAGTCCCCTTCAGTTTGCTTTTGTTTCGCATTACTGTTGCCTTCTGATTTCGATCACGTAGTTTTACGACCATTACCCGTTTACCAAGTGCTTTTCCTATTTTGAAGGCGTTCATTACATTAACCTCTACCTCTAATTGCTCTCCGAGAAAATCCTCGATCTTTTTCTTTGTTACTTCACCCATTTCCGGTATATTTTTGATAATTATGTTGGCGGCTTTCCCGTCCTTTTCACATGTTTCCAGTTTATTTTCGAGATAGGCAATCCTCTTATCCTGTTTGTTTACTTCTTTCCAGGTTTCCAACCTCGTGCTTCATTCCCAGCATCTCCAAGTTCCATCTCACCTCCATCCCTCCAGCTTGTCTTTTATTTCTCTTACTACTCTGTTGTTTACTGTATTAAATATAGCATGTTTTTTGCTTTCTTTCTTTTCTTTTCTTGCTTTCTGGGCTTTTCTTTTGCTGTTCTAGTACACAAGTGGTTCCAACTGGTGACTTGACTGTCTTCTTGCTTTTTGAAATACTGACAATTTCTCGGAAGTTTCCTCTGTTTTTCTTTCTCTCTCTTTCTTTTAATGTATTCGAATACGGAAGAAAAGCTATCCGACCTGTTTCTTTGGTATTTACTATTACTAATTTGTTTTTGCCTGGTATGGTTTCTCGCCTCTCTTGTATTCTATGTACTAGGCAAGCCAAATTACACATATCACAACTTATTTCTATTTTGTATGGTTTCTCGCCCTTCTTTTTATATTCAGCGTATTTCGAACAACACACCTATCCAGTTCAACACCTCGGAGGTGTACGTATTACACAACGCTTCGTGTGATGACTTGCAGTTCACTTCAAGATAATATATCATTGCCCGCGACAAAACAAAGTGCTATTCCAAACTAACCTCAAAATTCACCCACCACGCTTGACACTGAGGCAAAAACAGTCGGCAGCTTCTCTGCTTATACAAACGTGTTCCCTTTCTTCTTTGCTATCACTGTTCACTTCAATACACAATTCTCCTCACCGTTATAATCTCAAAACAATACTTTTATCGCACCTGAAATACTTCATTTCTATATATACACAGGGCCGTACTCGTCCATCGTATTACGAGGACTTATCCTCCCCAAACAAGGATTTTGTAAGTTCAATAAAACAGCTAATTTCTAACAGGAATGTAAAGCTATAATAATAATAAAGGCTGAGGATAGACGATTTTCAGTGTAGATAGCAGCGTCAAAATTTGAATTTGAATTTGGCGAAACTTGACTACTACATTAAAAGTAGTCCTATGCCCAAATTCAAACTTATTTTATTAAAATTCAAGAACGAATACTAGTCAGCATGTTTTTACTTCTACTGAAAGGTTGGGTTTTTTTACTTTAGGGCGAGGTTTATGCGCCTTTCTCATCTCTGTTTAAAATTGATTTACCTAGAAATTAAAAAAACTGTTTTCTAAATAGAGGTGCTTTTCTGAATAACTTCATAAATATTCCATCTAAATTTCATAGAGAAGCAATAATAAATTTCTTAAATTATAACTAAAAATAATGGGTATGTTCTTGAAAAAAGACTATCTGACAACACTTGTAGAGGTTGTAATTGTAGAGTAATTTATAATAAAATCGATATAGAAAATAATAACCGGGTAAAGACATTGTAACTTGTTGCATTAGTATATACGTGCATAATTTTTTATTTTATATATTAATAAATTAAGTTTTACAATTTATTTTACCTATCAATAATCTCTTGCGACAAACTATTTTAAAATTACTATTTCTTTGTTTCCCTACATTGTAGTAAGCGCAGTATTGTTCTAGTTTTGATAGCTGCACGATTTAACTTCGTGACAACAATGGAAAATTCCTATATCGAAAATATAAAACTCGTGTATTGTTTGGGTAGTATTTTTGGCCTAGTTCCTCTACATAATAAATTGAAATTAAAAAAATTTAAGACTTACTTGGTAGTATTAATAATTTTAATGTGCATTTTTACTCCGATGACGATTTTTTTTACATTTAATAATGTTTACTTGGAAAATTACGGTTTTATAATATATTTTGATATATTTCGAGTAATAATTTCAAACATTATTATTATCAATAGTGTTTTTCTGACGGGGTTTTCCAACATGAAAGTAAGAGAGTTTGATTTGTTAAAAACACATTTTCGGGACATTGATAATACGTTGGGTATTAATAAAGCTTTAAAAAACTTTGGATCACTTTACTACGTTCTTCAAATCACAATAATCTTTATAGTTATTACTTTTATAATCGATATTGTGATTGTTAGCAAATTAAATATTATAGAAATTTTAATAGTAGAAATATTTGGAACAATATCGGTTTTATATTTTATAGTTTCAGTATTTTTAATTTTCAAAATTGTTCTTTTAATTAAACTGCGCTTACAAATAATAAACCAACATTTAACTTCTTTAAAGCATAATTACAAAGTTTGCGTTATGTTTGATCTTAGTCTAATACACCGAAAATATGAGGCAGTAGCGATAGTTATGCTCCGGGAAGTACCAAGAATTCGGATTTTATTCAATCAGGTTTTGAAAATCTGTGTTATTTTCAATAGAAACTTTGGTTGGCTTTTAGTTTTTATAGTGTTTTATGTGTTTATTGAAACTTTGGAATTGATTCATTACGTTATTATGGAGCTATCTAATAAATCCGAAGAAACTTCGAGCATAAACAAGTGCGTCAATATTGTTCTAACTGGATGTTTATGCTTTTTTACGGGTGTGAGTATTAAAGTTTTAACAATTTTTGCTATTTTATATTAATTCAGTGACAACTGATTCAGGAGATCCTGCGTTTTTATCCTTCCAGGACTGACAATCTGCAAGTCTCCCATTAAGACTGTTAATTACCTTTTTATCAAGCTTGATATCAAAATTGAGAAAATTGAGAGAAGTTTTTTTTATATTTTTATTTGAGTGTGTTAGCACGAGAAAAAAATTATTAAAATTGAAAGAGGCAAGGTTATGACGGAATAGCCCTGAACAAGCGTTATTTT
The DNA here is from genome assembly GCA_036346125.1 of Lycocerus yunnanus. Taxonomy (NCBI): domain Eukaryota; kingdom Metazoa; phylum Arthropoda; class Insecta; order Coleoptera; family Cantharidae; genus Lycocerus; species Lycocerus yunnanus. The sequence continues at coordinate 197,706 of JARFIX010000145.1, read as the reverse complement.
AAAAACCAATCAGAATTAAGAAAAAATGCTGTTTGTCATCTCACTCGGTTGTCGTAGTATGCTCCCTGGTTGCTTTTTTGTTTGATGTCTCAGCCATCGAATTCTCTATACCTTCACATGTTTCATAATGTCTGAACATTTCCATTACCTCAGTGTTAGTTCTCCATTTGTAAGTACTCGTTTCCATCAATCCTCCTCAGACCCATAATTGCTCTCAACACTTTCTTCTCAAATACTCTCAATCTCTCTTCTCATCAGGTTGTTGTTTTTCGTAAAATTGCTTTTACCTTCTGTTGGTACGTACGTCCCGATTACGCTTACATTTACCGAGTGTGATTTTATTCTTAAATACGCGATTCTTCCGCTTGTTGACCGAAATTGCATTAAACCACTATTCATGTCATTTCTTAAAAGTATCCTTCACCGCTTTTTCCGTGCTTCTCCTTTCCACAGTATAGAATAACGTTTATCTGCATCCATTTCTCCGGTACCATCCGATCATTTTATCTTTTGGACCGCTGGTACATATATTGATCTTGTATTTCGATAGTTCTCTTGCTATCTTATACATTTTTTCCCTCCTGAACATCGTTCTACTGTTTGTTATATTATCTAAAAGTCTAGTATCTACAAGTTGTTATCAACTTTATTTATTTGAAAGTCCCCACCGATACTTAGGTGGAGGAAATTTAATTATATGCTTAAGCACATTGTGCAAAACCAAGATTAATAAAATAAATAATGATAATTTCACAGCATTTGCACGTAGTACAAGTATCAAACAAATAATGCATACCCATAGTAACGATTAACATTTGAAAATCATAATATTATTATTATTTAAAGACAATTTGTTCTCATATTTACTTTATACGTAACTTGCGGTCAGAAGCATACCAAGTATTGAATAACGTCAAATCAATATCGACACTATTTAATTTATTGAAATAACCAATCTCGCAGATGTAGATTGGGGTTTGTTTCCAACTCTGTGTTGTTCGAATTACCGTGAGGTCGATATTTAATAAAAATATCCAAAACCTAACCGACTTGTTTTGTTTATTTCGGATGGGGTCATTTTGGTGTTCTATTTAGGTTTCGGAAGGTTAATTCAAGCACCAGACCATCTTCGTTTATTTTATGTGTTTGGCTTATCAGTTTAGTTCATTAGCGACGCTACTGGGTGAGTAGATTTAATTATTAAGAACGCCAGTGGTTTTTGTTATGGTTCAACTGCTATTTGTTTTCCGTCTGTTTAAAGAATTGGGTTACGACTTACTCAACGTATGGGGGTTCTCTTGACGACCACAATGTTAGGCCAGGGTTGTCTAGGTTTGGATTCGAAGTTTGTGACGCGAATTTCGGGGTTGCATATTACACGTTCCATGTTTCAAATCTCTTTCCTATTCGTTTCCTGTTCAATATTCCGTTTTCTCGCTATTTCGTACGTGTTTGGTATTCTCTGCTAGGTTTTGACCATTTGTGTGTTTTCCCCATTGTTAATATACTAATTGGCATCTGGTTGACCCATTTGTTTCCCCACTCCTGATGTATTTGGCGTCTGGTTGACCCATTTGTTTGTTCTCCCCATTGTTGATGTGCTTGGCATCTGGTTGACCTATTTCTTTGTTTCCCCTGTTGCTGTATTTGGCGTCTGCTGACTCATTTGTTTGTTTCTTCCCTGTTGCTGCATTTAGCGTATTGTTGCCCATGTTTGTTTTCCCCATTGTTGCTGTATTTGGCGTCTTGTTGCCCATATTTGTTTCCCCCCTGTTGCTGTACTTGGCGTCTGGTTGACCCATTTGTTTGTTCTCCCCATTGTTGATGTGCTTGGCATCTGGTTGACCTATTTCTTTGTTTCCCCCCTGTTGCTGTATTTGGCGTCTGCTGACTCATTTGTTTGTTTCCCCCCTGTTTCTGCATTTAGCGTATTGTTGTTCATGTTTGTTTTCCCCATTGTTGATGTGCTTGGCATCTGGTTGACCCATTTGTTTGTTTCTTTGCTTCATGTACCTTTAACTTATACCACTGATTGTTAAGTATCATTACGACGTTGAGGTGATTTGTGTTAGTCCATTTTAATTTTACGTTTGGTTTATAGACGTAGTATAGATAGTTGTAATAGAAGTAGTTCACTTTAACTAAATAAGTTCAACTTTTTAGTTCTAAAAAGGCCATGAAAGACGACGTAACGTCGATTAAGATAAATTGATAATTTTGTTTGGGGGGTACAAAAAAAGCGTACAAAAGACCTGTCTCTCAGTAGAACTATATCCCTAAAATTTTCATGAAGCGCACCTCGTTCCTCCTATAGATAATAGGAGTATCTCCGGTCTCAAAAAAAGAAAATAGTAAAACTTAAGGGCGGAACGTCAATTTAATAAACTAATAAATTAATTTAATAAATCTGTAAAAAGCGATTAAAAATGAATTCCTAACAATTCAAGAAATATTGTTTTTTACAATTTATACACGGAATAATGCTTTTCATTTTATTTCAGGTAATGGGAGTTGCGGTTGTTGCAGTTTGCCACAACACAACAACGGAAGTTCAAAATACAGCAACCATATGTTACAATTTGCTCTCAGATACGGGTATACTATCGGCTAACAACGTTTTATTACAACGGGACCTAAGAGAGGAACTAAATTTATTAGCAGAACTTGCAACTAACCAATGTCCCCATTTTTCTGCTGCTGGTTTTTCAATATTAACTATAGCATGCTGTTGGGGTTGCTTGGCACTCTTACCACTTACGTTATTGTTCTCATTCAAGTTAACACATAAATGATTCATACATTGCCATTCAGTAGGTATCTATCATAGTCGTCATGAAAATTATTCAACTAAGAGCTACAGGAGTTTTTGAATCTAATGGTAATTACAGAAATAATATGTAATAATTTATGCTACTCGTATTATAGTATCAAGTATAATTTGCACTTGGAATGTTTTCGACCAAATCAAAACGTACACTGGAATAAAAACTATAGAGAGAGGTATAATCATAATAAAGATTATATATTGCTAGCTCATTAATAAAACCGTATAATTAAATACTCCTATGTATCAAACCAATAAATACTTAATTATAGAACTGAAAAGCTATTATTATCAATACCTATGTATATGTAGGTATTGTAAACTACCTCACAAATCCAGCAAATTAGTTATTCATATTCATTCCACCATCTGACCTCAATAGATATACAAATAAAAAGATGAAATTTGTATATTGTATTGGAAGTGTGCTTGCATTGGTTCCCCCAACTAACGATTTTAAATTAAAATACTTTAAGATTTACTCGATAGGATTAAATATTGCAATTTTTATACTTGCTTTGACGACTCTTTACTTAAAAGAAACTCATTCGGATTACATTTCTACAGCGATTGTTCTGGACAGAACGACCTTTATAATTCAAATAATTCTAATTATTACAGCAATTTATTCAACATCATTTATTAATTTAGAAAAATTTAATTTGCTACAAGTGCTACTCCAAGAAGTTGATATTGGATTAAACGATCAACAGGTTTTTAGAAAATCTGGAAAGTCGTACAGTATTTTGAAAATTACAATTTGCGTTTCTGCTGTTTTTGATATATTCCATTCTTTATTTAACATTAAATTTCAAACCATGGAAGTTGCATTGGGAAACCTACTAGAGCAAATTTGGAATTCGTACTTTGTAATTACTGTTTTGTTAATATATAATTACGTTTTTCTAATTGCGGTACGTTTACAAATCATAAACCGCCATTTAATAGCATTAACGCAAAACGATATCCTATACGCGCAGAATCGCTTTTGATTGTTATACCAGGTGACCGGCTGAAATCTGAACATAGGGAAATAACATGGGAAATTGATTTTTTAAATTCCTGCTTCCCATTATAACGGATACGAATAAAATATATATCAAATTAAAGAAATTTTTATCCGCGTCTAAAGATACCCAACACTTAATATTTTGTTTTTAATTATAGTTAAAATCTCGATATTAAAATTAAGAAATAGCGCTTTTAAAAAATATTAGCAGGCTTAATCGATGTATTACGTCAGTTACTGCCGAAAATCCCCAAAGGATGTGGCGGAAGATACTGCATCTCGAGCGCTTTAGTTGCCTCTCGATCAGACTCAATCGAGATTGGTCGAAGAAAGTGTCTTAAGTTAGCAACAAAAGCAAGTTGAAGTGCAGGAAGTACTAACAAGACGACGGTCTCGATGATACTACGTTTATTTAAATTATTTACAAAATTTATATACATAATTATAAATGCTGAGTTATAGTGATTACATTTCATAAAGTTGTAACCTATTAATTTTTGATTAGTTTACTTGAAATGGAATGTGCTATGTGCACTTTATTTATAAAAATACATTAAAAAAAACATTAAAAATCATTTATTAAACTTTTAACATCTACAATTATTTTAAAACATACAAACTATGAACATTTTTAGAATATAACAATAATGGACGAGATGCTGAGAGACCCTGCTGACGCGTAACTCTCTTTGACGAAATCTTTTAGTGCCTAAACAGTTTTAAATAGTTAATAAATATGACTCTTTGTATTAGTCGATTTCGTTGAAATTTGGATGTAATTTGAAAATTTTGCAGGAAAAATTTTAAAAACCTGCTCTTGTATTTTTTGAATTTGGAATAAAACTTACTTACTAGAGGGTTTAAAAAACTATGTACAGCTAAAATATATACAAGGATTTGGAATAGCCAGGTTACTCCGCAAGGTGGCGCTGCAAATGTTACATGTCGTTGTCCTCGTCTTCTTGTTCATTGTCGTTCGTCAGTGTCTGATTAAAAATTGGCAGAGTCTGATACGTCAGTTTGTGTTTGATTCTGAAGGGTGTGTTATTGTGTCGAATTTTAGTCAGATTTTTGGTCAGTCGGCATTTTAGAATTTGCGTGTCATAAAATTTCGTGGAAAGTCGCGTTATATGGTCCTGAAAGTATTCTACTTGCGTCATGTCGTGTAGGGTCGTTATCCGTGCGTATCTGTCAAGTCCTGTGATTAGTCTTAAATTTTTATTCTGAAACACCTGCAGCGGTCTGATGGCCGTTTTGAAACGTTACACCAAACCGGTGAGGCGTATGTAAGTACGGGTCGCAGTAGAGTCTTGTACAATAATAGTTTGTTGGTACCGGTCATGGCCCTTTCATAAGAGCGTAAATTTTTCTCATTAGTCCGTACACGATTTGTTTTCTCGTTTGTATGTGTGTCTTAAAATTCAGTCGACTGTCCATTGTCATTCCAAGGTATTTTACGTTTTTTGTAGGAATAATTTTGTGTCCGTCCACCTGAAGGGGTTGAAAAATTTTGTGATTGGTCCGTTTTCGTGTAAAGATAATAGTCTCCGTCTTCTGTGAGTTCAATTTAATTTTCCATTTTTTAAAGTAAGGTTCTAGTAGGTCAGCGTGTATTTGTAGTTGTTTATTGGCTACCTGTGCGTAGAACGAGTGAGCGTAGATTGCAGTGTCGTCTGCGTACAGGGCCGTTTTGGTTTTTGTAAATGTAGGTATGTCGTTTATGTAAAGATTAAATAGTTTCGGTCCGAGCACAGAGCTTTGGGGTACCCCTGCGTTTATAGTCTTTGTTGTCGAGGTTGTGTTATTTACTTTCACGGTCATGGAGCGAGCTGTTAGGTATGAATGTAATAATTTTATTATGTGGGCCGAAAATTTGTAGTTAATTAATTTATAAGTCAATCCGTCGATCCAAACTTTGTCAAATGCCTTTTCTATGTCAAACAGCGCCATGACCGTGACCTTGTCTTTATTAAAATTTGTTAGTATGTCGTTCGTAATTCTAGTAATTTGCAACGTCGTGTTATGTCCTCTTGTAAAGCCAAATTGGTTCTCGTTTGTAATTTTTAGGTCATCTTCTTCTGCTTGTAGTCGGTCGAGTATAATTTTTTCTGTTAATTTTGACATTGTATTTAGCAGGCTGATCGGTCTATAGCTTGTCGGTTGCGTCGCGTCTTTATTGGGCTTGTGGATGGGGATCACCAAGCCCAACTTCCAGTCAGAGGGGAAATGTTGCAGTCTGAATATCGCGTTCACTATATAATTTAGTTGCACAATGGCTTTCTTCGAAAGGTTTTTTAAAATAAGATTTTCAGTTTTGTCAGGTCCGGGTGCTTTTCTGTTGGGTAGAAATTTTATAAACGATTTAATTTCGTCGGGACATGTCGCTATTTTGGTGTATTGGTCAGTTGTGGGTATATATTGTAATGAATAGCTAGTTGAATAATTATAGCCCCACGTTGGTGAAGCCAAATTGTAATGAATGCAATTATTTTTATGAATAATTAATATTAAATAATGTTTATGTTTTAATAATGTTTTATTGAATCGAGCTTTTACTGAATCTAGCCTTTATTATTTAATTCAAATTGTATTCACTGATTTAAGTTAATTTGATTGTGTTGAACCGTACTTACGTGCTGATTCCGAATTTTTCTTCTAAACTTGTATCCTCGATGGTGATCCTGCTTATTGTAAAAATTCTATTTGAATCGTTAATAATCAAAAAGAAAGACATCTATTGGTAATTCTGGGTTCTATTGCAAAGTAGGTCAAACTACAACGATAATCGTCACTTAAATGTAAGGTGTAGTGTTGAATGGTGTCATCATTTAAAACTAAATTGTCAAGTGCGTGAATGAACTAAAATTACTTAAAACTAATTATAATTAACGACGGTGTAACACATAATTGTTTGAATTTTATATTAACTAACTTGTAAATATCAGCTGTTGAGACGTGGGTCATTGACTCCACTTTGAAATCAGTAGTTCCAAAACGTAGGCTCGTTGCAATACTTCGTTAACATTTGCGCAGGTAAATACGAAAAATTTTATTTATTTGCTTTTTCTCCGATGCACTTTCTTTAATTCACTTTTGATTATTTAAATCATCCATGTGTCACTAGTAATTGCCCACTGCATGTCGAAAAATTATTTGTATTGGTTAACTTTCATATTTTTTATTTTTCAGGAACAAAATTTATACGTGTTCACTGGACGAGTGAAATAGGTCTACTAAACGTATTTTTCGCATCGAGAGGCACATAAACTCGGAAAATTCATTTGTTTATTCCCGGTTTTTCCATAAATGCTCGAATCCTATTGGCTGGATAATCTTATCAAACGGAAGTCCATGAAACTTTCACGAAAATTAAAGACTTCATAGCCGTTTCCAACAAAATTGTTAGAAAAATTCTAACTACACCGGTCGTTCCATAATCGAACGTCAAAGTACGAATTCTTTCTTTGCACTCCATGTTAATTTTCACACACTTTGTCTATCCTAACCACTTGCATAACACTCAGTTTTTAATTCCTCTTCCTTCAACACTTATCTTACTCAAATCCTTAGCCTAATAACAATTTAATCACTAAATCTAAAATTCTGACATATTTGTAGGTTAAAATTTCACATTTTACAATGGTGAAGATTCAATTTTCCATCTACCATCCTCACTTGGATAGCAAATCGTTCTACAAATTATTACGCTCATTTTGGTATACAACTTGACCCATTTACAATTTTTATTATTACTGAAATCTTTCTTTTTTTAGGTTTCCCGTAGGATGAAATTTACTTTTGCTCATATTGGCATTATTTTAATCTTTTAGATTTTGGATTCATGTGCAAAAGTGCCAAGAAATGTGTACGCTACTATTTAATATGCAAAACAATTCCAACTTTAATCTGTGATACCCGTAGGATGAAATTTAACTTTTAGAATGCTAACTGCTTTCGACAGCTTATAAAATGACGTTTTGTATTTTAAATGGCTCTAATGGCTTTCCATGAACCTTCTACAACTGCTACATGACAAATATTATCAAACCGTTACACAAATTTTTCATCCGAGGATACAATTTTATCCACCGAGGTTACTGGTTTTCATCCAAAGATGCAATTTCATTCTCCGAAGTTAGCGTAATGGCCAACTCATATACCACACTGCAAATACAGTTCAACACGCAGCATTTTACATCTTGACTACAACATTTGGATCTTTTTATCTTTTTTTTAGGCTTTCAATGTACCCCGTTTTGTCATGAAGTGACCAAATTTGGAAGCCATGCAATCGTAACATTGCAATATGTTTGGTCCAAAAATATTTTAACGTCCTTTCTAATTTGTTCATGTTCTTTGGTGTCTGTGGTGTCCGTGTTATGTACTTTTGAAATGTAACCGCTAGTGCCTCTGCTTTATCGGCGTCAGTCATAGCGGTTACGTTGTTTTCTAGGTTTAGGGCCGGAATGGGTTTGAATGTTTTTTAATTTTTTATCAGTCGCCAAATGGAGTTGTCCTGTGGTTTCAAGTTTGAGAGAAAATCGTTCCATTGTTTGTTTTAAATTGTCGTATTTGGTCTTGAATGTCTCTCGTCATTCGCGTCATAGTATTTTGTGGTTCACATCAGCCGTTCGCTGCCAGAGGCGTCTGTAGTGATTACGATCTGATATTAATTTTAGGATTTCGTCAGGTAAATTTAGTTTGTTGGGGTTGATTTTGATTAATTTGGAGTTCTTTGTCTTGGCGTCCGTAATGTTTCGTGTAAATTTTAACCTCCGTCTCCAATTCGTCAATCGAGAGTATGTTGGAGTTAATTTTGATATTTCGGTCAAGGTCGCTTCTAAATTTGTCCCAGTTGGTGTCCTTGTAACTGATAATTTTCTTTATCGTGTGGTTCATGTTGTCCGTGTAGTTGCCGAAATAAAATTGTACAACGTTGTGATCTGAGCTGAGCTTTGGCAGCAAAACCGGCTTGGTTACGTTAAAGACGTTTTTTGTCAGCAAAATGTCAATCGTGCTCGGTGTGTTGTTGTTGGGGGATAGTTCGTGTGTTCGTCGGAGTAATGAATGTCCATGTTGTTGTTGTTGCAGTAGCGCAGTAGTAGTCTTCCGTTTGTATTTGGTGTGTCGCAGTTCCAGTCAGTATGTTTTGAGTTTAGATCGCCTGCTAATAGAACTTTATTACCAACTCCGAAGAGTTGGTCTAAGTCGTAGTCGTTAAAGATGTTTTGTGGTCTATTGTATGCTATTACCAGTGTTGTGTTGTTTTGCAATTTTACTCCCAAGGCTTCTATGCTACAATTTTGGATGTTCGTTCGTACATGTGGTATTTCGTTTTTGATAATTACTGCAACGCCACCGGCAGACACGTCGTTGTCCCGGTCTCTGCGAAGTACGGAGTACCCTGGAAATTTAATAATTTTAGTCGCATTTAATTTTGTTTCAGTTACCAAAAGAATGTCAATTTTGTTCGTCGTGATGTAGTTTTGAGTTTCCGAAATTTTGTTTAGAATGCCATTTGCGTTCCATAGATTAACTTTTAATTTAGATGTCATATTGTCGATTCTGCTAAAAAAGTCTAGTGTCGCCTGAAATTTTTGAATTTTCGTCGTGCAACCGTTCAGTAAGTCGTTGTAATCGTTTAAAGCTCTGAACATCTCGCTCATATTGGTGTTTGTGTTCAATTCTTGAGCAACGTTTACCAAGTTAGCAAAGGCACTCGTCGGTGTTTGAGTGTGGATTGGTTGTTGGCTATGCTGACTCGATGTGCGTTGGCTTGCTTGAATGTTATTTCTGCATTCGAGCGTTCGGTCCATACGTTGGTCGTTGGTAGTGGGGCCGTGGTAAATGTCTTCTGATTTAAAACCGGGAAACCGTTTGAATTGTGCACGTATCCTACTCGATTAGTTGTCCTCTGTTCCTTTCCTTCGTTTATGTGTTGTAATTTTGTTAGGTATGTAATACAAAGGATGCTATTTGCCGGGTGATTTCCTCCGCAGTTTGCACATCTAGCGGGAGTTTCCGGCGTAATTTGGCATTCTTTAGTTAAGTGTCCCAATCCGCACTTAAGGCACTTGGGTGCGTGTCTGCAATTTTGGGTTGCATGACACCACATTTGGCACCTGTGACATTGCGTCAGTTTTTTGTTGTTTAGATGTCTTTCCCAGAAGACGCGTACATTGAACATATATTTCACCACGTTATTGAGCCATTTTTCCGTAACAGAGTCGTCTGTTACTACCATAAACAACGGACGACTTGTATTAGATAGTAGGAAAACTTTTTTGCAGTTTAAGTTTATCCTTTTAAGTTCTATTTGTAATTCTTCTGTGCTTGGTTTTAAGTCCAGTCCTTTTAGTATAAAAGCGTGAGTTTTTCGTCTCGTGGAGTGTAGGTATGAAATTCTTTCTTATTTTTGTCCAATTGTGTTTGTAGTAAAGCCCATTCGTCCTTATCATACACGTACACTCCGGTAGTATTCTTAAAATATCGAATGTGGAAACCTTTGCTGCAGTTTTTTTTAAATACTGCTCATAAAGTTAGCGTGATCGTCGATGAAGTTGCTTATTATGATGGGCGGAGGTTTGGTTGGGTTTTTGACGATTTTTTAGAGGCTTTGTTCGTGGATACTGTTATGTCTTGTTCTTCAGCTGGTGTTTCACATTGCGGAACATCTACGCTATCTATGTGTGTTTGAAGAGAATTAAATTGATTTTGAGTTGATACCAAGCATGATTTTGGTTGTTCCGGTTGCTTACTATATTTTCGGGGTTTTAGACATTGAAAATCTTCCTCGTTACTGAAATGGACTTCCTCAACATCATTGTTTCCCAGTACCATACTTGTTACTGGTGCTATCGGTATGGATGTCGATACTGTTACATTATGCTTGAAGTTAGACTTAATGTACCTCTTTTTAAATTTTTTTTTTGGTTTTAACTTGGAAGATACTCAAGTCTTGAGTGATATCGGTATTATCCATGGTGTCAATAGTACGTTTTCGTTCCAGGTTTTTTATGTCAGTTTCTGACAAATTAGATTTAAGTTTACGAAAATAAGCAATAAAACACGAACCTAACTAACAATAAGTTGTAATGCTATAATAGGAAACAATAACAAATTTGATTAACTGATTAATAATGAAATAGGTATATACAGCGAAAATTAATTAAAGCAAACGATCAGAAAAATATGCGTGTAGTCGCAACCGTTACTATGACGCGGACTCATAAAAATACAAAATTTTGCTTAAATGTTACAATACTTTAAATAAATTATCTACAGGGTGTACTGGTTATGAAATAAAATTACTATTGTTTAATTGTAAGATTAAACAGTTACCGCATCGTTATTTTTTTTGTATGAAAATCAAATACATATTACCAACAAGTAATTTTGACGGATTAAACTTAATTTTGTTAACAATGGTCTGGTCTGTTGAAGAAAAAGTTTTCATGGTAAAATATTATTACAGCGGTAATAGTTTACGCCAAGTTCGTGACTTATTTTCTGTTAAATTTAATAATAGCAATATTCCATCAATATCGGCCATACAGAATATAATTAAGAAATTTGAAGAAACTGGTAATATTTCGACAAATTCAAATAAAGGTATTAACCAAAATTATTAATTGAAGTTGTCTTATAATTGTTTTTTAAATACATAGTATATCAAAGAAACAACGGTGAATTGGAAGAAACTATATTAGGTTTAATTTCTGCGAATCCAAATGCAAGCGTTAGATCCATAGCAGCTGAGTGTAATGTTGGTAGAGAAACTGTTCGAACAATTTTAAAACAACACAAGTACCATCCTTTTAAATATCAATGCCATCAAGAAATATTTTTGTTTGACCAAGAATCCAGACTTGTATTTTGTGAGGAAATTCAGGAACGTGCGAACAGAGACCGAACGTTTCTGAAAAAAATATGTTTTACAGACGAATGTACATTTACATTAAACAATGAGCCAAATGTACAAAACCACCGCTATTAGGCTGTACAAAATCCAAGACAAAATTTAATGACCGGCACACAATATTCTCAAAAAATTAATATTTTGGTTGGCATTTATAATAACCGAATTGTTGGTCCATTTGAAATACTTGGAAATTTAAATTCTGATACGTATTTAGATCTTCTTATAAATAATATTGGCCCTGCCTTAGATGAAATAGCTTCTGAAAACCATGAAGTCTGGTTTCAGCAAGACGGTTGTCCAGCACATTTTGGAGTAAACGTTAGAGATTATTTAAACCAAGCCTATTCAAATCGATGGATTGGTCGTAGTGGTGTTATAAACTGACCAGCCAGATCTTCCGATCTGGCACCATGTGACTTTTTGTGGGGCATATTAAAAGCAAAATTTATAAAATTCGTCACTCAAATATTGATTTTTTGAGGAACGCGATTTTTGCAGAGTGCAATCAAATTAATCCTAGACAACTAGCAAATGTAAGACAATCATTTTATAATAGGTTGGGTTACTGTTTAGTGCAGAATGGAGGATTATTTGAATACTTGTTATAATAAAATAATATTCAAAATGTGTTCTTTTTATTTTTATTAATGTAATAACTGCAATTGAAAGGGTACACCAATTTAAATACTTAGGCAGCATAATCACAGAAGATCTCAACCCCGATAAAAAGATCAGGGCCAGAATTGGGATAGCCAGGTCGACTTTCGGTAAAATGAAATCCTATTTTAATAATGACAATACTAATCTTAAATTAAGACAAAGACTGGTCAAAAGTTATATTTGGTCAGTACTTCTGTACGGCGTGGAAACATAGACATTGAAGGTGAATGCTTTGAACAAACTAGAGGCATTGGAAGCGTGGATACATCGTAGAATGCTAAGAATTTCTTGGACACACCGAGTTACAAATGAAGAGGTATTTCGACGTGCTGCAGCGGAACGGGAATTGCTGGCAACGATCAAGTGTAGGAAGATGGGATACTTGGGTCATGTGCTGCGGGGGGAGAAGTATGGGCGACTGCAACTGATCCTGAAGGGCAAAGTTGATGGCAAGCGAGGAGTAGGAAGAAGGCAGATGTCCTGGAGAAACATACGCAAATGGTCCAGAATTCGAAGTGCCGGCGAACTGTTTAAGCTGGCGGAGGATCGAGAAGCTTTTCTCTATAGTAATCACCAACGTCCGGAGGACCGGATATGGCACATAAATAAGAAGAAGAATAACTGCAAACAACTAGTATGTACGATAGGAAAATGTAAAGTAAAAAAAAACAGAGCTATACCATGAACCAAAACTTTTCTTCAACAGACCAAACCATTGTTAACAAAATTAAGTTTAATCCGTCAAAATTACTTGTTGGTAATATGTATTTGATTTTCATACAAAACAATAACGATGCGGTAACTGACAAACATCGATTAAGCCTGCTAATATTTTTTAAAAGCGCTATTTCTTAATTTTAATATCGAGATTTTAACTATAATTAAAAAACAAAATATCAAGTGTTGGGTATCTTTAGACGCGGATAAAAATCTCTTTAATTTGATATATCTTTTATTCATATCCGTTATAATGGGAAGCAGGAATTTAAAAAATCAATTTCCATGTTATTTCCCTATGTTCAGATTTCAGCCGGTCACCCGGTATAGTAGTGTTGTCGCGACACAAATTCTTGTACAAATTAAAATAAAAGCAATTCGACAGTTGTTGAACTTGATCTTAAAATTTGTATACCTCGCTTGCAATAAAATTTTAAAATGGAATTTACTATTTGTATGTATTACTATATTGATGAAAATTTTACAACTGATTGAGTTCATTATTTCACTGTTATCAAAAGTTTGTCAAATACGTAACAATTTGAGATTTGATGAAGAAGTAGAATTTTTAGTTCTTGCTGTAGTCGTAAGTTGTATGGTCTGGGTAAGCATCCTCGCGTTATTATCAATAAAAAATTACTTATTTAATAAATTATAGAGTTGTATTACTATTTTAGCTTTAATTAACCGCGAATTTTGATCTTCACTTTTCAGTACGTATCCCGTGAATTGACTATATGCAGTTCTTTTTCTAATTTACTGGTGTTCATTGCAAAGTTAAGATCAAAGTCAGCTCTCGGGATCTATCTTGAAATAGGTCTAATTTATAGTACTAAGTAGTATAATGCACGTCTCCAGTGCCTCTGCAACGGGAGATCTTCAGTTTACTTCTGATATAAATAAACTACTCAATCCGGGGGGTCTGGGTGGTGTGAAACACCCTCCAGTACACATATTCAACTAGTTTTTATATAAATCAAATATGCTCCATTCTTATGGACTCACTCTGGCGTGGCGTTAGACACTTCCAGGCTTGAAAAATTCTGCAAGTTTTGAAAAAATTGTTTTCGAGTGCGGTTAAATTACTTGAACTGATAAATAGACAGTGTAAGTGTTGCTACTAAGTGTTTGTAAGTGTTACCTGCCAAAATATCGAAGATTGACACAGAAAATTCGACTAACCTAGAAAGTGAGGTTAAAATGTGAACACCAAGAAAATCATGTTTCATACTCCTCCAAAAATCGACAACCCGCCCCAATTGGGAGAAATGCTCACTGAACACATTGAACCCGAGACTCACGAGTCGTCAAACGACTCCCACCTGCATAGCCAAGAAGAGCAACTTTTGAATCAACAACCTCCTGAGATGTTCCTACCAAATATGCAACAAATGCCGCTGGTGTACTACAATCAAAACTACCCGCCAATTACACAAGAGCAGGGTCAACACAATGTAAACCCTATCCAAATTGACCAACAATCTCAAGACCATTATCAACCGCAAGCAGTACCGCAAAGTCAGGAGAAACCGTGGGAAGTTGTGAGTAGGAAACGAGGTAGAAAAGACAGCCCGGAAGCACCAAGAAGAGCTACCAAACAGACCATGCTGCCAGGGTACTGGTTGAATGCCCCAATTGCAACCACAAATCAATTCGATGCCTTGGCAAACAAAGAAAAAGATGGAGAGAACACCGAAGACAATGATAAAATAGAACCCCCAAAGGTCCCTAAGCCACCACCTATATTTATTGATGGAGTAAATAATATCTCAGCGCTAACGAAAATGTTGGACGAAACAGCCAAAGATGAATATGTGATGAAAATTCTATATAATAACCAAGTTCGATTACAATCAAAGTCAGAAAAAGTTACAGTGCCATCTTTAAAGGGGGCTAACTGCAAAGGATACACGCTTTTATACCTACCAACTAAAAAGTGACAGGTCCTACAGGGTGGTTCTACGAGGTATGCACCCAAAACTGATGTAGTGACACTTCGAAAGAAAATCGAAGAACTTGGTCACACCGTGGTTAATCTTCACAACATCCGATCAAGAGTCACTAAAGATCCACTACCGCTCTTTCACGTTGAATTAAAAACAAACCCAAATAATCAAGAAATTTACAAGGTGACACAACTAATGAATTCTATTGTAGGTTTCGAACCGCCCCACCAGAAGAGAGAAATTCCGCAATGCACTAGGTGCCAGCAGTACGGCCACACTAGGAAGTTTTGTTATAGGCAGGCTAGATGTGTTAAATGTACGGGGACCCACGCCACCAAAGACTGTACCAGAAAGGAAAGAGACCAGGGTGTAAAATGCGTACTGTGCGAGGGCAACCATCCGGCCAATTATAGAGGCTGCATTGTCCATAAGGACCTTCAGAAAAAAACTTACCCAGGCTTACGAGAGAAAAAAATTCCCATCCAATTAGCTAATCCAGTTCAAAACATCACAAATAATCGTAATCCAAATATCCACAGTAATCCAAACTTATCCTCGGGTAACTCATATTCAAATGTAACAAGGGGAACCCAGCAACCTCGGGCAGTCATACCACCTCCACAGTTTGTTCCCAACAAATCCACAACTTGTCCCAACAAATCCACAGTTTGTCCCAACAAATTCACAGTTGTCCCAATAAATTCACAACTAGTCCCAACAAATTCACAGACATTCCAACAATACTCAAAACTAGAAAAGATGATGGAGAAGATGATGGAGAAAATGGAAACTCTTCTAAATCTCCTCACAACTATGCTCACAAAATGAACTAATGGCAGTTCAGCTCAAAGTAGCAGTCTGGAATGCCAACGGACTAGCCAGTCACAATCAAGAAATCAAAATGTTCCTATCCAACCATGATATCGATGTAATGTTAATTTCTGAGACGCACTTTACGCCTAAAACTACTTTAAAATACCAAAATATGAAGTATATGAACACAACATCCGAGTGGTAGAGCTAGAGGCGGTACAGCCGTTATCGTCAAAAATAACATTAAACACTACGAATCTCTTAAATATTCTCAGACACATCTACAGGCCACAAACATAGTGATTGAAGAAGTTAATGGACGCAATACAACATTATCTGCAGTCTACTGCCCTCCAGGACACACAATCAGTCAAGACCAATATATAACTTACTTTCATATGCTTGGTAATCGTTTCATTGCAGGTGGGACTTTAACGCCAAGCATACGTGTTGGGGATGGTTGGTCGAAGGATGATGCAATTAAAGAACCTGAATCACTGTTCTACAGGTCAACCAACCTATTGGCCCACAGATAGGGAAAAACTACCCGACCTGCTAGACTTCTGTGTGACTGGAGGCATTTCGCACAACCACCTTAGTGCGGAGGCCAGTCTTGAACTTTCTTCGGACCATTCCCCAATCATAGTCACACTCTCCTCACAAATCAATCGAACATCCAAACCCGTAACTCTTTATAATAAGCAAACTGATTGGGAGAAGTTCAGAGAGGTCCTTTGGGATAAGCTACCGCAGGAAGTTTCCTTGAAATCGGAATACGAGCTGGACGAAGCAGTACAATATTTAACTGCAAATATACAAGAAGCAGCTTGGGAAGCAACACCAGAAATCCAAAATCATCAAACTAAAAGCTATTGCCCAAAACGAATTTTAAGTAAAATACAAGAAAAACGAAAGCTAAGAAAAAAATGGCAGAATACCCGGGCCCCCAGTGATAAAACAACCTATAACAAGGCAGTTAAAGACCTCAAAAAACTGCTAAATGACCATAAAAACCAAGAAATTCTAAATTACTTAAATGGACTGACAGCGACTGAAGCTACGGACTATTCGCTGTGGAAGGCAACTAAGAAGCTAAAAAGACCACAAACTTCGATCCCGCCTATAAAAACATCAACTCAAGAATGGGCAAGGAGCAACAAAGAAAAGGCAAATGCATTTGCAGATCACCTGGCCAAGTTTTCAAACCGTTTCCAGCAGTATCTCCACAAGAAGAAGCCGGCTTTTACGAATTTCTTGAAGCCCCATTTCAAATGGAACTCCCAGTAATAAAATTTAAAAAAAGCGAGATTTCAACCTACATTAAGAAGCACCTAAACTCAAGGAAAGCTCCTGGATTCGACCTCATAACAGCAAGAGTCCTTCAAGAACTCCCCAACAACGTAATCAGGTTGATAACCATGATTTTCAATGCTATCTTGAGAGTGGGTTACTTTCCGGTACAATGGAAGGTGGCGCAAATTATCCTAATACCCAAACCGGGCAAACCACCAACGGAGACTGCCTCGTACAGGCCCATCAGCCTGCTTCCTATCTTGTCTAAATTATTTGAAAAATTATTTCTGAAAAGATTGATGCCAGTAATTGAAGAACGTCAAGTGATCCCCAAGTATCAATTTGGATTCCGACAACACCACTCCACGATCGAGCAGGTTCACAGAATCGCCGCTAAAATCAAGCAAGATTTAGAAACTAAAGGATATTGTTCAGCCGCATTTCTTGACGTTACACAAGCTTTCGACAAGGTATGGCATCCTGGTCTATTATTCAAGATTAAATCATATCTTCCACATAACCTTTACCCGGTACTTAGATCCTACCTAAAAAATAGACATTTCCTTGTAAAATACCAAGATGAGATATCACCACTCCTGCCAATCCACTCGGGAGTTCCACAGGGCAGCGTCCTGGGCCCGCTTCTGTACCTTATCTATACAGCCGATCTACCGACCACTTCAAATACATTCATTGCAACCTTTGCAGACGATACGGCGATCCTGGCTTCTCACCCTAATGCCATAATAGCATCTGCAAACCTACAAAGGCATCTGGATCAATTAGAAATATGGCTAAGCAAATGGCGTATCAAAGCCAACGTTCAAAAATCTGTGCACGTAACCTTCACTACCAGAAGAGACACATGTCCTACCGTTAGCCTCAATGGAAATATACTACCACAAAGTGAGGTAGTTAGGTACCTCGGAATGCACCTGGACAGGAGGTTGACCTGGGCTAAGCACATATGGAACAAGAGACTACAACTCGGCCATTCCTTCAGGAAACACCAGTGGTTATTGAATCGTAACTCACAACTGTCCTTGGAAAATAAAATGCTGATATATAAAACCATAATAAAACCAATCTGGACGTATGGCATCCAGCTCTGGGGTGCAGCAAGTAATTCCAACATCGCCAAAATACAACGGTTCCAAGCAAAAACCCTGAGAACTATCACAGACGCCCCCTGGTTCGTACCAAATTATATCATTCATCGTGATCTTCAAATACCCACAGTTGAAGAATGTATCAAAACGTTCAGCACTAAATATCAAGATCGTATCAGAGACCATCCCAACTCCCTCGCTGTGGACTTACTATCCTCTCATCGAACCAAGAGATTAAAGCGCTACGACCCACTGGACTTGCCTCACCGCTTTTGAAATGGTAACTTAATTTAACACTTCCCGGGTGTTAGGGTGTAAAGGGAGCGTGCCACTGGGCAATCTTCTTCTGTGTCAGTTATTCAGGGTCATGCCTTTTACTTATTATCGTACTATGTAGATAGATTGTAAAACACTAGGATTTCAATAATAAAAAAAAAAAAAATTCTTATGGACAATTTTTGCTATTTTTGAGTAGAGCCATGATTCCATCGATGAAGAACGGTATGGTTTCTAGTTGAAAAACCGAATCAAGTGGTTTTACAGGCTTCTTTTGAAACCAGCTTAATTCCATTGAGAGAGTACTACAGAGATCAAAACAAGTTACAGTCAAAGGGTGCTACGTCTGGACTATACGGTGAATGTAACCAAATTTTCCAACCAAGCTTTCACAATTTTTAACGGATCGTCAAAGAAGTGTGTGGTCGGGCGTTGACAACACTTTCCGATTATTTCATTCGGGCATTTTTCTTTTCATTGCCTAACTCTAGTTGTCTAGAGTTGAGAATCAATCGTTTGACTAACTGAAAGTAGCTCATGGTGAACGATTATTTTCCAGTCCCTTCGAGCAGAAAGCGAGCGAACCATTTCCGCCCAGTAGATTTTAATAAAATACTTTCACCGTACCCAACACAAATTTTTATCCCAAGCCTGCGTAGTGTTCTTCCATTTATCGTAATAATATTCCAAAATATAGAGCAATTTTTTATTACTTTGCCCATTTCAAATGCAAACAGCTTTTCATCCACTGCACCAATTTCGATTTTTATACACTCAAAGTAATGATCGAAGTGACGCCTATCCAACGACGAGAGTTAAATGGTGTCGCTGCGATCTGTGTTTCCTAAGCTCTTTGCAATTGATGCCATCTACCTGAATAAGCCTCACAAACTTTTTACCATACCATATGAATTTTGAAATGTACCTCTATTCTCGAAAGCTGTTTTTCTCTTGCCTAATATCTTCACAAATATTATATTTAAATTTCATAGCGATATCGTTATAAATGACTACAAAATATAAAAATGTCACATTGGAAAATAATGGAACAAATAAAAATAAATGTCAATCTATAATTTTATAAATCACTAAGAGTGGAAACTTCCTATAATTATAGAAACAATAAAGTGTTATTCTTCCTTACGTAGCATTTTTATGATTTTATAGCATCAAGGTTGAGGAACGTAATAAGTCGGATAAGCATTTCTAAGGACATTAACACAGAAAGTCATATAGCAGGGACTTAAAAAAGTTAATTAAAAAACTAAGAGAGGAATTGGAGAGGGGTTCGGAGGTCGGTCAGTGCCCGTGAAAAAGCAAAGAGGCTTTTTGTGAGTGTCGTGGGGTATTTTCCAAATCCCTCTAGGTGATGTGTTTAATATTAAGATAAGTTTATATTTGTATTGCATGTTATTAGATTATAAATTACGGTGTTATTATTTATAATAATTAAACATGGTCCGACTTTTATTCCACGCTCATTACGAGCCAGCGATTCCCAATAACCTCCAGCTAAGCGAATTAATTATGGAATCGAATCCCCGGCTTGTCGCATTGTTTTAATGTAAACAACCTCCAACAAAATAGGATGCGACAAAAATAGTTGATGTGTTCCTGAAAACGACTATCTGACAACACTTGTTAGTAGTACATAATTAAAAAATAATTTGTTAGAAAATCGCTAGATAAAATAATAACCGGAGAAATACGTTTTAACTTGTCATATTAGTACATCATTTATTGATAAAATAAGTTCTATAATTTATTTTTCTACGACCATTAGAGTAATCGGCAAATATCGCATTGACGACACACATAGTAACAAGTCCATTACGCACGGTGTGACGTCACCGTTACGTAATATCGTCGATCGCACGACTAGGGAATTTGATAATTTTACTATAATTGTGTTGGCTGAACTAATTCATTTTAGTTTGACAGCTATAATAATATACGTGCGTTTCTCAAGATTCATTTGTGTATTTATTTATTGCTATCGAATCAAGGTAATATTAATTTAATGAATATTATTCTAATTTTCTAACTTTTATAATTTTAGTTTTAAAATCATGTCGAGCAGCGAAGAAAGTTGTTGTACACCTCCTGATATAATTGCGCAAGCAAAAACTGCAACCACAAATTTACTACCAGCAAAATCTCGGGAGAGATATGAAGTGGTATATAAAAAATTTATGGATTGGAAACTTAACAATAAAGTTAAGTCGTTTTCCGAAAATGTCTTCTTAGCATATTTTCAAAATTTGTCGGAAGAGTTGTTACTAATGTTACCAATGATCCGTCTCTTGTTTTCAATAACTGTTCTGTTACGATTAATAATTATTACAATAAAATGTAAATATTTTAGATTAAGTCTGGGATTTATTTTTTGTTATAACTTTTAGTGTAGGTATTTTTTAATTTAATATAAACCTTTATCGATAATTTGTTTGGTGTTCCGACAGTTTTAATTTATTTCGATTACTTGTTTACTAAAATAAATCCGCACGGTCAGTTATTACATAATTATAGTCTATTTATTTCACTGAGAGACTAAATGTCAGATTCGTTAAGCATCCATCGTAGCTCGGAAGCTATTGATAATAGGGGTAACATACGGAGTACGGTGAACAATTGCACTCAAGCTATGATGAGTGACGAATTTGATTTTTACTCTCTCGTTGAAATTAAATGGACCATAAATTAGTATCTTAAGCAACAAGTTTAGTAAAATTGCTTTTATTACGAGGTTTATACAATTTTTTCGCATTTTGTGAAAATTTAACCTAAAATATGAATTTTGACGTTTGACTAAATTTTTCTGCGCGCGATCGATCTGAATTTTTGCATACGCCTTCCTACCGATAAATCACCGGGGAGGGTCTGGGGCGAGGGGGGAGAATTTTTTGCTCAGTTTTTCGATATCTAGCGCCGTTCTCGAGTTATTGCGAATTCAAAAAAATACAATTAAAAATTAAAAATTTTACATTTGTGTGGTCGTAGAAAAGTATAGTACTTAACTCGAGTTGTAAAGCCATTACACACTCGTGGAATTTACTTCACTCGCCGCTTCGCGGCTCGTGAAATAACTTTCCACGTCGTGTGTAATAGGCTCTTACAACTCTCGTTACGTAATATACTATTACCTGTCAATAATTTTTGTAAGCAAAATATTTCAAAATTATAGCTTTGTTTCTCTACATTGTAGTAAACAGTATTGTTTTAATTCTGATAGCTGTTCGATTTAATTTCATGACAACAATGAATAATTCCTATATCGAAAATATAAAACTTGAGCATTGTTTGGGTAGTATTTTTGGCCTAGTTCCTCCACGTAATAAACTAAATTTAAGAAACTCTAAGACTTATTCGGTGGTATTAATAATTTTAATATGCATTTTTACTTCAATTTCGATTTTCTACGCATCTAATAATTTTTTTATCGTAAATTACAGTTCTATATGTTTTGATATTTTTCGAGTATCAATTTCAAACATTATTGTTATCAATAGTATATTTTTGACTGGGTTTTCCAACATAAAATTAAGAGAGTTTGATTTGTTAAAAAATACATTTTCGGGAAATTGATAATACGTTGGGTATTTATAAAGCTCTAAAAAAATTTGGACCACTTTACTATGTTCTTCAAATCACAATAATCTTTGTAATCATTATGATTATAATCAATATTGGGATTGTTAATAAAGTAAATACTATAGAAATATTAATTTTACAAGCAGCAGGAAAAATATCGATTTTATATTTTGTTGTTTCAGTGTTTTTAATTTACAGTTACGTTCTTTCAATTAAACTGCGCTTACAAATAATAAACCAAAATTTAAGTTCTTTAAGGAATAATCACAAAGTAAGCCTTATGGTTGATTTTAGACTAATACACCGTAAATATGCGGCAGTAGCGATAGTTATGCTCCGGGAAGTACCAAGAATTCGGATTTTGTTCAATCAGGCTTTGAAAATCTATGTTATTTTCAATAAAAACTTTGGTTGGACTTTATTTTATATAGTGTTTTATGTGTTTATTCAAATTTTGGAAATAATTAATTACGTTGTTGTGGAGATATCTAATAAATCTGATATAACTTCGAACACAAACAAGTATGGTAATATGGTTCTATCTTGGAGTTTTTGCTATTCTGTATGTGTAAGTATTAAATATTTAACGAATTTTTACTGTTAAAGGTTGTAGGTTTTTAATAGAATATTAATTTACGTATCAAACCGCAAGTGATTTGGCACTATCACGAGTATCTCAGTGCTAATTTTCAAGTAAGGTCATCGCAAAATACAACCATTGCATAACTGACTAAAGCCAAATTACGCAAAACCGACTTTAGCTAAGCTAATGTTTAAAGAATTTCGACAGTTTTAACAGCGGGTTAGGTATACCAAATCGCATAAACTGTATAAATATGTGATAAACGTGTTTATATAATATACCTGATTCGCTGTTAAGGTGGCAAATAGTATCAATTATTTTCAAACACTACTGGTAGATGACTCTGATATCGATTGATCACTAGATAATGCGAGCAGCAAAATTTATCGACGCCTGTATTAATTCGTACTTTTTCCGCTTACCTATTCAGAAAATAGTTTTGAGCACAAAAATGCTTATATTGACAACTTAAATTGTAAATCTTTTCGACATAAAATAAGATAATATACTGTACTATGCGCGTGCCATCTATGAAACATTTTCCAAACTGCAAATACATAAGCAGGATAGGGATTAGAAGAACCACGATTAATTTCGTTACTAATGAGGTTAATAACAGATCTTTAAACTGCAAACTCTCAAATAGATAATTTGTAATAACATACTGTAAATACAGCATGATTACTTTACTATTTTCACTACAATAAATAAAAGAACTGAACCGTTCCGCAGGCATGTTTTGTTTATTTATTTATTCATTAACTATAAAGGTTTTTTACTTGTAATTATAATATATTATCGATAAATGTTCAAATATATCATGTTGCAAATTTGAGCACGGTACGTTATATATATTCGGTTTTTAATTGTGGTTTGTTCTTATGGCCAAATAATATTGGTATTTGCCACCTTAAAACGACTAAAACTCGTCATAGAAATTTGTTTAACTTTGCCTTAGCGAAGCACAAGTAAAGTGCAGAATTTTGGTTAGTTAATATAAAATCCGTTTAGCACAAAAAAAAATTGTAGATTTACGTAGTACGTATATATTGTGTACTTTTGGCACAAGTTCATACGAATGCTATAGAATTTTAATGTTCAAAAACTTTTAATTAGAAAAACAATATCAGAATAAGATTTTAAAAATAAATAATTGGTTTAATAAATAGAAATTAGTTCACTTTAACAAAATAAATTCAACTTTTTTATTCGTAAAGATGCAGTGAGAGATGACGAAACGTCAATCAAGATAATGAAATAGTTTTGGTTGGGAGGATCTCACAGTGTCAACCCTTAACAACTTGACAGCGTAAAAAACACCGATCAGGTCCAAAATTCTCTTAGAGCGGGGGCTTGTCTCTTCTACGGACTCTAGATGGCACTAGAACTCTAGAAATATCAAAATAGAAAAAAGTAAAACCAGAGGGAGGGGTCGTCAATTTTATAAACTAATACATTCATTTAATAAATCTCTGAGAAGCGATGACAAATAAATCACTGAAAAACAAGAAATATTGATTATTTCAATTTTTATATAAAGTAATAATTTTTATTTTATTTTAGGTAATGGGAATTGTGGTAGTTGAAGTTTGCCACAATACTACAAGGGAAGTTCAAAATACAGCGACGATATGCTACAATTTACTCTCAGATACGGGTATACTATCGGCTAGCAACCTTTTTACTTCAAAAGGTCCTAAGAGAAGAATTGATTTTATTAGCAGAACTTGCAACTAACCAATGCCCTCATTTTTCTGCTGCTGGTTTTTTCAATATTAACTATAGCATGCTGTTGGGATTGCTTGGCACTCTTACTACTTACATTATTGTTCTGATTCAAGTTAACACATAAATAATCCATAAAATAACCATTTGGAGCACCTAGGATAGTTTTCATGATAATCTTTCAACTAAGACCTGCATCAATCTAGAGTTTTTGAATCTAATAGTAATTACAAAAATAATATTGTGTAATAATTTACACTATTATCTATAGTGTCAACTTAGCATGACTAATATTAAAATAAAGAAATATTTATAGTTAAGTATGTTTTGCACTTGGAATGTTTTCGATGAAATGAAAAAAGTACGCACGGATAAGAAAGGATGGAGAGAGGTATAAGCACGGTAAAGATTATTTATTGCCTACTCTTTAACGAAATCTATCGAACAACTGAATAGGTATTATTACTAATATTTATAGGCATTATAAACTACCTCACGAATCCAGCAAATTATTTATTCAAATCCCCCCACAACGTGACCCCAATATAACTTCATTATTTTTTAAAAAATATTTATATAAGAAGTTCATCATCATCATCATCATCATCGTGTAGCTCTACAACCCTGGGTGGGTCTTGGCTGACTTCACAATATCCTTCCATTGCTCCCGATCTAACATGAGTGTTTCTATTTGGTATTCATCAATTCCCATAGTTTTGAGGTCTGCCTTGATGTTATCCCGCCATCTGAGGCGTGGCCTTCCTAGGGGCCTTTTCCCTTCTGGTACCGCTTCCCATGCCATTTTGGTCAATCTGTCACTTGGTTGTCTCTGTACGTGACCTGCCCATCTTAGACGTTGTGATTTAATTTCTTGTATTATGTCTGGGTCTTTGTAAAGCTCTTTTAGTTCGGCGTTTGTTCTGATCCGATATGTGTTCGTGGTGGGGTCGAAAAACGGTCCCAATATCCTTCTCAGCATCTTCCTTTCAAAGCGCCGCAGCCGTTGTTCGTTTATCTTCGTGAGAGTCCATGCCTCGGAGCCGTAGGTTACTATCGGTCTTATGACTGTTTTGTATATTTTAATTTTAGATATTTTCGAAACGTTCTTCGTTCGGAAGACCTTTGCCAGTGCGTATATGCATCGGTTCCCACTTTGGAGGCGGCTTTTATTTCCTCTGTCACATCGTTGTCTTCGGTGATCATGGATCCCAGGTATTTGAAACGTTGGACTCTTTCGAAATTATAATGATCTATTGTGACATTTTGTCCCACTCTGTCTCTGCGTGTTAGCCTATTTACGCACATGTACTTGGTTTTTTCCTCGTTTACCACCAAGCCCATTTTTTCCGTCTCTTTTTCCACTTTTATAAAAGTGTCTTTTATGCTTATCACGCTGTTTCCAATAACGTCTATGTCGTCTGCATACGCTAACAGCAGTCTAGGTCCGTCACCCGTAAACATCTGAATATCCACGTCCGCAAGTCTTATCGCTTTTCAAGGGCAATGTTAAACAAGAGAGGCGAGACGCGTCTCCTGCTTCAAACCGTTTCCGATTGTGAAAGGTTGCGACATAGATTTTCCTATTCTCACTTTTGATTTGGAATCACTTACACACATTTTTGTGAGCTGTATTAGTTTTCTAGGAATACCGAGCTCCGCCATTGCTCCCCACAGTTCGGTCCGATTTATACTGTCGTAGGCTTTCTGGAAATCGACAAACATATGGTGTAGGGCCCTGTCAAACTCCCAACTCTTTTCAAGGAGCTGTCTAATTGTGAACAGCTGGTCGGTGGTTGATTTACCTGGTCTAAAACCCGCCTGGTATTCTCCTATGCTATTTTCTACTAGAGGTGTTATTCTACTTAGTAGGATGTTTGAAAGTATTTTGTACGATGTGTTGATCAGAGATATTCCTCTGTAGTTGGAACAGCTCGATCTATCTCCTTTTTTGTGTATAGGCACTATGATGCTTTCCTTCCATTTTTCTGGTAATTTTTCTGATTTCCAGGTTTTAAGAATTAAGTGGTGTATGTGATTATGCAGGATCAGCCTCAGCTGTTATTCCGTCTGTTCCAGGAGCCTTTGAGTTTTTAAGCTTCTTTATTGCTATTACAACTTCTTGCAGAGTCGGTTCGTCTGTTGGCCAGTCTGCGGTTTGGTAGATCTTTGGTTGGCCCGGATCTGGGCACTCCACGTTCAGCAGATCATTGAAATGTTGTTTCCATATCTGTAATATTTCTTCTATGTCTGATGTAAGGTCCCCATTTGTTTTTTTGAGAAAGGTTTTAGTTTTAGGTTTGAAGCCTGATTTTGTGTTTGATATTTCGGCGTAGAAAGCTTTAACGTGGTTTCCGATTCTATTTTCTTCCATCTCCTTCATTATTCTCTGCTCGTATTCTCTTTTCTTATTTCTTATCAAGTTTCTTGCTCTCCTTCTAGCAGCGGTATATTTTTGTACATTTTCGATTGAGTCTCTTTGTATCATTCTGTTTCTATACATCTGTCTTTCTTTTAGAATCTCTTGGCAATCACTATCCCACCATCCTTTTGTTTTCTTCTTGCCTTCTTTGCCAAGTATTCTATCTGCTGCTTTAACTGTTGCCTCTACAATATTTTTCCATGCACCTTCTACGTCATCTCGCGGTGCGTTTCTCTCGAGGTGCTCTTCTATCGCTTCTTCAAAATTCTTTTAACCTCTTCGTTTTCAGCTTGTCTACATTCCATCGTACGGCTTCGTTTTCATTTTCTTTTCTTGTCTTGTATGTAGATATTCGTATTCTTACTTTGGCTCTCACCAGGATATGGTCAGTGTCTCCGTCCGCGCCTCTGAGACTTCTCACGTCCATTACGTTACTTCCGTGTCTTGCGTCCACTACTATATGGTCGATCTGATTCCTGGTTCTGCCATCGTTAGATCTCCAGGTTTGTTTGTGTATTTGCTTGTGTTCGTACATCGTGGATTTTATTAGCATATTATTCGTTGCTGCTAGGTCTATCAGTCTCATTCCATTTTCACTTGACAGGTCGTGTAAGCTGTGTCTGCCAATCGTTGGTCTAAAATTTTGTTCTTTGCCTATTTTTGCGTTGAAATCTCCGCATATCATCTTCATATCGTGCTTAGGTATTCTTTCTATGGTTTCCTCCAGCAGCTCGTAGAAGGCATCCTTCGTGTCGTCGTTACTTTCTTCGGTTGGTGCATACACCGATAAGAAAGCATAATTATACCACGAGCCTTTGACTCGCAGCCAGCAGATTCTATCATTCACAGGTTCGAAACAAATTACTCTGTCCGCTATACGCTCATTTACAACAAAACCGGTTCCCCGTTCATGTCTGTCGCTATCTCCTCCACTGTAGAACACAATCGATCTTCCAATTTTGGCATTCCCGGTATTTAGCCATCTCATTTCCTGGATTGCTGTAATATCCATTTTATACATCTCCAGTTGTTCTATTGCTTGCTTGGATGCCCCCGTTCTGTGCCAGCTCAAAACATTCCATGTTCCTATATTCAAAGACCGTTTGCGTTGCTGGTGTCGTTTCCGTATTTCCGTCCAATTCCGAGACTTTGTTAGAGTCTTCACAACATATAAAGGTTTTCCGAGGAGAGGTTGTTAGCCCCTCGCTCAACCCTCCTCCTTTATCCGGGCTTGGGACCGGCAGTGGAATCCGATGAGCTACTCAGTCCACCCATCGACTTCCCCAGGCGGAGTTATAATATAAGAAGTTAACCAAATAATTAAAATTTCTTTTTAAAACGACGTGGACATGATTGAAAAGAATATGAAATTTGTATGTTATGTTGGAACTGCGCTTGCGTTGGTTCCTCCATAACTTATCCTTGTTGATAAGTTCCATTATTTTTTTATCAATTTTTTTTTATTAGATTAAGCACATTTCAAGAGCAGTGAAGAATTTGAGGAGGGATTAAAGTGTTGTTTTTGAGATTATAACGGCAAGGGGAACTCTGTATTGGTGCGAGCAGCTACATCAAAGTAGGAGAAGAACCTGTATACTCGGAGAGGGTTTCGACTAGTATAACGCGTGTACCTTCAAGATATTTACCTGGGTAGGCGTGTTATTAGCAACACGCTGAATAGCATAAAAAGGTAAACAAAAATAAGTGGTGACTGCGTAATTTTGATTTCCTACTACACAGTAAACAGAAGAGGCGAGAAACCATACCAAGCAAAAGCAAATGAATAGAGTAAAGGCCAAAGATAGAGGTCGGATAGCTCCCCTTTCGTACTAGAATACATCGAAAAAAAACTAGAAGAGAGTATAAAAGGGGAAGCAGTGGGAACCTCAAAGGAATTTTTAATATTCTAAAAGAGAAAAAAGACAGCCAAGTCACCAGTCAGAAATACATATGTACTGGAACAAAGAAAGAAAATCAGAAAGCATAAAAGAGATAAAAACATGATATCAAAATTGACTGAAGGTGCTAACAGTAATTTCCAAAGCAGCAATAGAGAATTAAAGACAAATTCCAACAATTCGAAACATATAATGCACCAATAACCTTAAATGACCTTACACCACTATTATTCAATTGTAAAAATACAAGTCCAGGTCCAGACGATATCCATATTCTTTTTATAAAAGATTTTCCCCCACCTGCACAAGAAACCATCATAAAACTGTTCAACCTCACATGGGAAAAGCACGACTTTCCCAGCCAATGGCGTAACTCAGTCTTTCTTCCCATTTTAAAACCTGGTAAATACAAAACTGACTTTGATAGCTATAGACTAATCTCTCTAACAAGTTTTCTCTGCAAATTGATGGAAAAGATTGTAAACAAACGTTCTATGGAAGTTTTGGAATCAGAAAACCTTTTGAAAAACCGTTCAACCATCGGCAATATAGAAAGTGACATCTTAAATAGCTTTGCTAAAGGTGAAAAGTATTGACCAAATTCTTGGTTTTATTAAGAACGCAAATGATCAAACAATCAAAACACTTATACTCAAAACTCTTGTAGATTACAATATTAAAGGCAACATGAATAATAATTTAACTTTAATATTTTGTCCCATTCCTGACGTAAAGTTGATTTAGTGATTCCAAACTTTTGTGAGGTTTTGCACAGGTTCTGGCCTCTAAAATTGAGTATATGGGGTAATCCCTTGGGTTGAGATCTGGTGAGTTTGGAGGCCATTCAGTGGAACTGATAAACTCAGGAAAATTGATTCGGCACCACTATTGCGTAGTTTTTGCCCTGTGGATAGGTGCAGTCTCTTTAAATGTCCAATGTTGGTCACCAAAGTGCTGTTGGGTCCACGGAAGAACTACAGCCTCTAAAATATCTCGGTGGTAGATTACCTTGTTAATTTTTAGTCCTTCTTCCACAAAAACTAAAGGTGTTTTACTGGTAGCAGAAATACTGCACCAAACCATGACAGACTTGAGGTATTGGCGATAAACAACGATGGCAGAAGATGCGGGTGCTTCTTCAGACCAACACTTATTATTTTGACGGTTGTGAAGTTGTTCAATAGTAAACATTTTTTCATCAGTAAAAACGAAATTTTCTCATTTTTGAGCAGCGGTGCAATATAGAAGAGCACGGCATCGTTGAAGGCGTACTCGCTTGTTTTCATTAGTTTGCATTTGGGCTTTTCGCAGCTTATAAGGCTTCTTCTTCATTTTACTCATTTGTACACCTGTTTTTTCAAATCTCAGAATTTAAAGAACG
Organism: Lycocerus yunnanus; assembly: GCA_036346125.1. Classification (NCBI taxonomy): domain Eukaryota; kingdom Metazoa; phylum Arthropoda; class Insecta; order Coleoptera; family Cantharidae; genus Lycocerus; species Lycocerus yunnanus. The sequence goes on along the minus strand of JARFIX010000145.1, from coordinate 167,541 downwards.
CCATCAAGTTTGTCTCACAATTCTAATTCAAATGAATCTAAATTTTTGTTAATAACTTGATTACATATTATGAAAACCTTAAAATTGGTGTCATCTAGTAAGCAACATGTTTTTTGCTTTATCTGAAAGCTTGTATTTTGTGACCATAGGGTAGGTTCCACAAGTTTTGTTTAAAATTCATTTACCTATAAAATTAAAAAAACAGCTTTAGAAAATAGATGTGCTTTTCTAAACATCTTCACAAATATTACCTCTAAATTTCATAGCGGTATCTTAAGGAGCTTCTTAAATGACTACAAAAAATGAAATAATCGATGTGTGCCTGAAAAATACTATCTCACAACACTTGTAAATTGTAATTATAAGGTAATTTATAGCAAAATCAATACAGAAAATAACCAAGGAAAAAGTTTTAACTTGTCATATTAGTACATCATTTTTCATTAAATATATTTATAAAATTAAGTTCTACAATTTATTTCACCTATCAATTATTTTTTGTAAGCAAAAATTTCAAAATTACTAGCTTTGTTTCTCTACATTGTAGTAAACAGTATCGTTTTAATTCTGATAGCTGCTCGATTTAATTTCATGACAACAATGAAAAATTCCTATATCGAAAATATAAAACTTGTGTATTGTTTGGGTAGTATTTTTGGCCTAGTTCCTCCACGTAATAAACTCAAATTAATAAATTCTAAGACTTACTCGGTAGTATTAATAATTTTAATATGCATTTTTACTTCAATTTCGATATTCATCACATTTAATAATTTTTTCTTCACAAAGTACAGTTCAATATGTTTTGATATTTTCGAGTAACAATTCCAAACATTATTATTATCAACAGTGTTTTTCTGATGGGGTTTTCCAAAATAAAATTAAGAGAGTTTGATTTGTTAATAACACAGTTTTGGAACATTGATAATACATTGAATAGTGATGAAGCTCTAAAAAAATTTGGACCACTTTACTATATTCTTCAAATCACAATAAGCTATGTAATCATTGTTTTTATAGTCTATTTTGTGATTGTTAGAAAATTAATTACTATAGAAATTTTAATTTTACAAATAGTTGGAAAAGTATCGGTTTTATATTTTATAGTTTCTGTACTTTTAATTTTCAATTACGTTCTTTCAATTAAAGTGCGCTTACAAATAATAAACCAAAATTTAAGTTCTTTAAGGAATAATCACAAAGTAAGCCTTATGTTAGATTTTAGACTAATACACCGTAAATATGAGGCAGTGGCGATAGTTATGCTCCGGGAAGTACCAAAAATTCGGATTTTATTCAATCAGGCTTTGAAAATCTGTGTTATTTTCAATAAAAACTTTGGGTGGACTTTACTTTTTATAGTGTTTTATGTGTTTACTCAAATTTTAGAAATAATTAATTACATTGTTGTGGAGATTTCTAGTAAATCTGAAATAACTTGGAACGATATAGTTCTAACTTGGAGTTTTTGCTTTTCTGTATGTGTAAGTATTAAAATTTTGACAAATTTTTTCTGTTAAAGGTGGTAGGTTCTTAATAAAATATCACAAAGGGGGACGTCAATTTTATCAACTAGTACATTCATTTTATAAATCTGTGAAGAACGATGATAAATAATCACAACAAAACAAGAAATATTGCTTATTTAGAATTGTTATAAAGAATAATGGTTTTTAATTTATTTTAGGTAATGGGAGTTGTGGTAGTTGCAGTTTGCCACAATACTACAAGAGAAGTTCAAAATACAGCAACCATGTGCTACGATTTACTCTCCGAAACGGGTTTACTATCGGCTAGCAACCTTTTACTCCAAAAGGCCCTAAGAGAAGAATTGATTTTATTAGCAGAACTTGCAACTAATCAATGTCCCCATTTTTCTGCTGCTGGTTTTTTTAATATTAATTATGGCATGCTGTTGGGATTGCTTGGCACCCTTACCACTTACAGTATTGTTCTGATTCAAGTTAACACATAAATAATCCATAAAATAACCATTTGGAGCACCTAGAATAGTTTTCATGATAATCTTTCAACTAAGAGCTGCATCAATTTACAGTTTTTTGAATCTAATTGTAATTACAAAAATAATATCATGTAATAATTTACAGTATTATCTATAGTGTCAACTTAGCATAACTAATATCAAAATTAAGAAATTTTAATAATTAAGTATGTTTTGCACTTGGAATGTGTTCGATGAAATGAAAAAAGAACGCACGGATAAGAAAGGATGAAGAGATTTATAATCACAGTAAAAATTATTTATTGCCTACTCATTAACGAAATATATCAAACTGATAAATACTTAATTATACAACTGAATAGGTATTATTACCAATATTCACAGATATTATAAACTACCTCCACGAATCCAGCAAATAATTTATTCAAATCCTTCCACAATACAACCTCAATATGACTTCATTATTTTTCAAAAAAATATTTTTATAAAAATGTGTTAACGAAATAATTAAAATTTCTTCTCAAAGCGACATGAACATGATTGAAAAGAATATGAAATTTGTATGTTATGCTGGAAATGCGCTTGCGTTGGTTCCTCCCAATTGACGATTTTAAATTAAAACACTTCAAGATTTACTCGATAGGATTAAATATTGCAATTGTAATACTTGCTTCGACGTCGTTTTACTTAAAATTATCTTATTTGGATAACATTTCTACAGCAATTGTGCTGGACAGAACTAACTTCCTAGTTCAAATAATTTTAATTGTCGTAAGTATTTATTCAACAGCATTTGTTAATTTAGAAGAATTTCATTTGCTACAAGTACTACTTCAAGAAGTTGATATTAGATTAAACGATAAAGAGGTTTTTACAAAACCCGGCAAGTCTTACTGTATTTTGAAAATTGCAATTTGTGTTTTTGTTGTCATTGATATATCCGATTCTTTAGTCACCTTTAAATTGCAAACTATGGAAATTGCAGTGGGATACCTACTGCAAAAAATTTGGCATTTATACGTTGTAATTGCCGTTTTGTTAATATATAATTACGTTTTTCTAATTGCGATTCGATTAGAAATCATAAATCGCCATTTAAAAGCATTAACGCTAAAAGATAATCTACATACACAGAATCGCTTTGAACTGTTACATTGTATTTCTGTCATGGTACGAATTGATGTACGAATGAAAATAAAAACAATTCGAAAGTTGTTAAACTTGATTTTAAAATTATACGTCGCTTGTAATAAAATTTTAGGGTGGAATTTATTTCTTGCATTTTTTTTTATATTGATGCAAATTTTTCAATTGTTAGAGTTCATTATTTCACTTTTATCAGAAGTTTGTAAAATACGTCACAATTTCGGACTTGATGTAGAACTGGGATTTTTAGTTGCTGCTGTAGTCGTCACCTGTTTTGTAAGGGTAAGTTTCCTCACATTAGTATCAATAGAACATTATTTATTTAATGAATTAGAGGAAATAATAGATGTATATTTATTATTTAAGCTTTAGTTAACTGCAAATTATGTATTTAAGTTTGCAGTACAAATACCGTGGAATGCCTATACACAGCTTCTTGTTACATGTACTGGGCTGTACTGCAAAGTTAAAAGTCAAATTATCTTTCAGGAGCTATCTTGAATTAGGGTATAATTTATAGAAACTACTCAGTGTATTTAAGAACATAATATTTCAGTACTATTTTTGTTTTTTATAGGTAATGGGAATTGTAGTGATTATGATTTGTGACAAAACTACAAAAGAATTCAAGAAAATTACCACGACATGCTATAGTTTGTCGGTCTAGGACAATTAGGCGCAGCCGAATAGGCGCAGCCAAATAGGCGCAGCCGAATAGGCGCAGGACATATAGGCGCGGAGCCGTTTAGGCGCGGGACATATAGGCGCAGAGCCATTTAGGCGCGATGCCATTTAGGCGCAACCCATTTAGGCGCGACCCATTTAGGCGCAGAGACATATAGGCGCAGAGACATATAGGCGCGATCCGTTTAGGCGCAAAGACATTTAGGCGCAATAAAAAATATATTAAATAAAAAAAATAACTTTTTGTGTAAATTCGTTTCTGATGTGGTTGCGCTGTCAAAACCTACTCTCCGCAACCCTGCGCGACCCTCCGGGTCGCTCCGGGGGCTCCGAGCGGTTTTGACACGCGCTTACTTCTAAAACATCCTCAAGTAGCTCCAACTCGAAAAGTTTGGAAGTTGACGCAACTGATCTCAGAGTCAATCCAGGCACAGCATACGTGCCGTCTAATCGCCGCCGTTGAATCACCGGTGCAATTTTTACGGTTCTTTTTTCGTCACTTAGCAAATATATCTATGGTTTTAATAAGTTAGTGAACCTATTATATTATTGCATAATAAATAATACTAATATAATGAATAAGAACATAAATAAAAAAAATACTGTAATGACGTTGCGACTAAGCGGATCGCGCCTATATGTCTCGGCGCCTAAATAGGCCGCGCCTAAATGGGTCGCGCCTATATGGGTTGCGCCTAAATGGCATCGCGCCTAAACGGCTCTGCGCCTATATGTCCCGCGCCTAAATGGTTTTGCGCCTATATGTCTCGCGCCTAAATGGCTCTGCGCCTATATGTCTTGCTCCTATTCGGCCGCGCCTATTCGGCCGCGCCTATTCGGCTGCGCCTAATTGTCCGGGTCCGATAGTTTGTTATCTGAAATACCGTCTGTTTCTAACATTTATGAAGACAAAAATTTAAAGAAGGAATTAATTTTATTAACTACATGTGCAACTAACCAATGCCCACATTTCTGCGCTGTTGGATTGTTTAATGTTAATCAAATAATGCTTATGGGGTTTTTTAGTATTATTATTACTTACACTATTGTACTCACACAGATTAATAAAGGTTGTTGATAAGTTCCATTATTTATTTATTAAATTAAGCATATTTCAAGAGCAGTAAAGTATTTGAGGACCGATTAAAGTGTTGTTTTTGAGATTATAACGGTGAAGGGAACTATGTATTGATGCGAGCAGAGACATCAAAGCACGAGAAGAACATGTATACGTGGAGAGGCTTTCGACTGACTTTTTTTTCGACGCTTTTACAGAGCATAATGTAACATGTGTACCTTCGAGATATTTAACCGGGTAGGCGTGTAGTTAGCAATACGCTGACCAGAAATAAGAAAGGTAAACAAGAACAAGTTGTGAACTGTGTAATTTGGATTGCCTAGTAAACAGGAGAGGCGAGAATTCATACCAGGCACAAGCAAATGAATGGTAGTAAAGACTAAAGAAAGAGGTCAAATAGCTCCCTTTTCGTACTAGAATACATCGAGAGAAAAAGAGAATAGAGTAAAAAAGGGAAAGCAGTGGTAATCTTTTTGTTTTATTATAACTGTTGTGTCCGAGTGGTTTTAACGTAATAATTACACAGTTATAATTAGTATAAAAGTTTTTATTCTCGTAAAATTTCATAGCACACTACTTAGCAGAACGTCTGCTTGTACAACCTTTTTCTTATCCTATCTCATGCGCCCTCTATATACAAAAATGTACATAATAAAAATTAAAGTATATAACAACTCCTCCAAGACTAACAATTACAATTCTAACTAACTTGCAGTCGGTCGATAGGTTTGCGAACTCTAGTAGAACGTCTGACAGTAATTGGTTCATTTGCTAAAGGTATTTCCACTGGTGCATTCGCAGACCCATCTTCACCTTGATTGTCATCAATCATTACTGGTAAATCTTGTGCTTCATCTGCAGTAACAAGAGTATCGGACGTCGAACGCCGTGAAGCACCTGAATTAAATTGTATAGCAGGTACAGAAGAATTAAATGTACGTTGCAGAGGAGTATTTAGACCAATTTGTCTAATTTGATTCAAATGTCGCCTCCAGACTCTCCCGTCATCTAATTTAACTAAATAATGTAATTTCCCCAATCTTTCAATAACTCTGCCAAAAATCCATTTAGCATCATGTAAATAATCACGCACAGAAACTCTAGAATTAATTTTAAATTTACGTACAGAAATGGGCGATTGCATTGTCTCATTTGTATTTTTTGTTTGTAATGGTTTTATCAGATCTAAACGAGTTCTAATTTCACGATTAAACATAAGCATAGCTGGAGAATGTTTTGTAATATTATGAGGCATACGTCTATAATGTAACAACATTTGATTTAATGCCTTATTCCTATCCTTTTTATCAGGTTGTAAGGCCCTGATTGATTGCTTTAAAGTTTGTACGCATCTCTCCGCCAATCCGTTAGTAGCAGGATGATACGGAGCACTTAAACAATGCTTTATTCCATTCAACTGCAAAAAAACGCTTAAACTCGGTTGAAACAAATTGTCTACCGTTATCACTAACTAATGATTCGGGTATACCAAAACGTGAAAATATATCTCTGCAAATTTTAATTGTAGTATTTGTAGTGATATCATTTGTCTCAATAATTTCCGGCCAACGCGAATATGCATCAACTAGTATAAAATAATAAGAACCGTAAAATGGTCCAGCGTAATCTATATGTACGCGCTTGAAAGGTATGTTTTCTTTTTCCCAAGTATGAATTGGAACAGCTATTGGGTTGTTCCTAAATTTATTGCATTGCGAACAATTTTTAGCTAAATCTTCAATATCAGAATCGATAGTTTTCCACCAACAGTAACTACAAGCTAAACCTTTCATTTTTACTATTCCAAAATGTGCAGAATGTAATTCCTCTAAAATACGCTTTTGTAAAGACCTCGGTATCACAACTCGTTGTCCACGTATAATACAACCTTGTTGTAATGAAAACTCATTTTGTTCAATGCCAAATCGTAAATCTTTTTCTAAGCTCTTTCCCGTTTGTAATGCTTGTAACAAGGAATTTAAATGTACGTCTTTCTTAGTCTCCCATGCTAATTCTGAAATGGTAATTGGTAATGTTTCAATTTGATTCATCTGGAAGAGATCTGAATCATCTAAAATAGCAGTCAAACCTTCAGAATTGCTTGGTAACCTAGACAAACTGTCGGCATTGCAATGCAAATCTTTTTTTTTAATTTGAATATTGTAATCTAATGCTTGTAGTAAATAGTAATTTGCATTCGTAACGTAAAAACTGTACGTTTGCAATAAACTCCTTTATTTGGATATTGAATTGAATTTGTATAAAGTTGTATGGCTTCCATACGTCCGTAAAACATGGTAAACCATATAAGTATTGGTAAAATTTACTCTCAATTTATGCTGTAAGCTAAACTTTGTCGTTTTGCATATTTTTGTTGCTTTTAATTTTGACAAAGTTTAACAAGCAAAATTTATAAGGACGTTCATTTCGTCCACGTATAAATGCTTTTATACGTACGCAATGAATGCTTTTAATTTGGTTTTATTCTTAGGTATAGGCGCATTTTGTATTGCATCAACTTTTGATTTCATTTTATGTATACCTTCCTTATTTATAATATAACCGCAATATTCTATTTCATCAGCAAAAAAAGTTGATTTTTCTAAATTAACACGTAAATTATGTCTATGTAACCGTTTCAAAACCACTTCTAATGTACTTAAATGTATCTCATTTGTTTCCCAGGTGATTCTAATATCATCTATAAAAACTTTGGTACCTTCAATACCTTGTAATATGACTTCCATCTGCCGTTGCCAAAGAGATGGAGCCGAAGAAACTCCAAACATTAATCTATTACATTGATATAAACCCTTGTGCGTATTTAAAGTTAGCAAGTGCCTATCCTCAGAAGCAACTTCCATATGTAAGTAAGCCTTACTCAAATCTATCTTGGTGAACTTAACACCACCCGCCATAGACGCGAATAATTCATCAATTGTAGGTAAGGGATGTTCTTCGATTTGTATTACTTGATTTATTGTAACTTTGAAATCACCGCAAATTCGTATTTTATCATTCCGCACTACCGGCACGATTGGCGTAGCCCAATCTGACGAACCAACCTTATATAATATTCCTTGATTAACTAAATTATCAAGTTCTGTCTCTATTTTGACATTAAAGCAAAAGGTACAGTTCGAGCCTTTTATAAAGATTGGCTGAACATTAGGTTTTAAATGCAATTTGGCTTGTACACCTTCTATTTTACCTATTCCCGGTTGAAAAATTTGTTTGTATTTTGAAATTAAATTTTCTACTTAAAACTTTTACTTGTAAAGGAATCTAGTTTGTATACGCTTTCATCCCATAGGTTTAAATTTAATTTGACGTTCCTTTCTCCGGCCTAATAAATGGTATCCTAAGAAACTCAAACATTAATCTATTACATTGATATAAACCCTTGTGCGTATTTAAAGTTAGCAAGTGCCTATCCTCAAGCAACTTCCATATGTAAGTAGCCTTACTCAAATCTATCTTGGTGAACTTAACACCACCCGCCATAGACGCAATAATTATCAATTTAGGTAAGGGATGTTCTTCAAAATTTGTATTACTTGATTTATTGTAAATTTAAATTAAAATTCAAAATTTTAAATCATTCCGCACTACCGGCACGATTGGTAGCCCAACGACGAACCAACCTTAATAATATTCCTTGATTAACTAAATTATCAATTTCGCTCTATTTTCAAAGCAAAAGGTACATTTCGAGCCTTATAAAGATTGGCTGAACATTAGGTTTTCAATCAATTTAGCTGGTAACCTTCTATTTTACCTATCCGTTAAAAATTTGTTTGGAAATTAAATTTCTATGAACCTTCATATTGTAAAGGAAATACAAAATTTTAACCCACCTTAATTAACCGTATCCATCTAATAAAGTCTGTAACATTAAAAATGTAGTGGTAAATGTGTATGGAGAAAGTTTATAAACGTATATAACAGGTTATCACATTTTTACAAAGTATAATTCAAATCGAGAGATGTATTAGATAGCGCGTCAAAATTTGATAAACTTAAATATTTCCAACTTAGAAACAATTGTATAAAGTATAAATTCTAGACTTATAAACTGCCAAAATCTTTAACAGTATTTTAGAATCAAAGAAAAAATAAACTAAAGTTATGTTAAACTCTGATACTAAAAATTATTAAGTAGTCCTATGCCAATATTTAAACGTTATTTTATTAAAATTCAAAAACGAATCTCTGTTTAAAATTAATATTACCTAGAAATTAAATCATAAGGTTCTTTCTATACTATGTATAGAAGCTTAAAACAACTTTGAAAATAGAGGTGTTTTTCTAAATAACTTCATAAATATTCCATCTAAATTTCATAGAGATACAATAAAAAGTTTCTTAAATTATAATTAAAAAGATGGATATGTTCTTGAAAAAAGACTATCTGACAACACTTGTAAGTTGTAATTGTAGAGTAATTTATAATAAAATCGATATAGAAAATAATAACCGGGTAAAGACATTTTAACTTGTTGCATTAGTATATAGGTACATACGTGCATAATGTTTTATTTAATTTATTAATAAATTAAGTTTTACAATTTATTTTACCTATCAATAATCTCTTGCGAGCAAACATTTTTAAAATTACTATTTCTTTGTTTCCCTACATTGTAGTAAGCGCAGTATTGTTCTAGTTTTGATAGCTGCACGATTTACCTTCGTGACAACAATGGAAAATTCATATATCAAAAATATAAAACTTGTGTATTGTTTGGGTAGTATTTTTGGCCTAGTTCCTCCACGTAATAAACTAAAATTAAAAAACTCTAAGACTTATTCGGTGGTATTAATAATTTTAATATGCATTTTACTTCAATTTCGATTTTCTCCCATCAATAATTTTTTATCGTAAATTACAGTTCTATATGTTTTGATATTTTTCGAGTATCAATTTCGAACATTATTGTTATCAATAGTATATTGCTGACTGGGTTTTCCAACATAAAATTAAGAGAGTTTGATTTGTTAAAAATACATTTTCGGGAAATTGATAATACGTTGGGTATTTATAAAGCTCTAAAAAATTGGACCACTTTACTATGTTCTTCAAATCACAATAATCTTTGTAATCATTATGTTTATAATCGATATTGTGATTGTTAATAAAGTAAATACTATAGAAATATTAATTTTACAAGCAGTAGGAAAAATATCGATTTTATATTTTGTTGTTTCAGTATTTTTAATTTACAATTACGTTCTTTCAATTAAACTGCGCTTACAAATAATAAACAAAATTTAAGTTCTTTAAGGAATAATCACAAAGTAAGCCTTATGGTTGATTTTAGACTAATACACCGTAAATATGAGGCAGTAGCGATAGTTATGCTCCGGGAAGTACCAAGAATTCGGATTTTGTTCAATCAGGCTTTGAAAATCTGTGTTATTTTTAATAAAAACTTTGGTTGGACTTTATTTTATATAGTGTTTTATGTGTTTATTCAAATTTTGGAAATAATTAATTACGTTGTTGTGGAGATATCTAATAAATCTGATATAACCTCGAACATAAACAAGTATGGTAATATGGTTCTATCTTGGAGTTTTTGCTTTTCTGTATGTGTAAGTATTAAATATTTAACGAATTTTTACTGTTATAGGTTGTAGGTTTTTACTCGAATATTAATTTACTAGTATCAAACCGCAAGTGATTTGGCACTATCACGAGTATCTCAGTGCTGATTTTCAACTAAGGTCATCGCAAAATACAACCATTGCATAACTGACTAAAGCCAAATTACGCAAAACCGACTTTAGCTAAGCTAATGTTTAAAGAATTTCGATAGTTTTAACAGCGGGTTAGGTATACCAAATTGCATAAACTGTATAAATATGTGATAAACGTGTTTATATACATAGTGACCAGCAAAACTGTTCATAAAAATCTAGTATTCTTTAAATTTGTTTAAAACTTTACCAAAAACAAAAAAGTTTGCTGAAATATATTTTATTATAAATTAAAACACAATAAAACTACCTAAACTTGAAAAACATCCAAACAATTCAAATAAGAATAATAAAAAACATATTGTTGAAAATTATTATGAACAGTATTGCGACTGATCATAAATTTATAATTTAAACAACCTTTTAGTACTTTGTATGACCTCCTTTGGTTTTAATCACTAATTGCATCCTTTTGGCATACTAGTAATTAAATTATTCAAAATTTGAGAATCAATCTTACTCCACTCATTATTTGTTATGGTCCATAACTCATCGACATTTTGGGCTGATTCTTTGCGGTTAAAATTCTTTTTAACTATACACCAAAGATTCTCGATTGGATTTAAATCGGGGACTGCGGCGGCCACTCCATCACTTTAACATTATTATCAGCAAACCATTTTTAGTAATTTTAGCCGAATGTTTAGGGTCGTTGTCTTGCATAAATATGGTATCACCTACTGCACAACCAAATTTAGCAAGGCTTGGTAAATATGAGTCTTCTAAAATGTCAATGTAATCGGTTGCTTTCATAATTCCATTAATTTTTCTTAATATTCCTACCCTATCCCCTGAAACAACCCCAAACCATCATAGAGCCTCCACCAAATTTTAATGTTTCTTTCTGTAGGGCCTACATTTTTATCATACCATGACCAAACACGGCCATCTGATCCCATTCGATTAATCTGACCATGTAACCAACCGCCAGTCATCTACAGTCCAATTAATATGGTCTTTTGCGAATTTTAAACGCTTTTTTTATGTACTTCGCTTAATAAAGGTTTTCTTATTTTAGTTTTAGCTTTCATACCAACTTCCTTTAAACATCTACGAACGGTATCATTAGAGACATTAATTTTTAAGTTGTCTCTGATAGTATTATTGGCCTCTACGGCGTTTTCTGCAGCTCAGACACTATTAACTTGCGAATAATTCTTTTGTTTGAGACGAAAGCTTCTGCGGTCGTCCTCCTCTGTTAATTTCTGTGGTAATTTTAAATTTCTTTCTTAATTTTGTAACAAGGCCTATTGAAACCGCATGTTTGCTTGCAATTTCTCTTACTGAAATACCTGTTTTAATAGATTCAGCGATCTTCTTTTTTAAATCTTCCTTAATACGAATAGGCATTTTTATTTTCTATATTAAATGAAAAATTGATCAAGAATACTTAAGTTATAATTAAGTTAGCACTTACTCAGTACAAATAAAATAAAATAATAACGGTTAAACTTTCGTTTCACAGCAAATAAAATTACTTTCTTGACACTCGCAAAACTGTTCACTTCGAACGTCACCTTAGCAATGTGATAATAATATAATAAAACTGTTGTTTTGCAAAATAGTATAAGTTATCAGTGCGTCATGCATTACTTCTCATATGATCAAATGTGGGATGTAGATTTTATACATATTTCCGGTAATATTATATTTATAGCAAAAATTTACTTATTGTGAACAGTTTGCTTGTCACGTATATACCTGATTCGTTGTTAAAACGACTAAAACTCGTCATAGAAATTTGTTCAACTTTGCTTAAGGAAGCACAAGTGCAGAATTTTGGTTGGTTAATATAAAACCGTTAAGCACAAAAACAAATTGTAGATTTACGTAGTACGTATATATTGTGTACTTTTGGCACAAGGTCATACGAATGCTATAGAATTTTAATGTTCAAAAACTTTTAATTAGAAAAACAATATCAGAATAAAATTTTAAAATAAGTAGTTGGTTTAATAAATAGAAATTAGTTCACTTTAACAAAATAAATTCAACTTTTTATTCGTAAAGATGCAGTGAGAGATGACGAAACGTCAATCAAGATAATGAAATAGTTTTGCTTGGGAGGATCTTACAGTGTCAACCCTTAACAACTTGAATGCGTAAAAAACACCGATCAGGTCCAAAATTCTCTTAGAGCGGGGGCTTGTCTCTTCTACGGACTCTAGATGGCACTAGAACTCTAGAAATATCAAAATAGAAGATTGTAAACCCAGGGGGGGGTCGTCAATTTTATAAACTAATACATTTATTTAATAAATCTCTGAGAAGCGATGACAAATAAATCACTGAAAAACAAGAAATATTGATTATTTCAATTTTTATATAGAATATTAATTTTTATTTTATTTTAGGTAATGGGAATTGTGGTAGTTGAAGTTTGCCACAATACTACAAGGGAAGTTCAAAATACAGCGACGATATGCTACAATTTACTCGGATACGGGTATACTATCGGCTAGCAACCTTTTACTTCAAAAGGTCCTAAGAGAAGAATTGATTTTGTTAGCAGAACTTGCAACTAACCAATGCCCTCATTTTTCTGCTGCTGGTTTTTTCAATATTAACTATAGTATGCTGTTGGGATTGCTTGGCACTCTTACCACTTACATTATTGTTCTGATTCAAGTTAACACATAAATAATCCATAAAATAACCATTTGGAGCACCTAGAATAGTTTTCATGATAAACTTTCAACTAAGAGCTGCATCAATCTAGAGTTTTTGAATCTAATAGTAATTACAAAAATAATATTATGTAATAATTTACACTATTATCTATAGTGTCAACTTAGCATGACTAATATTAAAATAAAGAAATCTTTATAGTTAAGTATGTTTTGCACTTGGAATGTTTTCGATGAAATAAAAAAATACGGACGGATAAGAAAAGATGGAAAGAGGTTTAATCACAGTAAAAATTATTTATTACCTACTCGTTAACGAAATCTATCGAACTGATAAATACTTAATTATACAACTGAATAGGTATTATTACTAATATTTATAGGTATGAACAATAGGTGAGAATAAACTGGAAAGATGCAAGAAGTACGGAAAATCCGCCAATACCATTATCAAGAATATATCAGAAATAGGTGTTGTAACAAAGAAAAATGTCGAAGACTTTCTCAGAAAACAAATTCAGGCAGAGGTTAATGTAATGGACGCCTTTATGATAGGCAAGCACCTGGTAAACGGGTAATGGTCGTAAAAGTACGTGATCGAAACCAGAAGGCATTAGTAATTACGTATGTAGAAACAAAAGCAAATTGAAGGGGACTCATGTCCGGTTGCACCACTTTTGGCTTAAGTAAAACTTAAGCTTTCTTTGACAGCGCCAAATTTAATATTACAGAAATTTAAAAACCTTTAATTAATTTTCCCGTTTGCATCGCACTATTTAAGAAAAACTAAAGTTTCACAAAGTCGCACCCGCTAATAAAAACATTTGAATTCTACAATAATAAAGCAAAAAATTTATGGTTCTTAAAATAAATAAATTATTCTTACGTCAAAATATACTGTAGTCGTTCGTGAAGACGAGCTAAATATGAGTACTTAAAAACTTATATTTAAACACTATACTTAAGGTGGATGTGGAACAAACTTGAACAAAATTTAATAATTACTGTTTGAAGCGTTGTTTAAAATAAAAGATTATAAAATTTAGAATACACGTGGCTTTGGCTATAGTGGTGAGTATTATCTCGACTATATAAATATTCTATAATTTTTAAATAATATAATTAATTAATATTAATTTCGTTCTGACAGCTTGACTAGTTCATGTTACTTAGCAAAAATTATTTATAGACCTTTAATTAATTTAGTACCTACGCGTTGAAGGATATGTTAATTACATAAAACATCAATTGTCCGAATCATGAATACATAATTCTGTAGGCATACCCTACCAACCACTTAAAACAATAACAAATATTAACAACTTTACAAAAATATCATCAATGACTAAATTTTTAACAAAACCTCTAAATTCACAAACCAGCGCAGTACAAAACCAACATAACCAAAATATTTCTTTTGCAAGTGTGGTTAAACGGTAAACATATATAATTTACCCAAAAAAGATCAAGCAATTATACTAAATGCAATAGAAGGATTAATAATAAAAGAGATATTAGCGAAATAGAAAAACTAACCCAGCCAAAAAATAGTTTAGCCGCATCACGAATTTCAAATAACCGAATCTGTATTTATTTGAATAACAAATTACAAGTGGATCAATTATTAGAAGCATACCAATCTGTATGCATTAACGGTACTGGAATAAATATACGCAGATTAATTACCCCATCACAAAAACTGATTATTTCTGGTATTCCTCCCATAATTACAAATGAAATTCTCGAATCAACATTAAACAACATTAGATTGAAAACAGTTTCATCCATTTACTTTATGAATGCAGGAATACACGAACCCGAGTTTAGTCATATATATGTTTTAGAAGATTTGTATAATTACCTCTCTACAGAAACATTACTCATTTCCCAAATCTTATTAAATGTTTTAAATGTGCCAAAACAACATATATCATCAAAATGCCATCACATCCACCAGATATCACTGTAGTTGCAGACGTTCATTATCAGCCAGAATATTGTAATATATAAACATACAAACAGTAGTTCACATCGAATAAAGTATTGAAACTCCAGCTAAAGTAATCTCCACCCTACCTCTATCCGATAATCATTTCCAAAGCTCTTTTCAGACATGGAAACAGAAAATATTAAACAAAACTTAAAAAGATCTTTCTCCGAAGCTCAACCAGAACCAATTCTTATATTAGAAAATAATTCACAACAAGAAGAACTTCTGAAATTGAAAACTCATTAGTAGAACCTAAATCCACTATAAATAAAAGAAAAATAAAAAAAAGGATAACCCAATTAGAAAAAGCATACCCACATTAGAAAACAAACCAAATACTTTAATATAGACAAATTAAAGCAAATACTACTAGAAATTCCACTGTCAAAATCACCACTAGAAACATTAAAAAAAAATTACTAGATTAGATTTAGAATCTATTATGAACACACTGATAAATTTATCGACACAAACTAAAAATCGTGCTTTAAAAATTCGCTAACTAAGACACAAACACTATTTCCCAAGCACTGAACTGCAAAGATGATCAAGACATAATCTCACTGGATGTAATGATACCATTAGATACCAGCCTAACCAATTAACAATTTTTTTCTCTTTTTGTAAAAGAGAAATTACACTACAGAAATCACAATTAAAAAATTACAATTTGTAATATAGAAAAGAACGATATAACAACATTAATTTCCCAATTACCTCAACCCTTCATTTTACTAGGAGATTTTAATGCTAATAATCATCTGAGGAGAGGTAATCAAACTTTTAGCAGAGGACACTTAATTGAAAGTATTTTAAATAATTGTAATATTAATATTTTAAACGATGGCCAAAATATACATTTTAATTTTTCAACAAAAAACATGTCAGCAATCGATCTATCAATCACCCAACCTCAACTCAAACCATACTTAGAATGGACTGTACTTTTTGAGCTGTATAACAGCAACCACTTTTCTATCTGTATAGAAAACTATCAACCAACCTTACGATTGTAATAGTTTTTCACCTAAATGGAATATTGATAAAGCAGACTAGAATTTATATAGAATTACAATTATTAATAATGACTTTACTTTTACTGACAACCTACACATTGCAACTATGTTAAATTGCTCTCAGGCAAAATAATATCAGTCGCAACAAAATGCGTACCAAAGAAAGGCATAACAAAATATAAATTCCAAGTTCCATGGCGGAACAAACTGGAAAAAGCAATAAAAGAGAAAAAATCTGCATTATACAAATACAAAAATTCAAATCATTAGAAAATCTTGTCAAGTTTAAGAAACTTCGAGCAGTTCCTAACAGAAGTATTAAAGAAGCTAAACGCACATCTTGGATAAATATATTAAAAGTATAAATACCTCAACATCAACCAAAGAAATGTGGAATAAAATTAAGGCCATTAAAGGTATAGAAAACAATTTTTATATTGCTGCCTTAAAATCCTCATCAAATCAACTAATAACGACACAAAGTGAAATAGCAAATATCTTAGGCACGCTTTTCTGCAGTAAATTTAGTTCAAAAAATATAATCCAAATTTTTAATAAATATGCAACACTTTGATTTTGATGATTTATAAATAAATTTCAACAATTCGAAAACATATAATGCATCAATAACCTTAAATGACCTTACGCCACTATTATCCAATTGTAAAAATACAAGTCCAGGTCCAGACGATATCCATATTCTTTTATAAAAATCTCCCCACCTGCACAAGAAACCAGCATAAAACTGTTCAACCTCGTATGGGAAAAGCACGACTTTCCCAGCCAATGGCGTAACTCAGTCTTTCTTCCCATTTTAAAACCTGGTAAATACAAAACTGACTTTGATAGCTATAGACTAATCTCTCTAACAAGTTTTCTCTGCAAATTGATGGAAAAGATTGTAAACGAAAGTTTGATAGAAGTTTTGAAACCAAAAAACCTTTTTGAACTACACCAGTGCGGCTTCAGAAAAAACCGTTCAACCATCGACAATATAGAAAGTGACATCTTAAATAACTTTGCTAAAGGTGAAAAAGTATTGACCGTATTATTGGTTTTATTAAGAACGCAAATGATCGAACAATCACAACACTTATACTCAAAACTCTTGTAGATTACAATATTAAAGACAACATGAATAATAATTTAACTTTAATATTTTGTCCCAATCCTGACGTAAAAGTTGATTTAGTGATTCCAAACTTTTGTGAGGTTTTGCACAGGCTTTGGTCTCTAAAATTGAGTATATGGGGTAATCCCTTGGGTTGAGATCTGGTGAGTTTGGAGGCCATTCAGCGGAACTGATAAACTCAGGAAAATTGATTCAGCACAACTCTTGCGTTTTCGCCTTGTGGATTGGTGCAGTCTTTTAAATGTCCAATGTTGGTCACCAAAGTGCTGTTGGGTCCACGGAAGAACTACAGCCTCTAGCGATATCTTAAGGAGCTTCTTAAATGACTACAAAAATGAAATAATCGATGTGTGCCTGAAAAATACTATCTCACAACACTTATAAATTGTAATTATAAAGTAATTTACAGCAAAATCAATACAGAAAATAATAACCAAGAAAAAAGTTTTAACTTGTCATATTAGTACATCATTTTTCATTGAATATATTTATAAAATTAAGTTCTACAATTTATTTCACCTATCAATAATTTTTTGTAAGCAAAAAATTTCAAAATTACTAGCTTTGTTTCTCTACATTGTAGTAAACAGTATCGTTTTAATTCTGATAGCTGCTCGATTTAATTTCATGACAACAATGAAAAAATTCCTATATCGAAAATATAAAACTTGTGTATTGTTTGGGTAGTATTTTTGGCCTAGTTCCTCCACGTAATAAACTCAAATTAATAAATTCTAAGACTTACTCGGTAGTATTAATAATTTTAATATGCATTTTTACTTCAATTTCGATTTTCATCACATTTAATGATTTTTCCATCACAAAGTACAGTTCTATATGTTTTGATATTTTTCGAGTAACAATTTCAACCATTATTATTATCAACAGTGTTTTTCTGATGGGGTTTTCCAAAATAAAATTAAGAGAGTTTGATTTGTTAATAACACAGTTTTGGAACATTGATAATACATTGAATAGTGATGAAGCTCTAAAAAAATTTGGACCACTTTACTATATTCTTCAAATCGCAATAAGCTATCTAATCATTGGTTTTATAGTCTATTTTGTGATTGTTAGAAAATTAATTACTATAGAAATTTTAATTTTACAAATAGTTGGAAAAGTATCGGTTTTATATTTTATAGTTTCTGTACTTTTAATTTTCAATTACGTTCTTTCAATTAAAGTGCGCTTACAAATAATAAACCAAAATTTAAGTTCTTTAACGAATAATCACAAAGTAAGCCTTATGTTTGATTTTAGACTAATACACCGTAAATACGAAGCAGTAGCGATAGTTTTGCTCCGGGAAGTACCAAAAATTCGGATTTTATTCAATCAGGCTTTGAAAATCTGTGTTATTTTTAATAAAAAACTTTGGGTGGACTTTACTTTTTATAGTGTTTCATGTGTTTACTCAAATTTTAGAAATAATTAATTACTTTGTTGTGGAGATGTCTAGTATATCTGAAATAACTTGGAACGATTTAGTTCTAATTTGGAGTTTTTGCTTTTCTGTATGTGTAAGTATTAAATTTTTAACGAATTTTTGCTGTTAAAGGTCGTAGGTTTTTAATAAAATATCACGGGTATCTCAGTACGGATTTTCAACTAACGTCATCCCAAAATGCAACCATTGCACAATTATTGACTAAGGGCAAGTTACGCAACAAGAGCTTAAACTGAGTTTAGCTAAACTCAAGTTTAAGAAATTTCGATAGTTTTAACAGCGGATCAGGTGCACCAAAGCGCATAAATGATATTAAATATGTGATAAATGTGTCTTAGTATACCTGATCCGCTGTTAAAACGATTAAAACTCAAATTTTAAAAAATGATTATTTTAATTTGAATCTCATTTTCAACATTTTAGTAACTGATTTGGTAAAAAAAGAAAGATCAGAAATATTTTAATGATCTGAGTAAATCGTAAGCTAAAACTAAGCAAATAATGCTTAACTTCAGAAAATATTTTTCTTAATTAGAATCTTATTTTCCATATTTTGATAAATGATTTACTAGAAAAAAGAACTATTTTCTTAAAATAAGAGTTTATTTCTTATTTATTTAAACAGTGTCTTCTTAAATTAGGTATGTTGTGTATACTAATTTTATTAACTACCACCTTTTCTTGTTTTCGGAAACATTTACTCAAATTAAATATTATTTTAAAAATTCATAGGTATATTGTTTACGCTTGAATTTAGTACGGCTCCGTTGTCCCAAGTTCAAGGCCAACTTTTGAACTTGGTTGAACAACGATTGTACACCGGGCCTAAATATTTTTAAGGTCGAGCTGTGCAATCGTGAGTTTCGCTGTTTTAGTTATATTTTGAAAACAGTAAGTTAACTTGAACTTGGTTTAACTCACCATTAATATTTCTTGCATGTACACACCACAAAACCTGCGCAGCGTTCTTTTTTATTCAAGTGACAGGAAAAACTCAAAATTTCTATAATTTATGTTATCTATAATAATCACACTTTTCCAAATAATTGATTGTTTTTTTGAAAACAATCTTGTTTAGCACGAAAAATAATTGCAGATTTACGTAGTACGTACATATATAATGTGTACTTTTGGCATAGGCACTTTAGGCAAATTTTAATAAAATTATCAAAAACTTTTAATTAGGAAAACAATTTCAAAAAACAAACAAAAAAAAACAAAAGACCGATCTGATCAAAATTCTCCTAAAATGGAGCTTGATCCTCCACCGACTCCAGATGATACTAGAACTCAAAAAATACCAAAATAAAAAAATTAAAATCAGGGGGGACGTCAATTTTATAAACTGGTACATTAATTTAATAAATCTATGAAGAACGATGATAAATAATCACAACAAAACAAGAAATATTGCTTTTTAGAATTTTTATAAAGAATAATGGTTTTAATTTATTTTAGGTAATGGAGTTGTGGTAGTTACAGTTTGCCACAATACAACAAGAGAAGTTCAAAATACAGCAACCATATGCTACAATTTACTCTCCGAAACGGGTATACTATCGGCTAGCAACCTTTTACTCCAAAAGGCCCTAAGAGAAGAATTGATTTTATTAGCAGAACTTGCAACTAATCAATGTCCCCATTTTTCTGCTGCTGGTTTTTTTAATATTAATTATGGCATGCTGTTGGGATTGCTTGGCACCCTTACCACTTACAGTATTGTTCTGATTCAAGTTAACACATAAATGATCCATAAAATAACCATTTGGAGCACCTAGAATAGTTTTCATGATAATCTTTCAACTATAAGAGCTGCATCAATTTAGAGTTTTTAATTCTAACAGTAATTACATAATAGTAATAATTTACGCTATTATCTATAGTGTTAACTTAGCATGACTAATATCAAAATTAAGAAATTTAAATAATTAAGTATGTTTTGCACTTGGAATGTTTTCGATGAAATGAAAAAAGTACGCACGGATAAGAAAGGATGGAGAGAGGTATAATCACAGTAAAGATTATTTATTGCCTACTTATTAACGAAATATATCAAACTGATAAATATTTAATTATACAACCGAATAGGTATTATTACCAATATTTACAGATATTATAAACTACCTCCACTAATCCAGCAAATAATTTATTCAAATCCTCCTACAACGTGACCTCAATACGACTTTTATTTTTCAAAAAAATATTTTTAAAAAAAGGTGTCAACAAAATAATTAAAATTTCTTTTCAAAGCGACATGGACATGATTGAAAAGAATATAAATTTGTATGTTATGCTGCAAATGCGCTTGCGTTGGTTCCTCCAATTGACGATTTTAAATTAAAACACTTCAAGATTTACTCGATAGGATTAAATATTGCAATTGTAATACTTGCTTCGACGTCGTTTTACTTAAAATTATCTTATTTAGATAACATTTCTACAGCAATTGTGCTGGACAGAACTAACTTCATAGTTCAAATAATTTTAATTGTTGTAAGTATTTATTCAACAGCATTTGTTAATTTAGGAGAATTTCATTTGCTACAAGTACTACTTCAAGAAGTTGATATTAGATTAAACGATAAAGAGGTTTTTACAAAACCCGGCAAGTCTTACTGTATTTTGAAAATTGCAATTTGTGTTTTTGTAGTCATTGATATATCCGATTCTTTAGTTACCTTTAAATTGCAAACTATGGAAATTGCAGTGGGATACCTACTACAAAAAATTTGGCATTTCTACGTTGTAATTGCCGTTTTGTTAATATATAATTACGTTTTTCTAATTGCGGTTCGATTAGAAATCATAAATCGCCATTTAAAAGCATTAACGGTAAAGATAATCTACATACACAGAATCGCTTTGAACATTGTATTTCTGTCGTGGTACGAATTGATGTACGAATGAAAATAAAAACAATGCGAAAGTTGATAAACTTGATTTTAAAATTATATGTCGCTTGTAATAAAATTATAGGGTGGAATTTATTTCTTGCATTTTTTTTATATTGATGCAAATTTTCAATTGTTAGAGTTCATTATTTCACTTTTATAGAAGTTTGTAAAATACGTCACAATTTCGGATTTGATGCAGAACTGGGATTTTAGTTGCTGCTGTAGTCGTCACCTGTTTTGTCTGGGTAAGTCTCTCACATTATAATCAATTGAACATTATTTATTTAATGAATTAGAGAAAATGGTAGATGTATAGTTATTATTTAACCTTTAGTTAACTACGAATTATGTTTTTAACTTTGCAGTACAAATACCGTGGAATGCCCATACAAAGCTTCTTGTTACATGTACTGGGCTGTACTCAAAGTTAAAAGTCACATTATCTTTCTAGCTATTAGCTATCTATTAGCTATCTATCTATCTATTAGCTATCTTAAATTAGGGTAAAATTTATAGATACTACACAGTATATTTAAGAATACAGCATTGTACTAAAATTTTTGTTTTTTGTAGATAATAGGAATTGTAGTGATTATGATTTGTGACAAAACTACAAAAGAATTCAGAAAAATTAGTACGACATGCTATAGTTTGTTATCTGAAATACCGTCTGTTTCTAACATTTCTGAAGACAAAAATTTAAAGAAGGAATTAATTTTATTAACTACATGTGCAACTAATGAATGCGCACATTTCTGCGCTGTTGGATTGTTTAATGTTGATCAAAATATGCTTGTGGGGTTTTTTAGTATTATTATTACTTACACTATTGTACTCACACAGATTAATAAAGGTTGTTGATAAGTTCCATTATTTTTTATTAGATTAAGCATATTTCAAGAGCAGTAAAGTATTTGAGGAGCGATTAAAGTGTTGTTTTTGAGATTATAACGGTGAAGGGAACTATCTATTAGTGCGAGCAGGGACATCAAAGCACGAGAAGAACATGTATACGTGGAGGCTTTCGACTGTTTTTTTTCTACGCTTTTACAGAGCGTAATAATGTGAATCTTCGAGATATTTAACCGGGTAGGCGTGTTGTTAGCAATACTTCTTCTTCTTACTTTTAGGCTAGGGTGCTCCTGTTTGCCTTGACCTCGGACTATCTTCTATCGAAGGGGAGAACCAGCTTTGGGCCCATCGTTTGGGCGGTCGTCCCAGAAGCCTTTTACCCGGAGGTCGTCCATCTCTAGACGCCCGTGTTAGTTTATCTTCGCCCATTCTGCTGACATGCTCGTTCCACTCTTTTCTCCTGGTTTTCATCCACTTCACGACGTCTTGTACGTTAGTCCTGTCTCTAACGTTTTCATTGGATTGCATGTCTGTCCACTTTATCCCAAGTATTCCTCGTAGTATTTTTATTTCTGTTGTTCGTATTTTTTGTTTTGTTCTTTTCGTATCGGCTCTTGTCTCTCCCGCGTAGGTTAGAACAGGTCTCACTATAGTTTTGTACAGCCTGATTTTGCATTCTTGACGCATATATCTGTTCTGCCATATGCTGTGGCTGAGACATCCAGCAATCTGGGCTGCTTTAGTTACTTGTGAGTCTACTTCTTCGTTTAGGTCTCTAGACGCAGTTATTTCGGCTCCCAAGTATGTAAACCTCATGACTTGTTCTATCACAGCGCCCTCCAATTCCAGTTTACAGCGGGTTGGCAACTTTGATATTACCATCGTCTTAGTTTTGGTTGCAGAGATTTCCATATTAAGTTGTTTTGCAGTGATGTTAAATTGGTGTAGCAGTCTTTGCAGGTCGTCTTCATTGTCAGCTATAAGTGCTGCGTCATCCGCATAGCATATGATGTTGATTTTTTTTTTACCTATTCTATACCCATTGAGTTCTCTCACACTTACAATTATTTTGTTCATTATCAAATTAAATAATAACGGGCTTAAGGAATCTCCTTGTCTTATTCCAGCTGTTATCGGTATTGGCGCTGTTAGTCCTTTGTCGGTTATAACCATTGTGCTGTTGTCTGTGTTAATGTCATATATGATGTTAATGAGATTTTGATTTACATTTTGTTCTTTTAAGATTTTAATTATATCATTTTTCCTGATTTTATCAAATGCCTTTTTCAGGTCTACAAAACAGATATACGCTGGCAGGTTGTATTCTATTGCCTTTTCCGTGATTTGTCGTAGTATAAAAATGGCATCTACTGTGCCCCTGTTTTTCGAAATCCTTGTTGCTCATCGGCGATGTCTATCTGGTTTTCTAGTTTTTCTTTTATATTGTACGTGAACAGTTTGAGGGTAGTGTTTAAGAGGGTAATTCCTCGGTAATTGTCAGGGTCTTTCTTGTTTCCTTTTTTGAATATAGGTATCGTATGGTTTACTCGCCACTCATTTGGGACTTTTCCTTCTTGCATTATAGTGTTAAATAGTAGATGCAGTTCTTGGAGTAGAGCATCTCCACCATACTTGAGCATTTCGTTGTATATTCCGTCAGGACCAGGTGTTTTACGGTTCTTTAAGTATTTCATGCTGCTTTGTAGTTCATCTGTTGTTATTGCTATAGGTTGACCGATTATATTACAGTTCTCTATAAACTCTCTTTCCCCACCACTGTTATATAGTTCACTAAAGTATTTAGACCATTGTTGTTCGTTTATATTGCAGATTCTTATACATTCACTGGTTTCCTGTCGCAGTTTCCTTATTGTTTTCCAGACTTTTCTCTGGGCACCATAGAAGTCAAATTCCATGCTTTTTGTGAACCGTTCCCAGTATTCTTCCTTGATATTTTCCATTTCACGTTTTGTTCTATTTCTAGTGTTCACGTATTCCAGGCGACTACTTTCTGTTTGTTCGGCTTTATATTTGAGAAACGCTCGCTTCTTTTCCTGCGCCAACACCTTCACTCTTTCATCGAACCATGGGGTCGCGTTACCAGTCCCATTTGCTTTGGTCTTTCTTTTTCCAAGTGCTTCCTCACCCGCCGTCATGATGTTTGTTTTCAATGTCTTCCACATTCCATCCACTGTTTGGGTTTTTGTTAAAGGATAGTTTTTTATACTAATATTTAGTCTGTTTTGATACAGAGTTTTTATGCTTTCTTGCTCCATGCTTTCGATGTTAATTTTTTCAATTATAAGTGGATTTCGTCGTTTAACTTTGATTTCTAGGTTGAGTTTGCATAGTACCAGGCCATGATCCGATATGCAATTAGCAGAAGTAAGGGTGCGGACATCTATTATGTTTCGAGGGTGTATAGCTCTGTTTGTTAATATGTAATCTATTACGGAATTCTGACCCCTTGTGTTTGCCCATGTGATTTTTTGTTGTACAGGGTGGTCAAAGAAAGTATTGTTAATTCTGAGTTCATTTATTGCACAGAACTGTATTAAGTCCTCCCCACTTTCGTTCACTGTTTGCTCGTTGAATCTTTGTTTGATTCCATTAATAGGTATATCGCCGACTCGTGCGTTAAGGTCTCCCAGGACAGTAGTTTTGTCTGCTGTAGGAATCGAATTCATCACATCTTGGAGGCGTTCATAGAATTCCTGTTTTTCTTGCTTACTTTTATTTACATCTGGAGCATACACTGATATTAGATGCAGTACTGTTTTGCCAAGGTCAAGTGTAACATGGATTATCCTTTCATTAATATACTTGGTGTCGACTAAGTTGTTAATGAGCTTTTTATGTATTAGCATTCCAACACCTGCATGTGCTCTGTCGCATTTCTTGACACCACTGTATACAAGTAGGTAATCTCCAACCATCAGTGAGCCCTGACCTTTTCTTTTGGTTTCGCTTAAGGCACATATCTGTATGTTATGTACCTTCATTTCGTTTTCTATTTCTTGTTCTTTGGATTTCCAAGAGCCTATGTTCCATGCAGCTATTCGCAGTGCATTCATTTTCCATTTTCTCGCAGTAGTCCATTTTCTCGCAAGGGTCGTCGTAAGTAAATCCTCCTATTCCGAGGCCTCGATGTATTTCTTTGAGCATATAATATATTGTGGTGATATTTTTGAAGTTAGACTTCAAAAATACAAAAAATGGTTTTTTACTAGTTTCTTACCAGTAGTGTTAGGTTTCTCGTCACTGCGAGAAAGAATAAATGTTTTTTTTTTAAGAATTTCGATTTGTTGATCAATTTGAAGATCAACAAAATTAATTTGTTTATTTTGCCAACAAGAATGCCAAAAATTGTTACTTTCAACACCTTTTACACAAAATCATGATTTGTTTTGATGAATTTGACAGTGTGATTATTTGACATTAGTGTGATTTGTGCGCCGCTTGTTTATGGCAGGATAAAATTTAAAATTTGGAAACGAAAAGAATGTTTTTGAATGTTGGCAATTTGAAAAAGAAAGAAAAGGAGGAGAGTTGGTCTGAGAACTGCAGACCGTATGCACGTCAGTTGGAGGACGTGAATTTGGAGATTTTGATTTGCGTTGCCGTGAAAGCGGTAAATTTTGAGTTTGTGATAGTGCCTTCTGAAGACGGGGTCGTCTGTTTTATTTTGCGAGTTGATCAAAGTTTTTGGTTGGATTTATCGAATCTGCAAAGATAGTAAATGAAAAATTTTTATAGAGGAGCCATTTTGGAGTTATTCAAGTTTGATTTGGGCAGCGAGTCATTAAGTCTGTATTGGAGTCGAAAAGAGGAGCTATTTTGGATTTATCAAAGTTTTACTTGTACGAGTCAACGAGTTTTGGATTTGAATTGGATAATTGAAAGCGCCAGCATTAGGGCAACACCTGGAGTGTAATAAGGTCAGTCGTTGAACATTTGTGCGCTAAGTTTAATAAAATTTTATTTGTGTTAAAACATTTTGAATAATTATTTTAAAAAATTATTACCATTGTAAAGATTTACACAAGACACAGAATTGTTTGGTGGTTTAAATTTCAGCAAATGATTTCAAATTTTAAATTTAAATTTCAATTGCCAAGCAAAACACAATTACACCATCTGGCATATTTGGAATTTTGTCCCAAAATCGGTTTGAGCAATAAAGCAAATTTTGAAATCACGTTTCAATATTCGAGTTTTAATTGCGCTGTGGTCGCCGAACATTTATTCATTTTCAGAGCTGCGAACCTTAGAACTCACTACTGGGTAAGTCTCATAGCTCTCCGCTGATTAATCCTAGACAACTGGGTTAAATTTTTTTAAAGTATTGCAACGGAATTTCTGAAGGAGGCCCTTTCAAGAAAAACCACAATAATATACTCCCAGTAGGTTGCTAGCCTTGCTGGGGTGTCCACCCTAGGGGACGGGTTCGCCCTCTCGTTTGCCCTGACCCTATTTTCCACTCGGGTTGGTTACCGAGTCTTCGACAGGGTTGCTCAGGTTCCCGGGTTTACCAGCTTGGAGGTGAGAGTAGGATTTTAGTAGAGAGGCTAATTGATGCTAAACAGGATGCAGCATCATGTATTGCATGCACTACTACTTCAAACCCCTGTTAGCAATACGCTGAATAGAAATCAGAAAGGTAAACAAGAACAAGTTGTGAACTGTGTAATTTGGATTGCCTAGTAAAAAGGAGGCCTAGTAGTTTTTTTTTTGAATAATTTTTGTTTACTTGTGACATTCAAGTGTAGAATCTAGTATGTCGACATAGGTTTGTCAAACACATGTCAATTATTTTTTTTTTTTTTAATTTTCCAATATAGTTTTTATTTTAATTTTAATGGATTTTAATCTATTTAGTTCATTTAGGATAGTTTAGCTGACGATATCTTGAAAAGACAAAACCATTTTTACGTATAGGAGGTCCTAAACTTTAATGTGAGTTGGAAAATTTTCAAATTTCATTAGAATTGTAAAAAAAAATTTTTTTTAATTTCGTTCAACTTGAAACCTTTTAATAGTTATTTTTGTATTTAGGGCGCAAAATTAGTGTTTTGAATGGCACTTGAGAATGTAAATTTTTGGCAAGACCGTCAGGTCAAGACAAAAATTCATTCGAAAGTGCCATTAAACACTTATTTTGCGCCCGAAATACAAACAATATTTTATACAACGTCAAAAATTAATTAATTGAATTGATTTAATTGAAGTAAATTTTGATTATTATTATAAAAATAAAATCAAATTATCGGTTTTATGATAACATTGTAACTTAGGAAACGCGCAATTGTTTGTTATTAATTCAGTTACAATTTATAATTTTGTAATAATTCCACGCATTACATAATTTACATAATTCACACTTTTCGAAGTGATGGACTATAGCAGTGAAAGCGATACTCCGCCAGAGGTAATAGAAACTGCAAATGCCGCAATTTCAAATCTGTTACCTGCCAAATCAAAAGTGCAGTATGAGAATACGTATATTAAATTTCGCGAATGGTGTGCAACAAAGAATGTGGTAAAGATATCGGAGAAAGTGCTTTTAGCTTATTTAGAAGAAAAGTCTACAAAATGAAACCGCCCACATTGTGGTCTACTTTTCAATGCTGAAAGCAACACTGAATGTAAAGGAAAACATCGACGTCCGAAAATTTCCAAAATTGGTGCCTTATCTCAAAAATAAATAATAATAATAATAATAATAATAAAATTTATTAAAATATGCAAAATCTTTGTACAAAAATAAAATTTTACATAAACTTTTAAAGGTAAAATGATCAGCAGAGCTGTTTTTCATCAAATACCCAAGATGTCGGTTCAGGCCGCTACACGTTCACTTACCATCGACTTGAATGTGGCTTTAGTTTTTGTATTCAAAAATAAGTCCAAGTATCTATTGAAGATAATACTTGCCATATACTGGAAGGATCTTTCAAATTTCGTTGTTTTATGCAACGGGACGGATGCACTTTGATTGTGTCTTAATTCCCTGGTGTGGCAGTCGCTCCTTTTTGTGAGTAAATCATGTAGGTATCTCGGTTGTTTGAATTTGTATATTGAGAACAGCTGCATTGCTAACTGTAGTTCAAATCGAGCATCCATCTTAAATATTCCTAGTCGCTTATAGATAGGTGTCACATGCTCCCTGTATCCTATGTCGTACGCAAATCGAAGACACGCATTTTGCAAAACTTGAAGTTTGGATTTATAGTGCTCTGTGAGGAATCCGTAGTAAACATTCATACAGTAATCAATATGACACAATACAAGTGCCACCACGAGGTTCCACTTAACCTGTGATGGAAGGAGATCTTTATAGCGATAGAGCGATTTTAACTTGAAGTAGCACGTACTTATAATTTTGTTAACGTGATCGGTGAATAACATTAAATTATCCCAAATCATGCCAAGATTCTTCACTTTTGAACAGAAATTTATTGCACATCCATTCAGTATCGTATCCACTCTTTTATTGTCCATTGCAGCTTTGTATCCACGAGAGCTACCGATGCAAATGCACTGAGATTTGTTAGGATTGAGAACTAGACCATTTTGGTTCGACCATTTTGAACAGACTTAAGATTATGATTTAAAGAGTTAATAACATCGTTAATATTTGTCGGATGTCCCGAGATATACAGCTGAGTGTCATCAGCGTACATATGGTATTTGCATTCTTCTGTAAGAATTCTTGGAAGATCCGCTGTAAATATAGAGAACAATAAAGGACCGAGCAGGCTGCCCTGCGGTACACCTTTGCTTATAGCAAGTTCATCCGAGCAATAGCTGTTCCATTTGATTTTTTGAGTTCTATTACTTAAGTAATTATCCAAAAGTTTTATAGCCGAGTTACTACAACCATAGTAAGATAGTTTGGCAAGTAATAACTTGTGGTTAATAATGTCAAACGCTTTGCTATAGTCCAGAAGTGCGGCAACTGTAATCTTTGACTCGTCTATGCTACGGCTTATATCGTTGGCTATCTTTGACAATGCCGTGGCTGTACTATGGTTTTTACGAAACCCTGATTGATAACTTGGAAGTATTTTATTTGTGTTGACATGCTCTAATAATTGTTCATGTATCACTTTTTCCAACACCTTGGATAGTGATGGCAGAATATTAATTGGCCGAAAATCGTCAAACTGTCTGGCGTTGTTTACTTTGGGTAAAGGAATGATGGAAGATTTTTTCCAGGTGTTTGGCACAACAGAGTTCTCCAAGCACGAATTTATTAAATCTGTTATACTAGCTAGGCAGTATGGAAGAACACGTTTTAATGTTATCGAATTGATGTTGTCAATCCCAGTGGCTGTAGATTTCATTTTACATATTATGCGTGCAACCTCTTCCGTAGTAACACTGCGTAGGACCAGTTCCGAATTAACAGCGTCATATTTGTTTGTGTTGAAAAGTCCAAGACATCTTGGTCGATGCTAGAACCCGGAGCAACATTGATAAAAAAGCTGTTCAAAGCATTTAAATTGACCCCTGTTAGGTTACACTCTTTCCTGGGTTTACTATGAATATTACCTCGTTCAAAAAATTTCCATAATTTCTTAGGGTTCTGCTTGCATGATTCGATCTCATATCTGTAGTAAGCCTTCTTTTCGTTTTTAATGGCTTGCGTTACAAGATTACGCAGATCCTTATAGTATGCGAAATCAGTAGTTTTTGGTTTTACAAACTTTTGATAAGCCTTATCCTCAGTTTAATCATGAAGCGTACCGTATCGGTTAGCCAGCCCGGTCTGCTATCATTGATCCGAATGGTGTGTATTGGAGCATG
Organism: Lycocerus yunnanus; assembly: GCA_036346125.1. Taxonomy (NCBI): domain Eukaryota; kingdom Metazoa; phylum Arthropoda; class Insecta; order Coleoptera; family Cantharidae; genus Lycocerus; species Lycocerus yunnanus. The sequence goes on along the minus strand of JARFIX010000145.1, from coordinate 137,143 downwards.
TAGGTCTATCAGCCAGGTAATATCTGTGCAGATGCAATCAAGTTTTCGTTGATGTCATTAGTTTCCAAACTACGATGCCAATTGATACTACGGGCATCATTTGAGAATACGTCAAGATCGATATTATTAAAATTTCTATAGGTTAAAAGCCTGGATTGAGTTTTTTTAGAGGCTAGGTTGAGATAACAATACACTAGTCGGTGATCTGAAATGCCAGACATGTCGAAGGTATCGGTCGCCAGATAAGGATTTTCTCGCTTAGGCAAATTATATCAATAAGCGAAGCGGACTGTTCGGTAACTCGTGTTGGCTGGTTTACTACTTGTGTTAAATTGAAGGATACCAGGAGAGACTTTAGGTTATCAGTGATTTTTGAACTTTTGAGCCAGTCAATGTTGAGATCCCCTAACAAAATTATGTTATCATATTCCACATAGAGCTTAGATAGTTTTACTTCTAGATCTTGTAGGCCATTTACGGATGATTGAGGTGGTCGGTAGAGTGTTCCAATAGCAAATGTTACTCCACTGACTGTCAAAGATACCCATAGTTGTTCAATTATCCCATTGACATTTTCATCTTGATCTTGCATAATGACTGTGTTTTTTATTTTATTATGGACATAGCAACAGACTCCACCACCTCTGCTACCTCGATCCTTTCTGTAAAGAGTGTATCCGGGTACCGTAATAAGTGAAGATGGAAACTCTTCACTAAGCCAGGTCTCCGACATCGTAAATATCTGAAAGTTTTCTTCTACGATTATAGCACAAAGATCATCGAAGCTGTTTACCAGTGATCTCGTGTTAACATGGCCTAGTAAGAATGGTGATTGCTTTCGAGTTTTAGATAATTTGATAAATTTCGTATTTGTTAAACATACTGATTCTTTTACTTGGAAATTTTGATCGCTATTGAAATAAAAACCCGAAGTAGTTGTATTCGATGAGTTGCAGTGTTCTTGTTGTGTTACGAGTGGTGGTTTATAAAACGAATTTACACTACTTACGTTGAATTCGCTTTGTGCTGGATCGATTCTAAAAAAATTACGGCCTTTTATAAAATCAAACCTTGTATATTGAATACCAGCTGGCCAGAAATTCGTATCATATATTCTTTCTTTATTCTTAAAATTCACACCGATCATAAAGCGTTTTCTAGTGCTTTTAGAGTTTGTTACGACAAGTGGTTTGACAAAAGTGTCGTTGTCGTCTAGTTTTTCTGTAATATATTTTTTTAAGAAGGTCTGCAGTGACATGTTGTTTAACTTTGGATACGAATAGCCATATTTTTGGATTTTCTTTTCCTATAAATTCGAAAGCGGACGAATCGTTATTTTTACCAATTGCTACTGACCTCGGTTTTGGTTTCTTCGATTGTCGTTTATAGGTGACTCTTGTAAATCCATCTTCGTTGGTTTTAAGGTTGCCATCGTCATTGATGTTAATATTTAACTCCTTATTGTCGTTGACTTGATTCATCGCATTGTTAACACAGGTAGATAAAAATTCAGCTGTGATCGGCTTGTTTACTTGTTTTTTGAGGTTATGTGAATTAACAAGTTTCGTATTTAAGGCTTCGCGCACACTAATTTGCATTTTAGGGTCGTTCTCCACCTGTTTTACTTTCTCCACCTGTTTCTCTTTAATTTTCTTATTTTGATTATTTTGTTTAAGATTCGTATTTTGTACGTTCATAAGATTTATGATCGTGTTCTTGTCATCAACTTGAGTTTCGAGAATTTTAATTTGGTTTTTTAGCGTTGCTATTAAATCCATATAAACTTCCATATTTTCTACAGGCCTATCTGGTGGTTTAATTGCTTCGAGTTGGTTTAGAATCGGATTGCTTTGGTGCTTTTCCGGTAGTTTGTTAGTAGCTAGAATTTCTATTAATTCTTCTTTAATTAATTTTTTCAATTCGTTCACGACTTTCGAATTAGGTTTTATAACCTCACATTTTTTGGTTGTTGTCATCTTGAATACCAACTTGCAACTGAATACCAACTTGCAACTCTTGAATACCAACTTGCAACTGTTGAATACCAACTTGCAACTGTTGAATACCAACTTGCAACTGTTGAATACCAAGTTCTTTATCTAATTTACTGGTGTTCATTGCAAAGTTAAGATCAAAGTCATCTCTCGGGATCTATCTTGAAATAGGTCTAATTTATAGTACTAAGTAGTATATGCACGTCTCCCGTGCCTCTGCAACGGGAGATCTTCAGTTTACTTCTGATATAAATAAACTACTCAATCCGGGGGGTCTGGGTGGTGTAAAACACCCTCCAGTGCACATATTCAACTAGTTTTTATCTAAAACAAATGTGCTTCATTCTTATGGACAATTTTTTGCTATTTTTTGAGTAGAGCCATGATTCCATCGGTGAAGAACGGTATGGTTTCTAGTTGAAAAACCGAATCAAGTGGTTTTCACAGGCTTCTTTTGAAATCAGCTTAATTCCATTGAGAGAGTACTGCAGAGATCAAAACAAGTTACAGTCAAAGGGTGCTATGTCTGGACTATACGGTGAATGTAACAAAATTTTCCAACCAAGCTTTCCCAATTTTTAACGGAGTTGAGAATCAATCGTTTGACTAACTGAAAGTAGCTCATGGTGAACGATTATTTTCCAGTCCCTTCGAGCAGAAAGCGAGCGAACCATTTTCGCCCAGTAGATTTTCATAAAATACCTTCACCGTACACAACACAAATTTTTATCCCAAGCCTGCGTAGTGTTCTTCCATTTATCGTAATAATATTCCAAAATATAGAGCAATTTTTATTACTTTGCCCATTCCAAATGCAAACAGCTTTTCATCCACTGCACCAATTTCGATTTTTATACACTCAAAGTAATGATCGAAGTGACGCCTATCCAACGACGAGAGTTAAATGGTGTCGCTGCGATCTGTGTTTCCTGAGCTCTTTCCTCACAAACTTTTTACCATACCATATGAATTTTGAAATGCACCTCTATTTTCGAAAGCTGTTTTTCTCTTGCCTAATATCTTCACAAATATTATATTTAAATTTCATAGCGATATCGTTATAAATGACTACAAAATATAAAAATGTCACATTGGAAAATAATGGAACAAATAAAATAAATGTCAATCTATAATTTTATAAATCACTAAGAGTGGAAACTTCCTATAATTATAGAAACAATAAAGTGTTACTCTTCCTTACGTAGCATTTTTATGATTTTATAGCATCAAGGTTGAGGAACGTAATAAGTCGGATAAGCATTTCTAAGGACATTAACACAGGAAGTCACATAGCAGGGACTTAAAAAAGTTAATTAAAGGACTAAGAGAGGAATTGGAGAGGGGTTCGGAGGTCGGTCAGTGCCCGTGAAAAAGCAAAGAGGCTTTTTTGTGAGTGTCGTGGGGTATTTTCCAAATCCCTCTAGGTGATGTGTTTAATATTAAGATAAGTTTATATTTGTATTGCATGTTATTAGATTATAAATTACGGTGTTTACGAGCCAGCGATTCCCAATAAACTCCAGCTAAGCGAATTAATTATGGAATCGAATCCCCGACTTGTCGCATTGTTTTAATGTAAACAACCTCCAACAAAATAGGATGCGACAAAAATAGTTGATGTGTTCCTGAAAAACGACTATCTGACAACACTTGTAAGTGGTACATTATTAAAGAATAATTTATAAGAAAATTGCTAGATAAAATAATAACCGGAGGAATACGTTTTAACTTGTCATATTAGTACATTATTTATTGATAAAAATAAGTTCTATAATTTATTTTACCTGTCAATAATTTTTTGTAAGCAAAATATTTCAAAATTATAGCTTTGTTTCTCTACATTGTAGTAAACAGTATTGTTTTAATTCTGATAGCTGTTCGATTTAATTTCATGACAACAATGAATAATTCCTATATCGAAAATATAAAACTTGAGTATTGTTTGGGTAGTATTTTTGGCCTAGTTCCTCCACGTAATAAACTAAATTTAAGAAACTCTAAGACTTATTCGGTGGTATTAATAATTTTAATATGCATTTTTACTTCAATTTCGATTTTCTACGCATCTAATAATTTTTTTATCGTAAATTACAGTTCTATATGTTTTGATATTTTTCGAGTATCAATTTCAAACATTATTGTTATCAATAGTATATTTTGACTGGGTTTTCCAACATAAAATTAAGAGAGTTTGATTTGTTAAAAATACATTTTCGGGAAATTGATAATACGTTGGGTATTTATAAAGCTCTAAAAAAATTTGGACCACTTTACTATGTTCTTCAAATCACAATAATCTTTGTAATCATTATGATTATAATCAATATTGGGATTGTTAAAAAGTAAATACTATAGAAATATTAATTTTACAAGCAGTAGGAAAAATATCGATTTTATATTTTGTTGTTTCAGTGTTTTTAATTTACAATTACGTTCTTTCAATTAAACTGCGCTTACAAATAATAAACCAAAATTTAAGTTCTTTAAGGAATAATCACAAAGTAAGCCTTATGGTTGATTTTAGACTAATACACCGTAAATATGAGGCAGTAGCGATAGTTATGCTCCGGGAAGTACCAAGAATTCGGATTTTGTTCAATCAGGCTTTGAAAATCTGTGTTTTTTTTAATAAAAACTTTGGTTGGACTTTATTTTATATATAATACAATTGCTGAGCATACTTCTGTGTGTCATTCATTTACCAGAGAGTCACCCATCTGGATATTGTAGGTAATTATCCAGTGATCGAAAAAAATTCGGGTGTTAGTCTGTGCGAGCGGCCGTTTTGGAGAATCGACGCCATCTTTAATTCTTATTGAAAATATACTGCATAGGCATGTGAGGTGTCATTTTGCATGTTTTTTTAGGGTTCTAAACACGTTTCTGGTATTATAATTACTGAAAAGTGGTTACTAATCATTATTTAGTATGACAGCTACAAATCAATATCTTTTAAACTATCCAAAAACAAATAGGAAATATTTTATAAGAACAGATTTAAATTTTTTTTATAAAACACGAACTAACATAAAATGAATACGTCAATTACATCACTATAGTTTAGGTATTTATTATGACTAATATATAGTATAACAAAAAATAATATAATATGACTCCTTATATTATCTAAAATTTTAAAATAGCAGACGTAGTAATTTATGTTGAAATATTAGAATACTTATTACGACAATCAATAACGGCTACACTTCTGCAATGACAGTAAATGCAACAAGATATTCCAGCTGAAAAACATAAACACGAATCTCTTGCACACTTTAAACATGAGCAACATGGCACAAGTTCGTTGCTGGGAGGAAACATTGAAGTTGTACGTGAGGGTTGTAGACAATCACCTACATCTTCGTAACCAAACTGGGTGGAATCAAGTTCTGCAATGTCATCATTTAAACATGTTATGTATAAATGTGTGTTGTAGTAGGCCCTTAAAATTTGTGATCTAATTGATGCACTGGTTGGTGGAAGATGTTCTATGGAAATGTTTTTCCCATGTGTGTAAAGAAACATTCGAAATTTCGTCCATTGTTTTAAAACTGATCCTTTTTTTAAAACTTGTACAAGATATTCTTCTGCTAATTGTATCGACTGCTCCATTATTACTTTGCTCGCAGGAATTCCAAAATTTGTAAGAAATGCTTCAGGTGTACTCGTCATTCCAGCATGTTTTGTACCTACTTTGCTTGTGCAGTCTGACCCAGTTAAGAAGTGTAAAGCAGGAAGTACATGACATATTGCAATTCGTTCAGCCATTATATGAACGGGAACTTGGCGCGTTGTAGCTCCAACACCTAGACGAATCCACAATTCCTTCAATCCAAGATTCTTGAAGGTAGTCCAATGATATAAGAGAAGAACCAGAACGTCTGTATCATTTGATAATACCATCACTCTCTGATACCCCCTGTTTGTTGCATGTTTATCTGCCTCCTCTAACATGGGAAATTGTAGTTCTTTGTGGGCTTCTTTTAAATTGGTTTGGTGTATGGACATGCATGTGGTTGAGTTAATAAAAGATGTTGCACTACAGAATACCTGCATATTTGGCCATATATTACAGCATTTTTCTGATTTAAAACAGTCTACAGTGTACAGGAATAGGTGTTGTGTATTTAATGGAGTGGAGGTTAATGGATCCACATGTCCCGCGACGAATTCGTTAAACTCTTTGGCGACTTATCAAAGTAAGAGTCAAATATGAAGTCAATTCTTGCTGCTGTATTTTGATAACATTTTCACATATGAACAGACAGCCTCGCAAAATCTCCAAATGTTTTCAAATCTTCAGAAAATCTTTCTAGCGCAAGCCATGAAATCCACAATACAACAATTTGTAAGACTTGATAAGTTTGCTGAATAGCCATCTATTTTGGTTAATACCTTTTCAAGTTCTGAAGATAATGAACTCTTATTTGTCTTTGTAAAGAACCCTTTTCGTCAAAAAGAAAGAAAGTGTCAACAATTTCAAATTTTAATAGATCATTAATGGGATAACCTCTCTCGAGCTAGTTGAATAGTACGTTGAGCCATAGCTTGTTCTGTTTTAGGTGTCTTGTTAAATATTTCGTCGGAATTATTCGATCTTGAACTATCGTTATCTTTCTCCATGCCATACTGCTAAGAAAGTAAGTCCTATTTTTGTAATCCTTAATTTATTTTTAAATTTTTTTTCACATTTTAACCTGTAGTTATTCTAAAAATATTTATTGAAAATTCCAAATTAAAAACTCCGTTTTTGTTTCTTAGGTATCGAATTATTTCTTGCAAAGCGGAATTCATGTTCTCCATGGCCCAAAAAATGTGCAGATTTAAATCCAATCGAGCGTTTGTGGGCTGTTATGCAACGTCAAGTGGTGTTAACATCTCCAAAGAGTTTTCCCAAACTTATTGCAATGATGAAATTTGTATGCAAACATAAATTAGGGATGATTACCTACAAAACTTAGTTAAGTCGATTTCGGCTTTTACAATGTGTAATAGAAGCTAAAGGTGGTATAACGAAGTATTCAAAGATTTATTACTATTGTATTTTGTTTCGTAATAAATTTTAACATAAAAATATTTTTTATGCTTTTTATAAAATATTTGCATTCTTAAATTAACCATAATTCGTTAATAATTTTTGAACCGTGTATTTCTTTGGGTAAATATAATATTATTTAAAAGTTTAAACTGGATAAGGAGTACTATATTGGGGCTTTAGTATGGTAAAGTAATAGTGCCGTTTTGACAAATTTAGAGTCGATAGCACTCGATTATTATCGAACATTGCTCGCCACCGGTACCGGGCATTTCATATTGCCGCCACTGTATATGTATGATTTCAGTTTTACATATTTTACTTTTTGTTAAAATATTTTTAATATTTTTAACGTGTTTAGAACCCTAAAAACATGTAAAATGACACCTCACATGCCTATAAAGTATATTTTCAATAAGAATTAAAGATGGCGTCGATTCTCCAAAACGGCCGCTCGCACAGACTAACACCGAATTTTTTGATCACTGGATAATTACCTACAATATCCAGATGGGTGACTCTCTGGTAAATGAATGACACACGATGAATTCTTAGCAAATGGACTAATAGTGTTTTATGTGTTTATTCAAATTTTGGAAATAATTAATTACGTTGTTGTGAGATATCTAATAAATCTGATATAACCTCGAACATAAACAAGTATGGTAATATGGTTCTATCTTGGAGTTTTTGCTATTCTGTATGTGTAAGTATTAAATATTTAACGAATTTTTACTGTTAAAGGTTGTAGGTTTTTAATAGAATATTAATTTACGTATCAAACCGCAAGTGATTTGGCACTATCACGAGTATCTCAGTGCTAATTTTCAAGTAAGGTCATCGCAAAATACAACCATTGCATAACTGACTAAAGCCAAATTACGCAAAACCGACTTTAGCTAAGCTAATGTTTAAAGAATTTCGACAGTTTTAACAGCGGGTTAGGTATACCAAATCGCATAAACTGTATAAATATGTGATAAACGTGTTTATATAATATACCTGATTCGCTGTTAAGGTGGCAAATAGTATCAATTATTTTCAAACACTACTGGTAGATGACTCTGATATCGATTGATCACTAGATAATGCGAGCAGCAAAATTTATCGACGCCTGTATTAATTCGTACTTTTTTTCCGCTTACCTATTCAGAACATAGTTTTGAGCACAAAAAATGCTTATATTGACAACTTAAATTGTAAATCTTTTCGACATAAAATAAGATAATATACTGTACTATGCGCGTGCCATCTATGAAACATTTTCCAAACTGCAAATAACATAAGCAGGATAGGGATTAGAAGAACCACGATTAATTTCGTTACTAATGAGGTTAATAACAGATCTTTAAACTGCAAACTCTCAAATAGATAATTTGTAATAACATACTGTAAATACAGCATGATTACTTTACTATTTTCACTACAATAAATAAAAGAACTGAACCGTTCCGCAGGCATGTTTTGTTTATTTATTTATTCATTAACTATAAAGGTTTTTTACTTGTAATTATAATATATTATCGATAAATGTTCAAATATATCATGTTGCAAATTTGAGCACGGTACGTTATATATATTCGGTTTTTAATTGTGGTTTGTTCTTATGGCCAAATAATATTGGTATTTGCCACCTTAAAACGACTAAAACTCGTCATAGAAATTTGTTTAACTTTGCCTTAGCGAAGCACAAGTAAAGTGCAGAATTTTGGTTAGTTAATATAAAATCCGTTTAGCACAAAAAAAAATTGTAGATTTACGTAGTACGTATATATTGTGTACTTTTGGCACAAGTTCATACGAATGCTATAGAATTTTAATGTTCAAAAACTTTTAATTAGAAAACAATATCAGAATAAGATTTTAAAATAAATAATTGGTTTAATAAATAAAATTAGTTCACTTTAACAAAATAAATTCAACTTTTTATTCGTAAAGATGCAGTGAGAGATGACGAAACGTCAATCAAGATAATGAAATAGTTTTGGTTGGGAGGATCTCACAGTGTCAACCCTTAACAACTTGACAGCGTAAAAAACACCGATCAGATCCAAAATTCTCTTAGAGCGGGGGCTTGTTTCTTCTACGGACTCTAGATGGCACTAGAACTCTAGAAATATCAAAATAGAAAAAAGTAAAACCAGAGGGAGGGGTCGTCAATTTTATAAACTAATACATTCATTTAATAAATCTCTGAGAAGCGATGACAAATAAATCACTGAAAAACAAGAAATATTGATTATTTCAATTTTTATATAAAGTAATAATTTTTATTTTATTTTAGGTAATGGGAGTTGTGGTAGTTGCAGTTTGCCACAATACTACAAGAGAAGTTCAAAATACAGCAACTATGTGCTACAATTTACTCTCCGAAACGGGTATACTATCGGCTAGTAACCTTTTACTCCAAAAGGCCCTAAGAGAAGAATTGATTTTGTTAGCACAACTTGCAACTAATCAATGTCCCCATTTTTCTGCTGCTGGTTTTTTCAATATTAATTATGGCATGCTGTTGGGGTTGCTTGGCACCCTTACCACTTACAGTATTGTTCTGATTCAAGTTAATACATAAATAATCCATAAAATAACCATTTGGAGCACCTAGAATAGTTTTCATGATAATCTTTCAACTAAGAGCTGCATCAATTTACAGTTTTAGAATCTAATAGTAATTACAAAAATATTATCATGTAATAATTTACGCTATTATCTATAGTGTCAACTTAGCATGACTAATATCAAAATTAAGAAATTTTAATAATTAAATATGTTTTGCACTCGGAATTCGGCATCGGTTTTCGATGAAATGAAAAAAGTACGCACGGATAAGAAAGGATGGAAAGAGGTATAACCACAGTAAAAATTATTTATTGCCTACTCATTGAAGAAATGTATTAAACTGATAAATACCTAATTATACAACTGAATAGGTATTATTGCCAATATTTATAGGTATTATAAACTACCTCTACGAATCCAGCAAATAATTTATTCAAATCCTCCCACAAAACAACCTCAATACGACTTCATTATTTTTCAAAAACATATTTTTAAAAAAGGTGTCAACAAAATAATTAAAATTTCTTTCAAAGCGACATGGACATGATTGAAAAGAATATGAAATTTGTATGCTATGCTAGAAATGCGCTTGCGTTGGTTCCTCCAATTGACGATTTTAAATTAAAACACTTCAAGATTTACTGGATAGGATTAAATATTGCAATTGTAATACTTGCTTCGACGTCGTTTTACTTAAAATTATCTTATTTGGATAACATTTCTACAGCAATTGTGCTGGACAGAACTAACTTCATAGTTCAAATAATTTTAATTGTTGTAAGTATTTATTCAACAGCATTTGTTAATTTAGAAGAATTTCATTTGCTACAAGTACTACTTCAGAAAAGTTGATATTAGATTAAACGATAAACAGGTTTTTACAAAACCAGGAAAGTCTTACAGTATTTTGAAAATTGCAATTTTGGTTTTTGCAGTCATTGATATATCCGATTCTGTAGTTACTTTTAAATTGCAAACTATGGAAATTGCAGTGGAATACCTACTACAAAAAATTTGGCATTTGTACGTTGTAATTGCCGTTTTGTTAATATATAATTACGTTTTTCTAATTGCGGTTCGATTAGAAATCATCAATCGCCATTTAAAAGCACTAACGCTAAAAGATAATCTACATACACAGATACATACACAGAATCGCTTTGAACTGTTACATTGTATTTCTGTCATGGTACGAATTGATGTACGAATGAAAATAAAAACAATTCGAAAGTTGTTAAACTTGATTTTAAAATTATACCTATGTCGCTTGTAATAAAATTTTAGGGTGGAATTTATTTTTTGCATTTTTTTTTATATTGATGCAAACTTTTCAATTGTTAGAGTTCATTATTTCACTTTTATCAGAAGTTTGTAAAATACGTCATAATTTCGGATTTGATGCAGAACTGGGATTTTTAGTTGCTGCTGTAGTCGTCACCTGTTTTGTATGGGTAAGTCTCTTCACATTAGTATCAATAGAACATTATTTATTTAATGAATTAGAGGAAATAATAGATGTATATTTATTATTTAACCTTTAGTTAACTGCAAATTATATATTTAAGTTTGCAGTACAAATACCGTAGAATGCCTATACACAGCTTCTTGTTACATGTACTGGGCTGTACTGCAAAGTTAAAAGTCAAATTATCTTTCAGGAGCTATCTTGAATTAGGGTATAATTTATAGATACTACACAGTATATTTAAGAAGATAGTATTGTAGTATAATTTTTGTTTTTCGTAGATAATGGGAATTGTAGTGATTATGATTTGTGACAAAACTACAAAAGAATTCAAGAAAATTACCACGACATGCTATAGTTTGTTATCTGAAATACCGTCTGTTTCTAACATTTATGAAGACAAAAATTTAAAGAAGGAATTAATTTTATTAACTACATGTGCAACTAACCAATGCCCACATTTCTGCGCTGTTGGATTGTTTAATGTTGATCAAAATATGCTTGTGGCGTTTTTTAGTATTATTATTACTTACACTATTGTACTCACACAGATTAATAAAGGTTGTTGATAAGTTCCATTATTTATTTATTAAATTAAGCATATTTCAAGAGCAGTAAAGTATTTGAGGACCGATTAAAGTGTTGTTTTTAGATTATAACGGTGAAGGGAACTATGTATTGGTGCGAGCAGGGACATCAAAGCACGAGAAGAACATGTATACGTGGGGAGGCTTTCGACTGACTTTTTTTTCTACGCTTTTACAGAGCATAATGTAACATGTGTACCTTTGAGATATTTAACAGGGTAGGCGTGTAGTTAGCAATACACTGACCAGAAATAAGAAAGGTAAACAAGAACAAGTTGTGAACTGTGTAATTTGGATTGCCTAGTAGACAGGAGAGGCGACAATCCATACCAGACACAAGCAAATAAATGGTAGTAAAGACTAAAGAAAGAGGTCGAATAGCCCTTTTCGTACTAGAATACATCGAGAGAAAAGAGAATAGAGTAAAAAGAGAAAGCAGTGGTAATCTTTTTGTTTTATTATAACTGTTGTATCCGAGTGGTTTTAACGTAATAATTACACAGATATAATTAGTATAAAAGTTTTATTTTCGTAAAATTTCATAGCACACTACTTAGCAGAACGTCTGCTTGTACAACCTTTTCTTATCCTATCTCTGCGCCCTCTATATACAAAATGTACATAAAAAAAATTAAAGTATATAACAACTCCTCCAAGACTAACAATTACAATTCTAACTAACTTGCAGTCGGTCGATTGGTTTGCGAACCTAGTAGAACGTCGAACAGTAATTGGTTCATTTGCTAAAGGTATTTCCACTGGTGCATTCGCAGACCCATCTTCACCTTGATTGTCATCAATCATTACTGGTAAATCTTGTGCTTCATCTGCAGTAACAAGAGTATCGGACGTCGAACGCCGTGAAGCACCTGAATTAAATTGTATAGCAGGTACAGAAGAATTAAATGTACGTTGCAGAGGAGTATTTAGACCAATTTGTCTAATTTGATTCAAATGTCGCCTCCAGACTCTCCCGTCATCTAATTTAACTAAATAATGTAATTTCCCCAATCTTTCAATAACTCTGCCAAAAATCCATTTAGCATCATGTAAATAATCACGCACAGAAACTCTAGAATTAATTTCAAATTTACGTACAGAAATGGGCGATTGCATTGTCTCATTTGTATTTTTTGTTTGTAATGGTTTTATCAGATCTAAACGAGTTCTAATTTCACGATTAAACATAAGCATAGCTGGAGAATGTTTTGTAATATTATGAGGCATACGTCTATAATGTAACAACATTTGATTTAATGCCTTATTCCTATCCTTTTTATCAGGTTGTAAGGCCCTGATTGATTGCTTTAAAGTTTGTACGCATCTCTCCGCCAATCCGTTAGTAGCAGGATGATACGGAGCACTTAAACAATGCTTTATTCCATTCAACTGCAAAAAACGCTTAAACTCGGTTGAAACAAATTGTCTACCGTTATCACTAACTAATGATTCGGGTATACCAAAACGTGAAAATATATCTCTGCAAATTTTAATTGTAGTATTTGTAGTGATATCATTTGTCTCAATAATTTCCGGCCAACGCGAATATGCATCAACTAGTATAAAATAATAAGAACCGTAAAATGGTCCAGCGTAATCTATATGTACGCGCTTGAAAGGTATGTTTTCTTTTTCCCAAGTATGAATTGGAACAGCTATCGGGTTGTTCCTAAATTTATTGCATTGTGAACAATTTTTAGCTAAATCTTCAATATCAGAATCGATAGTTTTCCACCAACAGTAACTACGAGCTAAACCTTTCATTTTTACTATTCCAAAATGTGCAGAATGTAATTCCTCTAAAATACGCTTTTGTAAAGACCTCGGTATCACAACCCGTTGTCCACGTATAATACAACCTTGTTGTAATGAAAACTCATTTTGTTCAATGCCAAATCGTAAATCTTTTTCTAAGCTCTTTCCCGTTTGTAATGCTTGTAACAAGGAATTTAAATGTACGTCTTTCTTAGTCTCCCATGCTAATTCTGAAATGGTAATTGGTAATGTTTCAATTTGATTCATCTGGAAGAGATCTGAATCATCTAAAATAGCAGTCAAACCTTCAGAATTGCTTGGTAACCTAGACAAACCGTCGGCATTGCAATGCAAATCATTTTTTTTGTATTTAATGTTGTAATTGAATGCTTGTAAGTAAATAGCATAATGTTGCATTCGTGACGCTGAAAGTACCGGTAAACCCTTATTTGGATTGAATATTTGTATTAAAGGTTTATGGTCTGTATACAATGTAAAACGATTACCATATAAGTATTGGTAAAATTTACGTACTCCAAATATTATGCTGTAAGCTTCTTTGTCGATTTGCGGATATTTTTGTTGCGTAATTGACAAAGTTTGCGAAGCAAATTGTATAGGACGTTCCGTTCCGTCCGCGTATAAATGTGATAATACGGCCCCCACACCGTAAGGAGATGCATCCGTTGCCAAAATCAATGGCAGTTTTGGGTCATAATGAGCTAAAACTTCTGACGATTGCATTTTATCTTTAACTAGTTTAAAAGCTTTCTCACATTTGTTATCCCAAACAAATTTAACTTTATTATGTAATAATTTATGTAATGGGTATAATATTGTACTTAAATTTGAAAAGAGACGACCGTAGTAATTAATTAAACCAATGAATGCTTTTAATTTGGTTTTATTCTTAGGTATAGGCGCATTTTCTATTGCATCAACTTTTGATTTCATTTTATGTATACCTTCCTTATTTATAATATAACCGCAATATTCTATTTCATCAGCAAAAAAAGTTGATTTTTCTAAATTAACACGTAAATTATGTCTATGTAACCGTTTCAAAACTTCTTCCAATCTACTTAAATGTATCTCATTTGTTTCCCCGGTGATTCTAATATCATCTATAAAAACTTTGGTACCTTCAATACCTTGTAATATGACTTCCATCTGCCGTTGCCAAAGAGATGGAGCCGAAGAAACTCCAAACATTAATCTATTGCATTGATATAAACCCTTGTGCGTATTTAAAGTTAGCAAGTGCCTATCCTCAGAAGCAACTTCCATATGTAAGTAAGCCTTACTCAAATCTATCTTGGTGAACTTAACACCACCCGCCATAGACGCGAATAATTCATCAATTGTAGGTAAGGGATGTTCTTCGATTTGTATGACTTGATTTATTGTAACTTTAAAATCACCGCAAATTCGTATTTTATCATTCCGCACTACCGGCACGATTGGCGTAGCCCAATCTGACGAACCAACCTTATATAATATTCCTTGATTAACTAAATTATCAAGTTCTGTCTCTATTTTGACATTAAAGCAAAAGGTACAGTTCGAGCTTTTATAAAGATTGGCTGAACATTAGGTTTTAAATGCAATTTGGCTTGTACACCTTCTATTTTACCTATTCCCGGTTGAAAAATTTGTTTGTATTTTGAAATTAAATTTTCTATTATACTTTTACTTGTAAAGGAATCTAGTTTGTATACGCTTTCATCCCATAGGTTGAAATTAATTTGCCGTATCCATTCTCGGCCTAATAAAGGTTCTCTGTTAACATTAACTATGTAAAGGTTTAAATTGTATAAAATGTTCAATAAAACAGCTATTTTCTAACAAGAATGTGAAGCTATAATAATAATAATAATAATAAAGGCTGAGGATAGACGATTTTTAGTTTAGATAGCAGCGTCAAAATTTGAATTTGGAGAAATTGAAATAAATATTAATTAAAACAATAATTTTAAAATAATGTATCAAGTAGACACCTTTTTCACAACACACTACCAACATGACTCTAACCTTAAAAATGTCACGTGGTAAATGTGTATGCGAGAAAGTTTATAAACGTCCTATATAACAGGTTATCACATTTTTACAAAGTAGTTTCACCTCTGACGAGATGATAGATGGCGGCGCCAAAATTTGTATAAACTTAAGTATTTCCAACTGACGAACTGTATAAAGTATAAATTTGTAGTACTATAAACTGCCACTACACTCTTTAAGAGTAAGGATCAAAGAGAGATAAACTAAAGTCCATGTGAAACTCGACTACTAAAATAAGTAGTCCTATGCCCAAATTCAAACTTATTTTATTAAAATTCAAGAACGAATCTCTGTTTAAAATTAATATACCTAGAAATTAAAAAACAGCTTTGCAAAATAGAGGTGCTTTTCTGAATAACTTCATAAATATTCCATCTAAATTTCATAGAGATACAATAAGAAGTTTCTTAAATTATAATATATTATATTATAGTTCTTGAAAAAGACTATCTGACAACACTTGTAAGTTGTAATTGTAGAGTAATTTATAATAAAATCGATATAGAAAATAATAACCGGGTAAAGACATTTTAACTTGTTGCATTAGTATATACATACGTGCATAATGTTTTATTTAATTTATTAATAAATTAAGTTTTACAATTTATTTTACCTATCAATAATCTCTTGCGAGCAAACATTTTTAAAATTACTATTTCTTTGTTTCCCTACATTGTAGTAAGCGCAGTATTGTTCTAGTTTTGATAGCTGCACGATTTACCTTCGTGACAACAATGGAAAATTCATATATCAAAAATATAAAACTTGTGTATTGTTTGGGTAGTATTTTTGGCCTAGTTCCTCCACGTAATAAACTAAAATTAAAAAACTCTAAGACTTATTCGGTGGTATTAATAATTTTAATATGCATTTTTACTTCAATTTCGATTTTCTACGCATCTAATAATTTTTTTATCGTAAATTACAGTTCTATATGTTTTGATATTTTTCGAGTATCAATTTCGAACATTATTGTTATCAATAGTATATTTCTGACTGGGTTTTCCAACATAAAATTAAGAGAGTTTGATTTGTTGAAAATACATTTTCGGGAAATTGATAATACGTTGGGTATTTATAAAGCTCTAAAAAAATTTGGACCACTTTACTATGTTCTTCAAATCACAATAATTTTTGTAGTCATTATGTTTATAATCGATATTGGGATTGTTAATAAAGTAAATACTATAGAAATATTAATTTTACAAGCAGCAGGAAAAATATCGATTTTATATTTTGTTGTTTCAGTGTTTTTAATTTACAATTACGTTCTTTCAATTAAACTGCGCTTACAAATAATAAACCAAAATTTAAGTTCTTTAAGGAATAATCACAAAGTAAGCCTTATGGTTGATTTTAGACTAATACACCGTAAATATGAGGCAGTAGCGATAGTTATGCTCCGGGAAGTACCAAGAATTCGGATTTTGTTCAATCAGGCTTTGAAAATCTGTGTTATTTTCAATAAAAACTTTGGTTGGACTTTATTTTATATAGTGTTTTATGTGTTTATTCAAATTTTGGAAATAATTAATTACGTTGTTGTGGAGTTATCTAATAAATCTGATATAACCTCGAACATAAACAAGTATGGTAATATGGTTCTATCTTGGAGTTTTTGCTTTTCTGTATGTGTAAGTATTAAATATTTAACGAATTTTTGCTGTTAAAGGTTGTAGGTTTTTACTCGAATATTAATTTACTAGTATCAAACCGCAAGTGATTTGGCACTATCACGAGTATCTCAGTGCTGATTTTCAACTAAGGTCATCGCAAAATAAAACCATTGCATAATTGACTAAAGGCAAATTACGCAAAACCGACTGTAGCTAAGCTAATGTTTAAAGAATTTCGACAGTTTTAACAGCGGGTTAGGTATACCAAATTGCATAAACTGTATAAATATGTGATAAACGTGTTTATTTATATACCCGATTCGTTGTTAAAACGACTAAAACTCGTCATAGAAATTTGTTCAACTTTGCCTTAGCGAAGCACAAGTGCAGAATTTTGGTTGGTTAATATAAAAACCGTTAAGCACAAAAACAAATTGTAGATTTACGTAGTACGTATATATTGTGCACTTTTGGCACAAGTTCATACGAATGCTATAGAATTTTAATGTTCAAAAACTTTTAATTAGAAAAACAATATCAGAATACGATTTTAAAAATAAGTAGTTGGTTTAATAAATAGAAATTAGTTCACTTTAACAAAATAAATTCAACTTTTTATTCGTAAAGATGCAGTGAGAGATGACGAAACGTCAATCAAGATAATGAAATAGTTTTGCTTGGGAGGATCTTACAGTGTCAACCCTTAACAACTTGAATGCGTAAAAAACACCGATCAGGTCCAAAATTCTCTTAGAGCGGGGGCTTGTCTCTTCTACGGACTCTAGATGGCACTAGAACTCTAGAAATATCAAAATAGAAGATTGTAAACCCAGGGGGGGGTCGTCAATTTTATAAACTAATACATTCATTTAATAAATCTCCGAGAAGCGATGACAAATAAATCACTAAAAAACAAGAAATATTGATTATTTCAATTTTATATAGAATATTAATTTTTATTTTATTTTAGGTAATGGGAATTGTGGTAGTTGAAGTTTGCCACAATACTACAAGGGAAGTTCAAAATACAGCGACGATATGCTACAATTTACTCTCAGATACGGGTATACTATCGGCTAGCAACCTTTTACTTCAAAAGGTCCTAAGAGAAGAATTGATTTTGTTAGCAGAACTTGCAACTAACCAATGCCCTCATTTTTCTGCTGCTGGTTTTTTCAATATTAACTATAGTATGCTGTTGGGATTGCTTGGCACTCTTACCACTTACATTATTGTTCTGATTCAAGTTAACACATAAATAATCCATAAAATAACCATTTGGAGCACCTAGAATAGTTTTCATGATAAACTTTCAACTAAGAGCTGCATCAATCTAGAGTTTTTGAATCTAATAGTAATTACAAAAATAATATTATGTAATAATTTACACTATTATTTATAGTGTCAACTTAGCTTGACTAATATCAAAATAAAGAAATCTTAATAATTAAGTATGTTTTGCACTTGGAATGTTTTCGATGAAATGAAAAAAGTACGCACGGATAAGAAAGGATGGAAAGAGGTTTAATCACAGTAAAATTATTTATTGCCTACTCGTTAACAAAATCTATCGAACTGATAAATACTTAATTATGCAACTGAATAGGTATTATTACTAATATTTATAGGTATGAACAATAGGTGAGAATAAACTGGAAAGATGCAAGAAGTACGGAAAATCCGCCAATACCATTATCAAGAATATATCAGAAATAGGTGTTGTAACAAAGAAAAATGTCGAAGACTTTCTCAGAAAACAAATTCAGGCAGAGGTTAATGTAATGGACGCCTTTATGATAGGCAAGCACCTGGTAAACGGGTAATGGTCGTAAAAGTACGTGATCGAAACCAGAAGGCATTAGTAATTACGTATGTAGAAACAAAAGCAAATTGAAGGGGACTCATGTCCGGTTGCACCACTTTTGGCTTAAGTAAAACTTAAGCTTTCTTTGACAGCGCCAAATTTAATATTACAGAAATTTAAAAACCTTTAATTAATTTTCCCGTTTGCATCGCACTATTTAAGAAAAACTAAAGTTTCACAAAGTCGCACCCGCTAATAAAAACATTTGAATTCTACAATAATAAAGCAAAAAATTTATGGTTCTTAAAAATAAATAAATTATTCTTACGTCAAAATATACTCGTAGTCGTTCGTGAAGACGAGCTAAATATGAGTACTTAAAAAACTTATATTTAAACACTATACTTAAGGTGGATGTGGAACAAACTTGAACAAAAATTTAATAATTACTGCTTGAAGCGTTGTTTGAAAATAAAAAGATTTTAAAATTTAGAATACACGTGGCTTTGGCTATAGTGGTGAGTATTATCTCGACTATATAAATATTCTATAATTTTTAAATAATATAATTAATTAATATTAATTTCGTTCTGACAGCTTGACTAGTTCATGTTACTTAGCAAAAATTATTTATAGACCTTTAATTAATTTAGTACCTACGCGTTGAAGGATATGTTAATTACATAAAACATCAATTGTCCGAATCATGAATACATAATTCTGTAGGCATACCCTACCAACCACTTAAAACAATAACAAATATTAACAACTTTACAAAAATATCATCAATGACTAAATTTTTACAAAACCTCTAAATTCACAAACCAGCGCAGTACAAAACCAACATAACCAAAATATTTCTTTTGCAAGTGTGGTTAAACGGTAAACATATATAATTTACCCAAAAAAGATCAAGCAATTATACTAAATGCAATAGAAGGATTAATAATAAAAGAGATATTAGCGAAATAGAAAAACTAACCCAGCCAAAAAATAGTTTAGCCGCATCACGAATTTCAAATAACCGAATCTGTATTTATTTGAATAACAAATTACAAGTGGATCAATTATTAGAAGCATACCAATCTGTATGCATTAACGGTACTGGAATAAATATACGCAGATTAATTACCCCATCACAAAAACTGATTATTTCTGGTATTCCTCCCATAATTACAAATGAAATCCTCGAATCAACATTAAACAACCTTAGATTGAAAACAGTTTCGTCCATTTACTTTATGAATGCAGGAGTACACGAACCCGAGTTTAGTCATATTATATGTATGTTTTAGAAGATTTGTATATATTACTCTTGAAGAAAATTCTCATTTCCCAGAATCGTTTTAAATGTTTTAAATGTGCCCAAAACAATCATATATCATCAAAATGTCCATCACATCCACTCGATATCACTGTAGTTGCAGACGTTCATTATCAGCCAGAATATTGTAATATATAAACATACAAACAGTAGTTCACATCGAATAAAGTATTGAAACTCCAGCTAAAGTAATCTCCACCCTACCTCTATCCGATAATCATTTCCAAAGCTCTTTTTCAGATATGGAAACAGAAAATATTAAACAAAACTTAAAAAGATCTTTCTCCGAAGCTCAACCAGAACCAATTCTTATATTAGAAAATAATTCACAACAAGAAGAACTTCTGAAATTGAAAACTCATTAGTAGAACCTAAATCCACTATAAATAAAAGAAAAATAAAAAAAAGGATAACCCAATTAGAAAAAGCATACCCCACATTAGAAAACAAACCAAATAATTTAACTATAGACAAATTAAAGCAAATACTACTAGAAATTCCACTGTCAAAATCACCACTAGAAACATTAATAAAAAAAAATTACTAGATTAGATTTAGAATCTATTATGAACACACTGATAAATTTATCGACACAAACTAAAAATCGTGCTTTAAAAATTCGCTAACTAAGACACAAACACTATTTCCCAAGCACTGAACTGCAAAGATGATCAAGACATAATCTCACTGGATGTAATGATACCATTAGATACCAGCCTAACCAATTAACAATTTTTTTCTCTTTTTGTAAAAGAGAAATTACACTACAGAAATCACAATTAAAAAATTACAATTTGTAATATAGAAAAGAACGATATAACAACATTAATTTCCCAATTACCTCAACCCTTCATTTTACTAGGAGATTTTAATGCTAATAATCATCTGAGGAGAGGTAATCAAACTTTTAGCAGAGGACACTTAATTGAAAGTATTTTAAATAATTGTAATATTAATATTTTAAACGATGGCCAAAATATACATTTTAATTTTTCAACAAAAAACATGTCAGCAATCGATCTATCAATCACCCAACCTCAACTCAAACCATACTTAGAATGGACTGTACTTTTTTGAGCTGTATAACAGCAACCACTTTTCTATCTGTAGTAGAAAACTATCCAACCAACCTTACGATTGTAATAGCTTTCCACCTAAATGGAATATTGATAAAGCAGACTAGAATTTATATAGAATTACAATTATTAATAATGACTTTACTTTTACTGATAACCTACACATTGCAACTATGTTAAATTGCTCTCAGGCAAAATAATATCAGTCGCAACCAAATGCGTACCAAAGAAAGGCATAACAAAATATAAATTCCAAGTTCCATGGCGGAACAAATCTGTGGAAAAAGCAATAAAAGAAAAAATCTGCATTATACAAATACAAAAAATTCAAATCATTAGAAAATCTTGTCGAGTTTAAGAAACTTCGAGCAGTTCCTAACAGAAGTATTAAAGAAGCTAAACGCACATCTTGGACAAAATATATTAAAAGTATAAATACCTCAACATCAACCAAAGAAATGTGGAATAAAATTAAGGCCATTAAAGGTATAGAAAACAATTTTTATATTGCTGCCTTAAAATCCTCATCAAATCAACTAATAACGACACAAAGTGAAATAGTAAATATCTAAAGCACACATTTCTGCAGTAAATTTAGTTCACAAAAATATAATCCAAATTTTTAATAAATATGCAACACTTTGATTTAAAAAATTTATAAATAAATTTCAACAATTCGAAAACATATAATGCACCAATAACCTTAAATAACCTTACGCCACTATTATTCAATTGTAAAAATAAAAGTCCAGGTCCAGACGATATCCATATTCTTTTTATAAAAAATCTCCCTCTACCTGCACAAGAAACCATCATAAAACTGTACAACCTCACATGGGAAAAGCACGACTTTCCCAGCCAATGGCGTAACTCAGTCTTTCTTCCCATTTTAAAACTTGGGAGATACAGAACTGACTTTGATAGCTATAGACCAATCTCTCTAACAAGTTGCCTCTGCAAATTGATGGAAAAGATTGTAAACGAACGTTTGATGGAAGTTTCGGGATCAGAAAACCTTTTTGAACTACACCAGTGCGGCTTCAGAAAAAACCGTTCAACCATCGACAATATAGAAAGTGACATCTTAAATGGCTTTGCTAAAGGTGAAAAAGTATTGACCGTATTATTGGTTTTATTAAGAACGCAAATGATCAAACAATCAAAACACTTATACTCAAAACTCTTGTAGATTACAATATTAAAGGCAACATGAATAATAATTTAACTTTAATATTTTGTCCCATTCCTAACGTAAAAGTTGATGTAGTGATTCCAAACTTTTGTGAGGTTTTGCACAGGCTTTGGTCTCTAAAATTGAGTATATGGGGTAATCCCTTGGGTTGAGATCTGGTGAGTTTGGAGGCCATTCAGTGGAACTGATAAACTCAGGAAAATTGATTCGGCACCACTATTGCGTAGTTTTGCCCTGTGGATGGTGCATTCTCTTTAAATGTCCAATGTTGGTCACCAAAGTGCTGTTGGGTCCACGGAAGAACTACAGCCTCTAGCGATATCTTAAGGAGCTTCTTAAATGACTACAAAAAATGAAATAATCGATGTGTGCCTGAAAAATACTATCTCACAACACTTGTAAATTGTAATTATAAGGTAATTTATAGCAAAATCAATACAGAAAATAATAACCAAGAAAAAAGTTTTAACTTGTCATATTAGTACATCATTTTTCATTGAATATATTTATAAAATTAAGTTCTACAATTTATTTCACCTATCAATAATTTTTTGTAAGCAAAAATTTCAAAATTACTAGCTTTGTTTCTCTACATTGTAGTAAACAGTATCGTTTTAATTCTGATAGCTGCTCGATTTAATTTCATGACAACAATGAAAAATTCCTATATCGAAAATATAAAACTTGTGTATTGTTTGGGTAGTATTTTTGGCCTAGTTCCTCCACGTAATAAACTCAAATTAATAAATTCTAAAGACTTACTCGGTAGTATTAATAATTTTAATATGCATTTTTACTTCAATTTCGATTTTCATCACATTTAATGATTTTTCCATCACAAAGTACAGTTCTATATGTTTTGATATTTTTCGAGTAACAATTCCAACCATTATTATTATCAACAGTGTTTTTCTGATGGGGTTTTCCAAAATAAAATTAAGAGAGTTTGATTTGTTAATAACACAGTTTTGGAACATTGATAATACATTGAATAGTGATGAAGCTCTAAAAAAATTTGGACCACTTTACTATATTCTTCAAATCGCAATAAGCTATCTAATCATTGGTTTTATAGTCTATTTTGTGATTGTTAGAAAATTAATTACTATAGAAATTTTAATTTTACAAATAGTTGGAAAAATATCGATGTTATATTTTATAGTTTCAGTACTTTTAATTTTCAATTACGTTTTTTCAATTAAAGTGCGCTTACAAATAATAAACCAAAATTTAAGTTCTTTAACGAATAATCACAAAGTAAGCCTTATGTTTGATTTTAGACTAATACACCGTAAATACGAAGCAGTAGCGATAGTTTTGCTCCGGGAAGTACCAAAAATTCGGATTTTATTCAATCAGGCTTTGAAAATCTGTGTTATTTTCAATAAAAACTTTGGGTGGATTTTACTTTTTATAGTGTTTTATGTGTTTACTCAAATTTTAGAAATAATTAATTACTTTGTTGTGGAGATGTCTAGTATATCTGAAATAACTTGGAACGATTTAGTTCTAATTTGGAGTTTTTGCTTTTCTGTATGTGTAAGTATTAAATTTTTAACGTATTTTTGCTGTCAAAGATCGTAGGTTTTTAATAAAATATCACGAGTATCTCAGTACGGATTTTCAACTAACGTCATCCCAAAATGCAACCATTGCACAATTATTGACTAAGGGCAAGTTACGCAACAAGAGCTTAAACTGAGTTTAGCTAAACTCAAGTTTAAAAAATTCGATAGTTTTAACAGCGGATCAGGTGCACCAAAGCGCATAAATGATATTAAATATGTGATAAATGTGTCTTAGTATACCTGATCCGCTGTTAAAACGATTAAAACTCAAATTTTAAAAAATGATTATTTTAATTTGAATCTCATTTTCAACATTTTAGTAACTGATTTGGTAAAAAAAGAAAGATCAGAAATATTTTAATGATCTGAGTAAATCGTAAGCTAAAACTAAGCAAATAATGCTTAACTTCAGAAAATATTTTTCTTAATTGGAATCTTATTTTCCATATTTTGATAAATGATTTACTAGAAAAAAGAAAACAGTGTCTTCTTAAATTAGGTATGTTGTGTATACTAATTTTTATTAACTACCACCTTTTCTTGTTTTCGGGAAACATTTACTCAATTTAAATATTATTTTAAAAATTCATAGGTATATTGTTTACGCTTGAATTTAGTACGGCTCCGTTGTCCCAAGTTCAAGGCCAACTTTTGAACTTGGTTGAACAACGATTGTACACCGGGGCCTAAATATTTTTTAAGGTCGAGCTGTGCAATCGTGAGTTTCGCTGTTTTAGTTATATTTCTGAAAAACAGTAAGTTAACTTGAACTTGGTTTAACTCACCATTAATATTTCTTGCATGTACACACCACAAAACCTGCGCAGCGTTCTTTTTTATTCAAGTGACAGGAAAAACTCAAAATTTCTATAATTTATGTTATCTATAATAATCACACTTTTCCAAATAATTGATTGTTTTTTTGAAAACAATCTTGTTTAGCACGAAAAATAATTGCAGATTTACGTAGTACGTACATATATAATGTGTACTTTTGGCATAGGCACTTTAGGCAAATTTTAATTATCAAAAACTTTTAATTAGGAAAACAATTTCAAAAAAACAAACAAAAAAAAACAAAAGACCGATCTGATCAAAAATTCTCCTAAAATGGGGCTTGATCCTCCCACCGACTCCAGATGATACTAGAACTCTAAAAATACCAAAATAGAAAAAATTAAAATCAGGGGGGACGTCAATTTTATAAACTGGTACATTAATTTAATAAATCTATGAAGAACGATGATAAATAATCACAACAAAACAAGAAATATTGCTTTTTTAGAATTTTTATAAAGAATAATGGTTTTTAATTTATTTTAGGTAATGGGAGTTGTGGTAGTTACAGTTTGCCACAATACAACAAGAGAAGTTCAAAATACAGCAACCATATGCTACAATTTACTCTCCGAAACGGGTATACTATCGGCTAGCAACCTTTTACTCCAAAAGGCCCTAAGAGAAGAATTGATTTTATTAGCAGAACTTGCAACTAATCAATGTCCCCATTTTTCTGCTGCTGGTTTTTTTAATATTAATTATGGCATGCTGTTGGGATTGCTTGGCACCCTTACCACTTACAGTATTGTTCTGATTCAAGTTAACACATAAATGATCCATAAAATAACCATTTGGAGCACCTAGAATAGTTTTCATGATAATCTTTCAACTATAAGAGCTGCATCAATTTAGAGTTTTTAATTCTAACAGTAATTACATAATAGTAATAATTTACGCTATTATCTATAGTGTTAACTTAGCATGACTAATATCAAAATTAAGAAATTTAAATAATTAAGTATGTTTTGCACTTGGAATGTTTTCGATGAAATGAAAAAAAGTACGCACGGATAAGAAAGGATGGAGAGAGGTATAATCACAGTAAAGATTATTTATTGCCTACTTATTAACGAAATATATCAAACTGATAAATATTTAATTATACAACCGAATAGGTATTATTACCAATATTTACAGATATTATAAACTACCTCCACTAATCCAGCAAATAATTTATTCAAATCCTCCTACAACGTGACCTCAATACGACTTCATTATTTTTCAAAAAAATATTTTTAAAAAAAAGGTGTCAACAAAATAATTAAAATTTCTTTTCAAAGCGACATGGACATGATTGAAAAGAATATAAAATTTGTATGTTATGCTGGAAATGCGCTTGCGTTGGTTCCTCCAATTGACGATTTTAAATTAAAACACTTCAAGATTTACTCGATAGGATTAAATATTGCAATTGTAATACTTGCTTCGACGTCGTTTTACTTAAAATTATCTTATTTAGATAACATTTCTACAGCAATTGTGCTGGACAGAACTAACTTCATAGTTCAAATAATTTTAATTGTTGCAAGTATTTATTCAACAGCATTTGTTAATTTAGGAGAATTTCATTTGCTACAAGTACTACTTCAAGAAGTTGATATTAGATTAAACGATAAAGAGGTTTTTACAAAACCCGGCAAGTCTTACTGTATTTTGAAAATTGCAATTTGTGTTTTTGTTGTCATCGATATATCCGATTCTTTAGTCACCTTTAAATTGCAAACTATGGAAATTGCAGTGGGATACCTACTACAAAAAATTTGGCATTTGTACGTTGTAATTGTCGTTTTGTTAATATATAATTACGTTTTTCTAATTGCGATTCGATTAGAAATCATAAATCGCCATTTAAAAGCACTAACGCTAAAAGATAATCTACATACACAGAATCGCTTTGAACATTGTATTTCTGTCGTGGTACGAATTGATGTACGAATGAAAATAAAAACAATTCGAAAGTTGATAAACTTGATTTTAAAATTATATGTCGCTTGTAATAAAATTTTAGGGTGGAATTTATTTCTTGCATTTTTTTTTATATTGATGCAAATTTTTCAATTGTTAGAGTTCATTATTTCACTTTTATCAGAAGTTTGTAAAATACGTCACAATTTTGGATTTGATGCAGAACTGGGATTTTTAGTTGCTGCTGTAGTTGTTACCTGTTTTGTCTGGGTAAGTCTCCTCATATTAGTATCAATAGAACATTATTTATTTAATGAATTAGAGAAAAGAATAATAATGTATATTTATTTTTTAAACCCTTTAGTTAACTGCAAATTATGTATTTAAGTTTGCAGTACAAATACCGTGGAATGCCCATACAAAGCTTCTTGTTACATGTACTGGGCTGTACTACAAAGTTAAAAGTCACATTATCTTTCTAGCTATTAGCTATCTATTAGCTATCTATCTATCTATTAGCTATCTTAAATTAGGGTATAATTTATAGATACTACACAGTATATTTAAGAAGATAGTATTGTAGTATAATTTTTGTTTTTCGTAGATAATGGGAATTGTAGTGATTATGATTTGTGACAAAACTACAAAAGAATTCAAGAAAATTACCACGACGTGCTATAGTTTGTTATCTGAAATACCGTCTGTTTCTAACATTTCTGAAGACAAAAATTTAAAGAAGGAATTAATTTTATTAACTACATGTGCAACTAACCAATGCCCACATTTCTGCGCTGTTTGATTGTTTAATGTTGATCAAAATATTCTTGTGGGTTTTTTTAGTATTATTATTACTTACACTATTGTACTCACACAAATTAATAAAGGTTGTTGATAAGTTCCATTATTTTTTATTAGATTAAGCATATTTCAAGAGCAGTAAAGTATTTGAGGAGCGATTAAGGTGTTGTTTTGAGATTATAACGGTGAAGGAACTATCTATTAATGCGAGCAGGGACATCAAAGCACGAGAAGAACATGTATATGTGGGGAAGCTTTCCACTGATTTTTTTGTACTACGCTTTTACAGAGCGTAGTGTAACATGTGTACCTTCGAGATATTTAACCGGGTAGGCATGTTGTTAGCAATACGCTGAATAGAAATAAGAAAGGTAAGCAAAAAAGTTGTGAACTGTGTAATTTGGATTGCCTAGTAAAAGGAGGCCTAGTAGTTTTTTTTTTTGAATAATTTTTGTTTACTTGTGACATTCAAGTGTAGAATCTAGTATGTCGACATAGGTTTATCAAAACACATGTCAATTAATTTTTTTATAAAAATTTTCCAATATAGCTTTTATTTTAATTTTAATGGATTTTAATCCATTTAGTTCATTTAGGATAGTTTAGCTGACGATATCTTGAAAAGACGAAACCATTGTCTGGGTCTGATAATGATATATAGCGGGGTCAAATTGGAAGAAAGAGCTGCAGCTGGAGTAGGTTGTATAATTGATGGAAAAGGTAGGAAATCGATAAAGAAATGGAGTTTTGTATCGGAAAGAATACTAACAGTAACATTGCAGAAGGAGAAACAAATAACGATAGTGGTGGCATATGGGCCCAACGAGGACGCACAAAAAGCGGAAAAAGAAAACTTCTGGGAAATGCTGCAAATGACAATAGAAAGCGCAACAGGCGATATATATGTAGCGGGAGACTTCAATGCTCGAATAGGCAACAAGGCAAGCATAGCAATGGGAAAATACGGTGAAGATACTTTAAATAAGAATGGAGAGAGGCTGATAGATTTTGCATAGTAAATAACCTAGTAATCGGAAATTCGCTATATAAACATAAGGATATACACAAATTTACAAGAGAAGAACCCAGCAGAAAAGAAAAATCCATAATAGACTACATAATAGTAGAAGGGGAAAACAGGAAAAATGTAATGGACGTTAAAGTACATAGAGGCTTCGAAATTGGTAGTGACCATTACCTGGTGATGGCAAAATAAAATACAGAATAACGGGACAGCAAATGAGGAAATAGCACAAAAGGCAGAAAGAAGGAAGTGGTCAAGGATTACAAGCTGAGAGACACGGAAACTAGAAATAAATATAGAAAATTGTGGAAGAAGAAATGAGAAGTGCAAAGTGGGGAAGATACAAGATTGGAATATAGATGGGGGAGATTCAAGGAAATAGTATTGACGGCGGCAAAGGATGTATGCGGTATTAGCAGAACACATAATAATAGGAAACAAACATCATGGTGGAGCCAGGAGATTAAAGAAGAAATAAAGAAGAAAAAACTTAAATGGGGAAGATACCTGACACATAAAACGGAAACAACATACGACGAGTACAAAAAACAAAGAACCAAGGTTAAACAAATGATAATCGATGCTAAGGCAAAATCATGGGAAGAGTTTGGAAAACGGATGGAAAAGAATAAAAAGAGAACCAAAACTATTCTACAGAATATTAAAAATCTGAGGGAACTAAACAGATTCCACTAAAGCAAATTAAAGATAACAAAGGGAAATAATTCAGGACGAAAAGAAAATAATAGGTAGATGGAGAGAATACTTGAAGGACTATTGTGCATGGAAGAAAACAAACAAGAAGAAGTCAACAACACCGAAGAACTACCGAAAGTAACATTAAAAGATGAAATCACGTTGGAGGAAACAATGATAGCAATAAGAAAGATGAAATTGGGTAAGGCAGCGGGCCATGACGGAATTAAACCTGAAATGATAAAATATATGGGAGAAAAAGGAATAAAAGAACTGCACAGCATTTTTAATTTGGCATGGAAACAGGGAATGGTACCGAGAGACTGGGAAGTCGCCATAATACTGCCGATATTCAAAAAGGGCGATAACAGAATGTGCGAAAATTATAGAGGCATTTCTCTGCTATGTGTGGCAGCCAAGGTTTATGAGGGGATACTGGAATCCAGGTTACGGAAAGTATTAGAACCAACATTAGAGAAAGCACAAAGCGGATTCAGAAAAGGTTTCAGCATACAGGACCACATATTTACAATAGCACAAATAATAGAAAAACAGAAAAGAACCGACAGGGGCATATATATGTGTTTTGTGGACCTGGAAAAGGCATTTGACAGAGCTCCTAGAGAGCAAATTTGGAAACTGCTAAAAGAGAGGTCAGCAAGGACTTGATACAGGCAATACAAAGTATTTACAAAAGACAAGAAATTATGTAAGAACGGGCAATATCAAGTCGGAAGAATTTAACACGGTAGAAGGGCTGAGACAGGGTGGAGGACTGAGCCCCATATTGTTCATTATACTAATGGACGAGGTGTTAAAAGAAACGAAGACAAAACCAAAAACTGGAAATAGGATACAGAAACATGCAAACAGTGGAGATAGCGGAGTGTGCATTTGCAGACGATCTGGTGATATTCGCAAACAACGTACAAAACCTACAAAAGAATGTTGACATATGGAATCGGGCCCTGGAACGCAGATGTATGAAAATAAATGCAACAAAAACAAAAGTAATGAAAATAGGAAGATATGAAGAAGAGATGAAAGTTGAAATCGCTGGAAGGCGGGTAGAACAAGTGAAACAATTCAAATATCTAGGAATAATTATCGATGAAAGCGGAAGCTACGAGGCCGAAATAAATGGTAGAGTGAGCTCAGCAGCAAGAATATACCATGCGCTGGGTAAAACGATAATAAACAAAAGGAAATTTCGAAGAAGACAAAAGTAACTGTATACAAGACAGTGTATCTGCCGACACTAACGTTTGGAAGCAAGACATGGAACCTGAACAAGAGAATGGAAAGCAAAATACAGGCGTCGGAAATGAAATACCTGAGGAGAGTGGGGGGAGTGACGAAGATGAACAGAATAAGAAATGAGGAAATTAGAGATAGACTCGAGGTGAAGCCTGCATTGAGGAAAGTTAAAGAAAATCAGTTGAGATGGTTCGGCTACTTGAACCGGATGGAAAACGATATGCCAGTAAAAAATGTGTGGCAGGCAAAACCAGCGGGAAGGAGAAGGAGAGGCAGGCCAACAAAAACATGGGACGATAATATCGGACAAGCACTGAAAGAGATGGAAAAGACCTGGAGAGAAGCGAAGGAGATGGACAGTGGTAAGAATAGAGTGGCGTAGATTTGTAAATGGAGAACCACCACATAAAGAATGATGTGGAACACCTCAACACCTACGGGTATAATGAGGTTTTAGATTTTGATTGATTGATTGATTTTAATTTTAATGGATTTTAATCCATTTAGTTCATTTAGGGATAGTTTAACTGACGATATCTTGAAAAGACAAAACCATTTTACGCAAAGGAGGTCCTAAACTTGAATGTGAATTGTAAAATTTTCAAATTTCGTTAGAATTGTAAAAAAAATTTTTTTAATTTCATGCAACTTGAAACCTTTAAAATATTTTATACAACATAAATTTTAATAGTAATTTTGCCTAACGGAAACACTGTAATGGTATGCCTTTTGATAAAATTGAACGATTGAGATTCAAAAATTGTTGAAAATTTTAGCAACTGAAATTTAAACTGGAAGTGGAGTTCAAGATTGGAAAATTCTCACTTGTTTTATCTTCACGAATACCGTATTTGGATCTTAATTGCTTTATTGATCTTTTTTTTTTTGAAACCATTTATTTATTTTACAATCTGTACATTTGTAAGGTACAATAAGTAAAATTTTTAACTGGATTAGACTTGATTGGTGAACTGTCCAGCGACAGTTACCGACTGGAATAATTTAATATGAACATTCAAGAACTAGACGAGTACATAATTTGTGATACCTAGTATTTCAACAAACAGCTAATTTATTGAGTCAACTAAATCTGGTTGGTAGGTCTTGAAAGTTGTATCTTTTGAGTCTTCTTGTGGGCTTGATATAGTTTGCTAAACTCTGAGCAAGTCTGTTTGGGTGTTCTGATAATCTGTGGTAGTAGTTGGTACTGAAGACTTGTATTTTTTCCCTAATTGTTTTTATCTTAAGCTCTCGATGGATAGCCTCGTTTGTGATGTACCATGGGGCGTTGAAGATTTTCTTTAGCGTTTTAGACTAAAATCGTTGAAGTATATCGATGCTGGAGTTTCATGCGGAGCCCCAGAGTTGTATGCCATAAGTCCAGATGGGTTTGATAATGGCTTTATACAATAGAAGTTTATTTTCCATACTTAACTGGGAATTTTGGCCGATTAACCAGTTCAATTTGTGTAACTTAACGCCTGCTTTATTGATCTAGGACCACTTTGATACAAATTGTAATAATTCTTACTTCCGCACGTTGAACCGGGTCTCATCACGAAAGATGTTTCAAGCGGCAAAGTTAACGTCAATACTCTACTTTTTGAATGTTTGCCTTGGTAAAGTGTTGTGAAAAAGGTATCTACTTGTTAGATTTTCATTTATATATATTTTATTTTAATTTATAATTCAAGTTTGTCTTTTTTGGATTTCTAAAAATTTACAAAATTATTTAAAAATTTTTTGTTTTAATTAATACTTTTTTTAATCAAGACATCTATAAAATAAAACACTTGATGCAGTCAGTGATCAAGTTTGAACAACTATACAAAAAGAGAGACATTCCATAATGCACTAGATGCCAGGCGTATGGACATACAAAGGGTTTTTGTAATAAAACCCCCAACTGCGCTAAGTGTTTGCAAAACAATTTACTAAGGATTGCCCGAGGAAGGAAGGAGGTCCAGAAGTGAAATGTTGCAACTGTGGCGGAGCGCACCCTGCAAACTACAAAGGCTACGTAATACGTAAACAATTAATACAGAAAATGTTTCCACCACTTAGAAGTAAACAAATAATAAATAATCAATCGAGTAATTTTCTATACAATACAACAGGCACTACATATGCGCAACAAACAAGGGGAAACCAACAACAACATGGAAGTAGTCAACACGAACAAACTAGAAATATACAACCCCAACAACAAGCGACTGTACCAATTAATCAATCTAACAATAACTTGGAAAACATGCTGACACAGCTAATGAATAAAATGGATACCATACTAAACCTACTAACAGCCCTCATTTCAAAAATGCCATAATGACATCTACGTTAAAAATTGCAGTCTGGAATGCCAACGGTCTGGTCCAAAGAGGACCAGAACTCAAAACTTTTTTAATCAATCACAACATAGACATAATGATGATATCAGAAACACATTTTACGAAAAAAAGTTATATGAAAATACCGGGATATAACATTTATAGTACACAACGTCCGGACGGTGCGGCATACGGGGGCACCGCAATTGTAATAAAATCATCAATCAAACACTACGAAAAGAAAAATTCAAACAAGAATATCTACAAGCGACAGCAAGGTTGGGAAGATCACACTTACAGCTGTTTACTGCCCACCAAAATATGTAATTAAACAGGAGCAGTTTACCCAATTTTTAAAACTCTTGGTAATAGCTTCATTGCGGGGAGAGATTTGTTACGCTCCAATTTTACGTAACACGATTTAGCAAATTAGAGTAATAAAATCGAAATTTCTTTAGAATAATATCTCATATTAATATACTTTGAATAAAAATTCCGCATAATAATAACTAATCTGTTATGGTCGTCTATATGACGCCGCTGAGTTGACAAAATACAACGTAACTTCCAGCGTAAATGCAGAGAATGTATAAAGAGTTGCAATTAAAAGGTAGACCAGATATTACTTGAGAATAAATTTAAGGTTAATATACTAAAAGAAAGGCAGTGTTAAGCTGAGTAATTGACACGTGTCGTCTCTTAACCGCCAACACGATTAAAACTGCAAGCTAGAATCACCTTGAAAACGTCGCGAGACCGTTGAATGTGAAAAAAGTAATAGGAAAGGGTAGAAAACGCAGTTAGTTCCTCGAGACTCTAGATGAAGAAAGACAATTTTGTAACTTAGCGAACGCGCAATTCGGTTTTGTGTGATAGTTTCAGAATTTGTGAAACTTATTAAATTACCGGAAGCCGCTAATAATTATCGTCTCGAAAACCCAAAGTTAAAAGGAAATTATTACCTAACTCGAAAGGAAATATCGGTGCCGGCTAACTTATCGAACTAGCGTAAATAGTTTAGTGCAAGACAATGAATAAAACGTATTAATAATAACGTGCCGATTAAAATAAAAGAACTCAAGTTTTCCAATAAAGAAATTACCTTAATAACCGTAAATGACTAAAACGTATTAATAATAACGTGCCGATTAACATTAACGAACCCAAGTTTCCTAATAACGGAAGTACCGTAAATAGTAGCAGAATAAAAAGTTTGTGGAAATTTATAAATTGAACGTTGTTATGATAATATTCAATCAGAAGGTTACAGTCGATAGCTAATATTGCAACAATCAATGTTTTTAATATCTCCAAGTGGTGAATAAAGCCAAGACAACGCAACCTCAATTAAAAAATCGGGATAAAAATCCGACTACCGCACCGTCAATAAACTCGATGGATCACACGATTGGACAATCATCTATTAGCGCTCAGGGGGTATCCACTCCAATATGTCGGAAATGTATCGCTGCCACAATCTACGCCCCCAATTGTATTCTAAAGGTAACATTTTATTGTATTAGAGATAAGAAAGTGCTTCAGTGAACAGTGCTACGCATATGTCGATCGGGCCACTGGTCTTAAATTTTGATAACGTGTTTTTAGCAATCTTGAACAATATCAGTATTATTTTGCTTGGTGATAAGTACACCTAATCACATAAATAGATTAAATTAGATAGAGATAAATTAAATATCGTGTGCTGTTTAAGCCATAGGTAGATTTAAGAAGTAAATATTGAGTGAATGGATATGAATGTCGCTCCACGAAGGAGAATTTGAATTTGAGTAATGATAATTATCTTTTATTTAAAAATAAATGTAAAGATGGCTAAGGTGATTAAATTAATAATAATAATTTCTGTGAATAATGTGCATATTTTTTTAACGATTTAGATTATACGACTTTATTTTATGTTTTCTTGTTTTATTGATAATCTGCCCAAAGATCAAAAGTAAGCAATTTGAAACCTGGCCTCTGGCAAATACCAAGATTTGCATTTGAGGACCGCTGACTACTCGAGGCAATATTAGTAAGAAGTTTTTCAGGTGGGTAAACCTGCAGACTGGAGAAAGTGTCTAACAAAAGTGACGCACAACGCGCAGGGACCTGATCAGAAAATTGCTGAAGGATTGGGCAGAATATTAATATTTGTGTATCTTAATAGCGTTGATATTGTGTATTTTAATAATGTTGATTTTTGTTTGTGTATCTAGGGGTAGATGTGTGGCGATACTAAGAAACACCCTGAGCGTAACGCGATAAATACCGGGCGGCAGTAAAATTAAAGAATTGTTGCAGTATCTAGCGTAATTTGTAAAATCAAATTAAAATAACGTAAAATGGAACCGAAATATTTAACTAAATCGGAATTGTTGTTTGAGTTAGAGAGTAGGAAAATAATCCCGCGTATCACACGCGTATCTCAAAGAATTCAATTAGAATTGGCACTAAATAATCCAGAAATTATACCTGAATTAACCAAATTAAATTGGGAAAAAAATGAAACCGAACTTAACGAGTCAATTAAAGAAATAGCTTTATTGTTAGAAAAAAAATGTTGAAGAATTAATAAATACGGACACCCAAAAGCAAATAAATTCGCGATTAATGCACGTATCGAATAGAATTAATTTAATAAAATCAATTCAATTAACTGAAGAGCAAACTTTTATAATGACTATGTTAGATGCGGAAGCTCAAATAATGAAAGGGGCTTTAGAGGAATTAATAGATACGGAAGTAAATAAAAATAACGCGTCCGCAAATTTAGTTGATGTAGCGATAAACCCGCCTTTAGAATCAAAATACACGGGAGTAATTCCTAAAAATAGGGCAAAATTTATCTTTGAATTTAAAGTATAGTGGACATAATGACCCACAAGACATTTTAGAATTTTTAGACCAAGTCGAAGATTTCCGTGAAGCTAGACAAGTAACTAAAGAAGAGCTATTAATATCAGCTCACGATTTGTTTAAAGATGAAGCGACAATTTGGCTTAGAAATGCAAAGAAAAATATCGCGACTTGGGATGATTTAGTTGATAAATTAAAGTTAGAATTTTACCTCGCGATTTCGAATATATTTTGAAAAAGAAAGTGCAAGACCGTATGCAAGGTCAAAATGAAAATGTATTATCGTTTATAATGACTATTGAAGCATTGTATTTTAGAATTGATAAAAATGTCCCCGAAAAATTTATAGTAGATCAAGTGATTCGTAATTTAAATCCTTTCTTTTCGGCACATATTGCATTAGAAAATATAAATAACTTAACGCAATTAAAGAACAGGTGCAAACGGGTGCAGGAGCTGAAACTTCGTAACGAGAAATACGATACCCCAGCGAGTAGTAGATACAAACGAACGTTTATCCCGGTAAAACCAGCTGTAGCTTATCTAAATGAGAACGACAAAGATAAAGAAAAAATAGAATTACCTAAATTAAATATTAAAACCAATAATTTAACTAACGATTTAAATAAGAGGGAAAACAATAATAGATATTTGTTAAATAATATGTCGCGCGAAACCCCAAAAATTACCTGCTGGAATTGTGACATGAAAGGTCACACTTATAATATTTGTAAATTAAAAAGACGAACTTTTTGTTACGGGTGCGGTAAACAGGATGTTGTGAAAACAAATTGCCCAAATTGCGCAGATCGATCTCGGCCCACGACGGCATTAAATTCGGGAAACTTAGAAGCGGTTGGTGTAAACCGGGGCG
This sequence comes from Lycocerus yunnanus, assembly GCA_036346125.1. Classification (NCBI taxonomy): domain Eukaryota; kingdom Metazoa; phylum Arthropoda; class Insecta; order Coleoptera; family Cantharidae; genus Lycocerus; species Lycocerus yunnanus. Next base: position 100,533 of record JARFIX010000145.1, on the reverse strand, counting down.
CCACCAACCTACCTGCAGTCAGTCGGCCCTTAGAAGAAAGCTTTCAGAATATAAATATATACCCGCAGTCACCTTTGCGCGGACGGGGAAGAGGCCAAGGCCGCTCGCGGTCTCTCAGCCGCAATTAAATACCTATTTTGATAAAAAAGATTGGGAAGCGTGGTTACAAAAAATTAAAAATTTCAGCCGCGCAGATAAAATAGTATCTCCTGTTATGATCAAACGACCATTAGATAACCGACCCCACCTAAATATTTCTATGAATAATGTAAACGTTACTGCTTTATTAGATACAGGGGCAATGAATTCTATTATCGGAAGGGAAGGTTTAAAACTAATAAATAATAATCATGGACAGACCAAGAGGTCAAAAGTAAAGGAAATTAGAGTAGCTAACGGCGGACTTAGTAAAGTTACGGGCGTAATGACTTTAACAATTAGATTAGGAGGTTTAGAAAGAAGAGTAGATTTTTTTAATAGTGCCTAATTTAACTAATGATTTCTTATTGGGGGCAGACTTTTGCCGAATTTTTAAATTATCATTAAATTTTGATACTTTTTCGTGGAATTCCTCGCGACAACCTCAAATAAATAGTACTGAGGGAATCTCTAGTAAAGCTCAATTAAATTCAAAGCAAGCCAAAGATTTGGCGAATGTAATAGATAAATTTAAATCCCTAGCTACTCCAGGAAGCGGCTGTGTAAAAGGAGTCGAGCACGTTATCGACACTAAAGACGCCCAACCTATAAAGCAAAGACAATACCCATTGAGTCCCGCCATGCAAGTTAAAGTGCATGAAGAACTAGATAAAATGTTAGCTAACGGTATCGTGCAGCCCTCGAATTCCCCATGGGCGAGCCCATTAGTTTTAATAAATAAAAAAAGACGGCGAAATAAGAACTTGTTTTGATGGCCGCAAATTAAATTCAGTAACGGTTAAAGATTCGTACCCGCTACCGCGTACCGATTCAATCTTGAACAGATTAAGAAATGCTAAGTACTTAACTACTATAGACTTAAAAAGGCGTTTTGGCAAATCCTTTGAGAATCTTCGCGACCAAAGACGGCTTTTGCGTCCCAGGAAAGGGATTATTTGAATTTTTGGTATTACCTTTTGGCTTATCGAATTCCGCTCAATGTCTTCAACGGGCAATGGAACAGACGTTAGGCTCCGTAATCCACAAAGGAGAGGCATTTGTCTATCTCGATGACATAATCGTAGCTAGCGAAAATTTTGACACTCATATTGCGACTCTGAATACTATCTATGAACGGTTAAAACAAGCCGGGTTTAGAGTAAATATAGAAAAATGCGAATTCTGCTGTAAGTCACTTGTCTTTTTGGGTTTTGTAATAGATGAACAGGGTTTAAGAACTGACCCAGATAAAGTAGAGGCAATTAATAAATTTAAAACGCCCAGAACCACTACCGAAATAAAAAGATTGATAGGCTTAATTAGTTATTATCGAATGTTTTTACCAAATTTGTCCACCATATCGTCGCCAATAACGGCGCTAATAAAGAATAAGAAAAAAGGGCAAACCATACAATGGAATCCCGAAGCTGAAGAAGCTTTTTTAGAAATTAAAAGATTAATTACTTCCGCCCCAATATTAATAAGTCCCGATTTTAATAAGCCCTTTTATATACAAACTGACGCTTCAATAGTAGGAGTAGGAGCAGTTTTGTTTCAAGAGCAAGACGGCCTGGAACACCCGGTCGCTTACGCTAGTAGAGCCCTTACTACAGCAGAACAAAAATATTCGGCCACAGAGCGCGAACTAATAGCGGTTATGTTTGCTATTAACAAATTTAGAGGTTATATAGAAGGAACAGAATTTATAGTAATTTCGGATTGCTCAGCCCTACAATGGCTACACCGCCTCTCAAATCCCTCAGGCAGATTAAGTCGTTGGTCAATGTTCCTGTCCCAATACTCTTTCGATATACGCCATCGCCCTGGCAAATTAAATATTGTCCCTGATGTACTTTCCCGCGATATAGCCTCCCTGAATATTGATAAATTGATACCTGATGATTGGTACACCGATATGATAGCGCAAGTAAATAGGGAGCCCGACTGCTACCCTAACTTCCGCGTCGAAAATAATCGCTTATACAAATTTATCCCATCTGACCTACCAGTAAAATCTAACTTCCCGGAATGGAAATTAGTAGTCCCTACGGAAAATAGGAAGGAAGTACTCCTTCAATGCCATGACGACCCTACCTCCGCCCATTTAGGCATTGCTAAAACAATAGCTAGAATATCAGAGTTGTACTACTGGCCAAAAATGACCAGAGATGTAAAAAAGTATATAACTAACTGCAAAATATGCGCGTCGTACAAAAATTCGACACAAGCAAGACCCGGTTTAATGGGCAATTATAAGGATATATCGTTTCCGTTTCAAATGATTTCAATGGATTTGTTAGGACCCCTCCCGCGTTCTAAAAAAGGGAACCAATATCTGTTAGTGGTAACCGATTGGTTCACCAAATTTGTATTAATTCACCCTTTAGCTAAGGCTACGACAGCCGCTATAAATAAGTTTATAGAAAATCAAGTATTTTTACTGTTCGGAGTTCCTCAGATAATAATTTGTGATAATGGAGTCCAATTTATCTCCAAAGAATTTAAAGCCCTAACTACCGAGTATGGGGTGCAAAATATCTGGTATAATTCAAAATATCACGCCCAAAACAACCCTACCGAAAGGGTAAATAAAACCCTCGTAGCAGCTATTTCCTCATACGTAAAAGACGACCACACGAGGTGGGACGAAAACATACATAAAATTGCCCAAGCAATCAGAACGGCAAAGCATGATGTTAGTAAATTTTCACCCTCGTATTTAATGTTCAATAGATTCATTCCTATTAACGGTTCTTTCTACGGTAAACCCACCAATAAGGGGGAAGAAATAAAAATCGAAGAAAATCTCCTAAGTCCCGAAGACCAACAAGCCCTACCTGCTTTGTTTCAACAAGTCAGAAACAATTTAAAGAAATCTTACGATGCAAGTAAGAAAAGATACGATTTAAGAAAACGCCCCCTTTCATTTCAAATAGGTGAAAGGGTGTGGAAAAGAAATATGATCTTGTCGGACAAGTCGAAAAATTTTGCGGCTAAGTTAGCACCCAAATTTGAATTATGTAGAGTAATAAAGAAAAAAGGTCATTTGTCGTATGAATTAACTAATGAAAAAGGCCAAAATATAGGAATATGGCACGTAAAAGATTTAAAATGTTTAAGGGTGAGTCAGAAAACCCAAATAGTTCAGAGTAAAGTTTAAAGTTTTGTCTGTGGCGAGCGTGTTACTTGCGGCTTGCAACGTTTCCTTTAGTTGATGGGCATTAGAATCTTCTTGTTGGGTAAGTGCACTACCCACTAAAGCAAGTAGCTTCAGCCCAGTTACGACAGGCGCGTTGGGAGTCGGAACGACCGTTTGTCGAATAAAGTTTTTGTTGGTAATATCTAAGCCGAATTAATATGATTAATTAACTAGTTCAAATTGCCTATAAAGTTATAAATTTTTTAGTAGAGTAAAAGGTTGAATTATAACCAAAAAATTATCGTAATTGCTTGAAATAACCGTCCTAGGTATCGACGCTAAAAGACCCAATCAATAAATAATCGATAAAATCGAAAAATTAATTTCTTAAAAAGCAAAGTTAGGGCATAACGCGCTTAAAATTTCTTCAGTACCGAATATAGAAGCTGAATCACTTTATTATAGAGTTAGAATATAGTGAAGTAAAGGGAACAGAGGGCAAGGATAATTAATATTTCTGGTCAAAATTCGAAACCAGTTAAACTTAGTTAAACTCCCGAAAAGATTTCTTTCCTTTTTTTGTCGTCCCGAATACCTGTGTTGTAATTCGTTAGGAGCTATCGGAAAATTAAAGGCTATCTAAAATAATAACTTTAGTAAGTATTAACTTAAAAATTAAAGCAAGTAAAGTGCCTAAAGCCTACCTGCTACTCAGGAAAAACCTGATCCCTATAATAATTTAATTATGAATATCGTAACTAGTCGGTTTGTTTCGTATTATTAATGTTTGGTTTCGAAGTTTAGAAATCAAAATATTTATCGGCGGAAACGAGGTAACATTTTCAACATAGAAAATAAAAAGTAACGGCATCTAAAAAGTGTACGGAATTGGCGATGCACTTTAACGCCTTAAACAATAATAGGATGTGACTCCTTAAAAATCACAAGTAACGGTGTAGGGCCGCATGACCAAAAAGTCTGCTATTTTAAATGAGAAATTTGAATATTTAAATTGATAGATGGTAATGTATACCCTATGCCGGAAAAAACTATAAAAGAGTTAATTTCGAAAGTGAGGTGATTGTAAATATGATTTGAACCTTTCTATTGGGTATTAAGCAGGAATTAAATTCGTGACGCAGTCCCATTAAGTTTTGTGCGATTCTGTTTGTCGATTGATTTAGGATATCGAGAAATACGTTCTTAACCGGGAAACTAAAGCACGGATTTGCTTTTCAGCAATTATCCAGGAATTAATTATTTTACCAATCGTGTGGGAACGCAAAGTTTTTACTGGGCCATAACCTAAAGATTTTTGATCAACTTCTGCGGGCATGTCGAGTGAAGAAGGCAGACCTACGCGATTTTATAAAATTTAATCGTAATTTTAAGTTGTAAATGTGATAACAAATAAATTCGTCTCGCCGTGACGGGTACGTAAGTAGGTCAACGTATGTCAGCTGTGTGATTTAAGGTCACTAGAACTCACGCGGAGATCTAGGGATTACATTCTTCTGAGGCGCGGTACCACTACGTTTCCCGGTAACAGCTGGAGGGATATAAAAAATTTTTCCTGGTTTTCATAAAATTAGGTGGCGTCCGTGAAATACCCTTGTGGAAACTACAACCCTGTAAATATGAATGGTTGTAGCCCCCAAAATGATTTAGTTGTTCTTATCTTAATGGCAAATGACAATTTAATTGTGTGATAAAAAAGGACGATGAAACTCGGGATTCGTACTTTTCACTCTTTTAATTGATTCAAGAACCTCCCCAGGACAACTAAATACTCCGCGAAAGTCGTATAGTCGTAACCCAATTTATTTTAACCCAGTTAAACGGGAAAGACGGTCTTACAAAAATTCCTTATTAAGTAGTAAATAAATACCAAAGACATACATAGAAGTAGTTAGAGTAAGTTTAAAAATAATGTAAACCCCCCCCTTTTCTGATGAATGATTGTGTGATAAAAAAGGACGATGAAGCTCGGGATTCGTACTTTTCACCCTCTCAAACACCCTAACTAAACCCGCGATAAGTTGAATGAACTGCCTAAGTAATGTCCTACTTTAATTTAAGTAAGGAAAATTATCTCGTTTTAGTAATAATAATTGATCTAGTATTTTGACTTGGGACTATAGGAAGTCCGATAAGTTTCTGTGAAAAGTAATTATGGAAAAATTACTACCCTTGTTTGTTATGATAAATCAACCGTGTTAAATATAGACTAGAAGGTCTAAATTTTTGAGAATAAAATTAAAGATTATTTTAATTTTAAAATTCCTGTTGTATATATTCATTAAAACATAGTTTAAGATCCCTGATGTAAATATTCGTAAGACCTGAATTCCCGTGAAACTAAATTATTTGTCCCTTTAAATTAAGTACTCCGTGTGTATATCTTCCTTTATCTATAATTGAGGCACCAACCCGTGTGTAGAAAGACCCTCCCTTAGTTTTTAGTTTTAATTTTCTTTTTTTATATAATTAATTCGTCAAACATTCTTAATACTAAGTAAAATAACATAATATTAGAACTAAACAAATTTTTGGAACGCTTCTTCTCGTTAGGAGTTAAGGGGTGTTCATTTGCTATAGCTGTCCCAACAGTCAAGGGCATTATATTTAACTAGGTAAAGATTACCTAAACTAAGACCAACTATTAAAATAAGTAAGATACTTACTTTCCTAAACCTATCGGTTTTAATTTTCGTTAGTGATAATTAAGTAATATTAATTTTTTCTCTTATATAGTATATCGCTTAGGGGGTTGGTGCAATGCTTTTTGTTAGTTTCTTTTCTTTATATAATTAAGTAAAATTTAATCACCTAGAGGAAGGGTTGCGAGTTGTTAGGTACGACCTACCTCTGCATCTGGGTCGCGGTTAGCAACATCTGCATGGGCAGGCTTAACAACCCCAGGTGTAGAAGGACTGGAAGTCGCAACCGCAGCCGGCCAGTGTGGTACTTTCCGCATTGGCGTATTACGGCTACTCGGTTTAGGGCCGAGAGTACCCAGTTTTGGCAGTGGTCGAAATTCCTTAGCGGGTGGAAAGTCCATACCTGCTATATCGAGTAAGGTCTAACGCAGACCCCTTGACGAAGGACCTCGGAGCGGCAAGGCCCTAAAATTCCGAGTCCAATCGGGGACTGCAAGGTCCTCGATACCTCCCAGACGGGATCTTGTTGTCATTTAATGAAAGTTGTTGTCCCTGTCCGAAATTGACCTATTAATGCGATAGGCAATTGAGGATTAAGGTTCCGTAAATTCCTCAAATGGCAATAGTAAATTTTTGAATTAAAAATAAATTTTTAATTATTCGTTCCTTGATAAAGACTTAGTAATTTTTTGAATTAAAAATAAATTTTTTTAATTATTCGTTCCTTGATAAAGACTTAGAAATTTTTTGAATTAAAAATAAATTTTTAATTATTCGTTCCTTGATAAAGACTTAGAAATTTTTTGAATTAAAAATAAATTTTTTAATTATTCGTTCCTTGATAAAGACTTAGTAATTTTTGAATTAAAATAAATTTTTAATTATTCGTTCCTTGATAAAGACTTAGAAATTTTTGAATTAAAAATAAATTTTTAATTATTCGTTCCTTGATAAAGACTTAGTAATTTTTAAATTTAAAAAATAAATTTTTAATTATTCGTTCCTTGATAAAGACTTAGTAATTTTTGAATTAAAAATAAATTTTTAATTATTCGTTCCTTGATAAAGACTTAGAAATCTTTTTAGAATTAAAATTAAAAATTTTTAATTATTCGTTCCTTGATAAAGACTTAGAAATTTTTTGAATTAAAAATAAATGTTTTAATTATTCATTCCTTGATAAACACTTAGTAATTTTTTGAATTAAAAATGAATTTTTTTATTTTCGTTTCTTGATAATAACTTAATGATTTCTTGAATTAAAATTAAATTTTTTAATATGCGTTTCTCAATAATGACTTGATAGAGTTGGTAGTCTTAAAGAAGACTTGATGAGTGGTTTTAAATTAAATAGAGATAGAAGTTTTCTGATGAACTTTAGGAAGAAGGTATCAATGTTTGTAGGGTAAAGGGTGATTAGTGACCTCGGATCTTCTGGTCCTCCTCCTTTCATTGACTCATAGATTGGGATTGTTGCCTTTATGAATAAATAAAGATATAAAATAACTTATCTAATTAACAACGTTTAGCTACAAATAATCAAAAGTGGCGATGATAACTTATAAGGAGTCGAGAACCCATTTATTATTGTTTTTAAAGGAAAGGGGATGTGTTACGCTCCAATTTTACGTAACACGATTTAGCAAATTAGAGTAATAAATCGAAATTTCTTTAGAATAATATCTCAAAATTAATATACTTTGAATAAAAATTCCATAATAATAACTAATCTGTTATGGTCGTCTATAGACGCCGCTGAGTTGACAAAATACAACGTAACTTCCAGCGTAAATGCAGAGAATGTATAAAGAGTTGCAATTAAAAGGTAGACCAGATATTACTTGAGAATAAATTTAAGGTTAATATACTTAAAAGAAAGGCAGTGTTAAGCTGAGTAATTGACACGTGTCGTCTCTAACCGCCAACACGATTAAAACTGCAAGCTAGAATCACCTTGAAAACGTCGCGAGACCGTTGAATGTGAAAAAGTAATAGGAAAGGGTAGAACCAGTTAGTTCCCTTTCGAGACTCTAGATGAAGAAAGACAATTTTGTAACTTAGCGAACGCGCAATTCGGTTTTTGTGATAGTTTCAGAATTTGTGAAACTTATTAAATTACCGGAAGCCGCTAATAATTATCGTCTCGAAAACCCAAAGTTAAAAGGGAAATTATTACCTAACTCGAAAGGAAATATCGGTGCCGGCTAACTTATCGAACTAGCGTAAATAGTTTAGTGCAAGACAATGAATAAAACGTATTAATAATAACGTGCCGATTAAAATAAAAGAACTCAAGTTTTCCAATAAAGAAATTACCTTAATAACCGTAAATGACTAAAACGTATTAATAATAACGTGCCGATTAAAATTAACCAAAAAAAACCCCAAAGTTTTTCCCTTAATTAACGGAAAAGGGTACCGTAAATAGTAGCAGAATAAACAGTTTGTGGAAATTTATAAATTGAACGTTGTTATGATAATATTCAATCAGAAGGTTACAATCGATAGCTAATATTGCAACAATCAATGTTTTTAATATCTCCAAGTGGTGAATAAAGCCAAGACAACGCAACCTCAATTAAAAAATCGGGATAAAAATCCGACTACCGCACCGTCAATAAACTCGATGGATCACACGATTGGACAATCATCTATTAGCGCTCAGGGGGTATCCACTCCAATATGCCGGAAATGTATCGCTGCCACAATCTACGCCACCAATTGTATTCTAAAAGGTAACATTTTATTGTATTAGAGATAAGAAAGTGCTTCAGTGAACAGTGCTACGCATATGACGATCGGGCCACTGGTCTTAAATTTTGATAACGTGTTTTTAGCAATCTTGAACAATATCAGTATTATTTTGCTTGGTGATAAGTACACCTAATCACATAAATAGATTAAATTAGATAGAGATAAATTAAATATCGTGTGCTGTTTAAGCCATAGGTAGATTTAAGAAGTAAATATTGAGTGAATGGATATGAATGTCGCTCCACGAAGGAGAATTTGAATTTGAGTAATGATAATTATCTTTTATTTAAAAATAAATGTAAAGATGGCTAAGGTGATTAAATTAATAATAATAATTTCTGTGAATAATGTGCATATTTTTTAACGATTTAGATTATACGACTTTATTTGATGTTTTCTTGTTTTATTGATAATCTGCCCAATAATCAAAAGTAAGCAATTTGAAACCTGGCCTCTGGCAAATACCAAGATTTGCATTTGAGGACCGCTGACTACTCGAGGCAATATTAGTAAGAAGTTTTTCAGGTGGGTAAACCTGCAGACTGGAGAAAGTGTCTAACAGATTATAATGCCAAACATCCCTGGTGGGGATCTAGATCACAAAACCCAGAACCGAAAGGTAGGCAGTTGAATCTAGCCCAGAGAAAAATAATGTCCAGACAGTATTGACATGAGAGCCCACATATTGGCCTGCAGACCGTAAAAAAATTCCGACTTGATCGACTTCTGCGCAGTTAAAGGAATACTTGCAAACAACATAAAAGCTGAATCGTGTCTAGATCTGTCTTCTGACCACTCCCTATATTAGTGACGCTCATCTCACATAGCATAATAAAAAACAAAACCTCCATCTTTCTATACTAACAAAACAAACCGGAACGAATTTAGATACTTACTGAACGATCAAATTAGCCTTGATGTACCCCTAAAACAGAAGAAGAAATTGAAATAGCGATAGAAAAACTTAACATAGCTATACAAGAAGCAGCCTGGGAAGCTATTCCAAAATATGAAACAACAAAAACATCAGACCTGGTCGATAACTGTCAGAACCAAAAATGCAGGAAAACGTAAATTGCGAAAAACCTGGCAAATAACAAGATGAAATAACAACATGACAAAGCAAAATTTAACAAAGCAGTAAAAGAACTAAAAATTTATTAAATGATGAAAAAACGCAGCTATACAGGAACATCTGGAAAGTCTAACTGCAACAGAAGCATAACATTAGAAGATAACATTAAACTCGACAATAGCTAGCAGCAAAGAGTATATAGATATAGAGATACAGCTCTTGTTGCTCTTATTGAAAAACTCTTACTGAACGGAACTTATTTAATAGCAATTCTAAAAACATGCAATTTAAAAATTGGCAAAACAACTTTAAATGCGTTTTAAAATTTAACTCAAACATTAAACCTTTTAATATACCAACGATAAATACCAGAATAGAACAAGCATCATAATATAGAAATTGATCCTATACATCTAAACATTAATCTGGACTAATTAAAAATTTGAATGTACAACTAAAGCAAACGCAATGAAAAATTTCCGAAATAAAATCAGTACCTTTTCATTATAATGATATTAGTTTATATACTCTTCTCATTTAGTGTATAATAATCACTATTTTAGTTTTATATTTAGGCAGAAAGTATTACTCATGTCCAAAGGAAATAATTGACACAGTATCAAGTAAAAATTGAGGAATCTGTTAAAGAGATTTCTTTAAAGAATTATAGTTTCTTCAACTGTAATTTTTCTTTTAAACGTGGAGAAGTTACATTTAATTTAGGAATGCACTCTGCATTCTTGTAATCTTAACTTATTAATATTAGAAGTAGATAATAAAATATGTAAAGCTGATATTTTAAAGAATGTACTAACCAAGTGCCAACTAGGAGTCAGTTTGTAATTAGCATTCAGACTTGAAGTGAGTCTTTAATAAACTTATATCTTTTTAAAAGTTAGTTTTCTTTTAGACTTACGTATTTCGCCCCTGTTTGTATTTTGCGCTTGTCTTTTCCGTCAACGTTTTATATCCAAATCGTCCTATTTCCAAAGATTCCCTGTTCTTTGCATTTTTACACTTGTTACAATTTAAATTTTACCCATTTGTGTACCTGGTTTTTATCTTGTAATTTAAACAACGCCATCATCTCTGCCTCAAAATTCTGATTCTAATTGTATTTTGTAACTTTAAGGCAGGTTCTATGAGTGTTGTTTAAAATTCATATACTTATAAAATTAAAAAAATAACTTTGGGAAAGAGAGGTCTTTTCTAAATATCTTCACAAATATTGGCTCTAAATTTCATAGCAATATTTTAAGAAGCTTCTTAAATAACTACAAAAATAATCAATGTGTTCCTGAAAAATACTATCTGACAACACATCTGTAAATTGTAATTATAGAGTACTTTATAGTAAAATCGATACAGATAATAATAACCGGAAATACGTTTTAACTTGTCATATTAGTACATCATTTTCATTGAATTTATTTTTATAAAATTAAGTTCTACAATTTATTTTACCTATCAATAATTTTTTTAACAAACATTTTCAAAATTACTGTCTTTGTTTCTCTTCATTATAGAAATAAATATAACAATACTGTGTAAACACAGTATTGTTTTAATTCTGATAGCTGGTCGAGTTAACTTCGTGACAACAATGGAAAATTCCTATATCAATAATATAAAACTTGTGTATTATTTGGGTGGTATTTTTGGCCTAGTTCCTCCACCTAATAAACTCAAATTAAAAAATCCAAGACTTACTCGGTAGTATTAATAATTTTAATATGCATTTTGACTTCAATTTCAATTTTCATCACATTTAAATAATTTTTCCATCGCAAATTCCAGTTCTATATGTTTTGATATTTTTCGAGTAACAATTTCGAATATTATTGTTATCAATAGTGTTTTTCTGACGGGATTTTCCAACGTAAAAGTAAGACAGTTTGACTTGTTAACAACATATTTTCGGGACATTGATAATACATTGAATAGTAATAAAGCTCTAAAAAATTTGGACCACTTTACTATGTTCTTCAAATTACAGTGAGCTATACAATCTTTATTTTATAGCCCATTTTGTGATTGTTAATAAATTAAATACTATAAAATTTTAATTTTACAAATACTTGGAAAAATATCGGTTTTATATTTTATTGTTTCGGTACTTTTAATTTTCAATTACGTTCTTTCAATTAAACTGCGCTTAGAAATAATAAACCAAAATTTAAGTGCTTTAAGAAATAATCACAAAGTACGGGTTATGTTTGATTTTAGACTAATACACCGTAAATATGAGGCAGTGGCGATAGTTATGCTCCGGGAAGTGCCAAAATTCGAATTTTGTTCAATCAGGTTTTGAAAATCTGCGTTATTTTCAATAAAAACTTTGGATGGACTTTACTTTTTATAGTGTTTTATGTGTTTATTCAAATTTTAGAAATAATTAATTACGTTGTTGTGGAGGTATCTAGTAAATCTGACGTAACTTCGAACATAAAGACGTGGGGTGATATGCTTGTAATTTGTAGTTTTGCTTTCCTGTATGTGTAAGTATTACATTTTTAACAAGTATCAAACCGCGAGTAATTATGTGCAATCACTAGTATCACAGTACGGATGCAATTTTGACAGTTTTAACAACGGATCAGGTACACTAAATTGGCTTTCCTCATAGCCGTGGCAGATTTACTTTACTGTTCAGGTTCAGGCACTGTACAGTTGTAGTGCAAGTTACTACAAATTGTAGTAAACAGAAATTAATCATAACAGAAAAATGCTTCGCTTGTCTTGTCATTTACTTTAATGTTTAATCCAGTAAATAAAAACAACTTGATATCTACAATTTATGAAATTAACAATTTTTTAACAATCTCACATTAAGGCATTTTATATATTCAGTTACGTTATAGTCACTAGCCAATAACGAATTGTTGTACTCGTGGTTGTTAGATTAAATTTGATAAAAATGATAGAAACAATTTTAAAATTAAACTTCAAAATTTTATTTCGCCCAATTTCAGATTATCTATCGCATAATTTCCCTTTCAATTAGATTTTTTGCTTACAAGTTGCCATGGATAGCGGGTAAAATTATTTACTTTTTTTCTAGAGAAAATAGGTTATACAACATACTATGTACTTAGCTATTTGAGATATGTAATAAGAAGGTGGAAATGAATCATAATAAACAATTTTTAATGTTTACTTTTGAATGAGTTAATTATATAAATTTTTCAATTTTACAATTTGATTCATTATGTAAACCACCATACATAATGTCAAAAATTACATCCACTGAGCTAGGGTGGAGCAAACAACGTTAAAACGTGGTAAGTCTATAAAATTTTACATTCGAAAGCAGCGGTTCAACTCGCTTGAAACGCCGAGCCATATTTTTGGTTGGAAATTCATATTTCAAGCTTAAAAACATCGTAATATTTAACTATTAAAATTTAGATTTTTGGCCGCTATATTCGGAAAAAAGAAAATAAGTGCTTTTTTGCGATCTTAAATCGCTTTGTAATCAACTTTTAGTTCAAAAGAAGCCATGAGAGATGACGAAACGCCGACCAAGATAATGCAATAGTTTTGCTCGGGAGGATCTCATGGAGCCTACCCTTAAGATCTTGAAAGCGTAGAAAAGACTGGTCTGGTTCAAAGTTTTCTTGGAGCGGGGTTTGTTCCTCCTACAGACCAGGGGGGGACGTTAATTTTATAAACTAGTACATTAATTTAATCAATCTGTTAGGAGCGATGATAAATAATCTCAACAAAATAAGAAATATTGTTTTTTAGAATTTTTATAAAAAATAATGGTTTTTATTTCATTTTAGGTAATGGGAGTTGTGGTAGTTGCAGTTTGCCACAATACTACAAAGGAAGTTCAAAATACAGCAACGATATGCTACAATTTACTCTCAGATACGGGTATACTATCGGCTAGCAACCTTTTACTTCAAAAGGTCCTAAGAGAAGAATTGATTTTATTAGCAGAACTTGCAACTAACCAATGTCCCCATTTTTCTGCTGCTGGTTTTTCAATATTAATTATAGCATGCTGTTGGGGTTGCTTAGCACTCTTGCCACTTACATTATTGTTCTCATTCAAGTTAATACGTAAATGATCCATAAATCACCATTTGGAATATCTAGAATAGTTTTCATAAAAATCTTTCGTCTAAAAACTACAGCAGCAGCGTGGGAGATCAATCTAAAGATTTTTTGATTCTAATAATATTTACAAAAATAATATTATGTAATAATTTATACTATTATCTCTAGTGTCAACTTAACATGACTAATATCAATCTTGAAGAATCTTAATAATTAAGTAGGTATGTTTTGCACTTGGAATGTTTTCGATGAAATAAAAGAAGTACACAGGGATAAGAAATAAGTATAAAGAGATGTATAATCATAGCATAGGTTATTTATTGCCTACTCATTAATGAAAGCGACATTATTAAATACCTCTATGTATCGAACTAATAAATACTTAATTATAGAACTGAAAAAATATTATTACCAATATTTATAGGTATTATTAAAGTACCTCACGAATCCAACAAATTATTTATTCAAATTGTTCTACAACGTGACCTGAATAGGAATACATTATTTTTCAAAAAGATATTTTTATAAAAAGGAGTCGGAAGATTTAAAGAATAATTAAATTTTCTTTTCAAAACGACATGGACATGATTGAACAGAATATGAAATTTGTTTATTATATTGCTGGTGTGCTGGCGTTGGTTCCTCCAATTGACGATTTTAAATTAAAACACTTCAAGCTTTACTCGATAGGATTAAATATTGTAATTGTAATATTTGCTTTGACGACTTTATACTTAAAAATAGCTCATTTGGAGTACATTTCTACAGCGATTATGTTGGACAGAACTAAATTCATAGTTCAAATAATTCTAATTGTTATAATTATATATTCAACAGCATTTGTTAATTTAGAAGAATTTCGTTTAGTACAAGTACTAATTCAAGAAGTTGATATTAGATTAAACGATAAAGAGGTTTTTACAAAACCCGGCAAGTCTTACTGTATTTTGAAAATTGCAATTTGTGCTTTTGTTGTCATTGATATATCCGATTCTTTCGTTACCTTTAAATTTCAAACCATGGAAATTGCATTGGCATACCTACTACAAAAAATTTGGAATTTGTACGTTGTAATTGCAGTTTTGTTAATATATAATTACGTTTATCTAATTGCGGTCCGTTTACAAATCATAAATCGCCATTTAGAAGCATTAACGCAAAAAGATTATTTACATACTCAGAATCGCTTTGGATTGTTACATTGTAGTTGGGTCGTGTTACGAACTGATGCACGAATGAAAATAAAAACATTTCGAAAATTGTTGAACCTGATTTTAAAATTATACTTCACTTGCAACAAAATTTTAGAGTGGAATTTATTTCTTGTATTTTTTTTTTATATTGATGCAAATTTTAGAATTCTTCGAGTTCATTATTTCACTTTTATCAAATGTTTGTAAAATACGTCACAATTTAGGATTTCATGAAGAACTGCAATTTTTAGTTCTTGCAGTAGTCGTCAGCTGTTTTATTTGTGTAAGTATCCTCAAATTATTATCAATAAAACATTATTTATTTAACAAATTTAAGGAAATGATAGAGTTGTATATTTATTATTTAGCCTTTAGGTAACTGCGAATTATTTTTTTAATTTTGCAGTACATATACCGTAAAATGCCTATACGCAGCTTTTTTTAATTTACTGGGCTGTACTGCAAAGTTAAAAGCAAAATTATCTTCAAGAGCTATCTTGAATTAGGGTATAATTTATAGAAACTACTCAGTGTATTTAAGAACATAATATTTCAGTACTATTTTTGTTTTTTATAGGTAATGGGAATTGTAGTGATTATGATTTGTGACAAAACTACAAAAGAATTCAAGAAAATTAGTACGACATGCTATAGTTTGTTATCTGAAATACCGTCTGTTTCTAACATTGCTGAAGACAAAAATTTAAAAAAGGAATTAATTTTGTTAACCAGATGTGCAGCTAACCAGTGCCCACATTTCTGCGCTGTTGGATTGTTTAATGTTGATCAAAATATGCTTGTGGGGTTTTTTAGTATTATTATTACTTACACTATTGTACTCACACAGATTAATAAAGGTTGTTAATAAGGTCCAATATTTATTTTTAAGATTTTGGAAATGTCAAGAGGAGTGAAGTATTTGAGATGCGATACGAAGTGTTGTTTTAGAGATTTTAACGGTAAAGGGAACTGTGAATTGGTACGAACAATAATATCAAATTAGGAAAAGAATATGTATAGGCGGGGGCTTTCGACTGGCTTTTTTCTGCAATAGCAAACAAGGCAGGTGAATTTTGAGGTTAATTTGGAATGACATATTTTGTCTCCGGTACTCGGGTAAACATTAAAGTTTAGGACCTCCTTTGCGTAAAAGTGGTTTCGTCTTTTCAAGATATCATCAGCTAAACTATCCCTAAATGAACGAAATAGATTAAAATCCATTAAAATTAAAATCAAAAACTATATTGTAAAATTTTTTATAATAAAATTAATTGACATGTGTTTTGAAAACCTATATCGACATTCTAAATTTTAAAATTGAATGTCACTAAGTAAATAAAAATTATTCAAAAAAAATGTTTTATATTTCAAAAAAATAAGATTAAACAAGGTTTAATTCAAGGTTTTCTCATGTCTTTTCAAAATTTATCAACAACATCTAAGAACCAAAAATTGTGACTCGTAGCAAAATTTTTTCAAATTTCAATGAACTTGAAACCTTTTAAAATATTTTATACATCATATTTTCTTTGTTTGAGCATGCTAGAAATGAATACGTGCTAGCAAATAAGCTGGCAGCCACTCAGTGAAGTTTGAAATCGAACAAACACAAACTAACTGGGTAATCTTCTCCACAGAATTGAGGTTTTCGGTATACGTTGCTGCTCCGGGACGGAAGAAAACACTCGAGACACTAGACGGCGCACACCATGTGATAATTTCAACGGGTACAAAATATAAAAAAATTCTTATTACAAATTTTGAATTGCGGAGGTAAAATAAAATTTTGTGCGTTGGGTGAAGGGAAATTTTCAAAAAGACACCAGCCAGATGTTTGGGTGGTAGTGTCAGATTCTTACTGACTAAAACCCCTAGAAACGCTAAGTATGTCGTCGGATTACAATCGACGTTCTACTTATTATGCCCTTTCAGGATTTTCTTCTTCTAGTATCTAGGTTGCAGTTGTATTACCTTTCTGCACCTGTTTTTCGTGTTCTACCTTAGTTTTCATGATTGTAATAATCATTTCGTGTGCCATTTGTCAGGAATCTTCGCTCTTATTTCTGATTTTGAAAAAGGGGCGAGAGTTTGAATTTAACGGTTCGTAAATACACTTTTGCCTATATAAATGGCTTTACCAAACGAAAAAACAGAAAAATACAAGCTTTTTAAGGTGAGGATCAAACTTGTCGGACTTGTAATAAGGCGACAATTTAATTTTGAAATTTGAAATTATCTCATAAGAAATACATGTAAGTGTATTATTGCATAATATTACGCAATAATTTTATGCATTATATTAACGGTACTTGTGCTTTGATATGTACGAATCAACCATACGGTGGGGTTAACTAGGGCAGCGTTAGGAAAGAGTCAGTCGCTCCCCGAGATCCGTCGCGTCAACATTCATACTTTACGAGTAGGAGATACTTGGGGGATGTTTTTAGTAAATAAACGCAACTACGTCAAGAGTCAAATTCACACAAAAAGTGCATTTTTTTCCAAAATTTGTTGTCAGATCAGAAATTTAATTTTCTTATTAGTTAATTACATCATTACCTTTCATAATTCGTTATAAAAACCAAGATTCTGGTATCTTTACTGTCGCCACAACCTATTTTAGTTGCACTCTCTGAGGTTACACTTCAAAAGACCCAATGAGTAAATTGTATTGTTAATAAATTTTTAAAGCCGTTTTTTTCAAAAATGTGCGAATAATCCGCAAAGGTTGTGTTCTGGCGTATCCACCTTTTTGCAGAAATATCATTTTTCGTCGATCTTTTTCTGGAATTTGTAGAGGTATGTGGAAAAGCACCCGTGGCCACTCAGCGCCTGTGTAAGGCGATAAAACACATTACGTTGTTTTCTCGTAATCCTTTTCTCAACGTTGTGGATTACTGTTCTGGTCCACTTTCCTTTCTGGGTGCTATTCCACTCCGACTGCCAATTCTGGAGCATGGTTTTATTATATTCTTTGGGCTATCGCTATCACCGCCGCCTCTGATATTGTTCTATAAGCCCTTGCGACTCGGATAGTCAGTCGTCTCTGGCATCTTGCCATAATGCTTCTGTAGTTTTGCCTTCTCAGTGGGTCAACCCATACCAACGCCGTTTAAAGGAGTATGGAGTCTGTCATCGCGGCCAGAAATTTTCTTTTGACCACAGAGGGCCCTCTCATGTTCATGTCATGGCCGTGTCTAGGGTAACGCCCAGGTATCTAATTTCCGGCTTGGATTCGATTATGGTGTTCTCCAGCCGGAATATCGCACTAGTCTTTCTTCGGCCGCAGAGCATGCTTGCTTCTGTTTTCTCTGGCACTATTCGAAGGCCGCTGTCGCTCATTCACTCCTGGATACGTCGCAGAGCCATATATTTTAATTTAGAAACATATTTGTTTATAAAATTATTTTTTTATTTCTTCCTAGTATTTTACAATCTGTAATTCAAGTTACAATAAGTAAAGATTTGATATATGAGGATGACATAGGAGGAGTTTGCCTGTGCAAGCTCCATTTACAATTTTAACATTCAAGATGTTACGTTAGGACCTTATAGGAATTTCCAGGTGCTCAATCTTATCCAGTTTGGAAGCGATGGGGTAGGTCCAGTGGGTTCTCTCGGGGAGCCTGAAACCCCTAGAGAGCGCGTTCCCAGGTAGCGGATAGGGAATGCCTCTCAGATGTGAGTGGTGGGAGTGAAATCAAAATTGCTCCCGCGGACAAAACAGGTACTTCGCAGCGTCTGTCCCATATTGGGCGGCTGCAAACAGCGTCTGTTCCCCATGTTAGGGCGGCTGATTTAACGTCATTGACCCCCTCCTAAGTCAAGGTGAGGGAAGTCGCGCCGATGACTGCATGGCGTCCGGGAGTAAGCGGACGTCTCAGCGATAACATCTTAAGTAGCACCATGATAAGTGATGTAAAAGAGATTAAGTTTACGGTGCAGGGGCCCGGATCCCCAGTACCGGTCGGGTGTGGTGGCAAGCGAGTGGGCTCCCCCCGACCGTCATCCAGCGACCGCTCAGATGTCCCGGCGAGCAGCCAGGCTGGGGCATCCGGTAGTGCTACTGGCGAAGAAAAATCTCGGTACAGCAGGGGACTTCAAAAGTCCCGGAAAGTACTGTGGGGGTTTCTACAAGATCCCGAAAGAAACCCCAGGTAAAGTTGGACATAGCGCCCGTCGGAAGAAAGAGGTCCGGAAGTGATTCCAAATCTGGAGGAGCTTCGGGCCAAAACTTTCGACGAGGCGTTCATGAGGAACGTAAAAAGGCCGTACCAGTGGGGACACTGCAAAGCCCCACAAGAAACGGCAGAGGAGGTGGCGGAGGAGTTATCGAAAGCTCTGAAAGAGCACCCCGAGCCACCCTCAAAAAGCCGTCAAAATCTTGCGGCGGCCGTCCATTGAAAGTGTGCGCACCTCAGATAAGGATCAGCAAATCCTGCAGCTCCGGCAGGAGATCGACAAGCTGAGGGAGGTGGTCGTGTGCCAGGGCGACATAATCCACAAAGAGGCGAGAGTCGCTGCGGAGCGTGTCGAAGCTGCGGCCATATCTAGGGCGGAGGCGCTTATCGGTGCGCTCTGCCGTTTAAAAAAGAAGGATGAACGCGCTCGCGGCGGGACTTCGGGAGTCTCGAAAAGTCCAGGCGTTTCAGCGACTTGATAAGGACTCCCGGGCATTGGTGAGCGAGGTCGGTTCGTCGGTCCCCATCCAGCAGGAGGAAGAAGTGTCTCGGCGGGGGGCTTCTGGCTCGTTGGCGGCTTCTACAGCTGCCGAAAAGGGTCCCTCGCGCAAAGAGTCATTTGCGACTGTGGCGGCCAAAGATACCGCCAAATCTGCGCCCAGAAAGGATGGGGGCGCTTCCGTCGATGGGGACGGCTTCCAGGTCGTCGGAGGGAGGAAGCGGCGAAAAACGCCTATAGCGAAGGCCACGATCCCCAAGGCTACTAACAAAGCACGGGGGAACCAACAGCGACGGCCCGAAAAGCTCTCCGGGAAGGACGTGAAAAAGCCTCGCACCAAATGCGAGGCTGTCCTGATAACCACCCCCCCAGAGAGCTATAAAGCGGCCTATCAAAGGTACGGGGCGTTTTAACCGCCCTAATTGTGAAGCGCGGATACGCGCGCTTCGCAAAACCAAAGAAGGGCACCTCCTTGTCGAGGTAAACAGAGGGGGAGGCAGTGCGGAGCAGCTTTATAGGGAGCTCCAGCTGCAGACCTCTCTTCCCGCGCGTCTCCTAACTCGGAGGGCGACGCTGGAGATAAGGGGCCTCGATGAAGAGGCCACAAAAGAAGAAGTGGTCGCTGGCGTCCGCCAGGTTCTTGGCGACGACTCGGCGGCGGTCACGGTGATTTCGGTGACACGTGGTCGCCGAGCAGATAAGACAGCTGTCGTCCAGGTCCCGGAAGACCTAGGCAGCAAGGTCGTAGCTGGTAGGTTCCGTATCGGACCTATCAGCTGGTGTCGGGTCGTGTATAAGCAGCCCTCGAAGCAGAAATGCTACAGGTGCCTACAATTTGGGCACCTTTCGAGGGCGTGCAAAAATGCGGACGTGTCCGGAAATTGTTTCCGTTGCTGGCAACCCGGGCACAAAGCAGGCTCCTGCAAAATCCCAGGCGGGAGCCAAAAGTAGGCCAACGGAAGCTGCCCCTGCCATCGCGGAAAGGGAGAGGAATGAAAAGGCGGGAAGGCAAAGCCCGCAGCTTCGTTAAAAAGGGTGAGGAAGCCGGCGCAGGAGGAGGACTTGTAAAAAACCCAAAGGTGGTTAAGGTTCTCCAAATAAACTTAAATAATGCACGAGCGGCCCAAGACCTTCTCCTGGCCACCGTCAGAGATTGGCGTACTGACGTGGCCATAATCAGCGAACCAAATCGCGTCGATCTTCCGAATTGGTTCGCTGACACAACGGGCAAAGCTGCTATCTTTGTGCCCTCCCGCTGCAAGTCAGTGACAGCGGGAGCGCAGAAGATTTTGTTTGGGTCAAGGTGGGCGGCGTGCGGCTGTACAGCTGCTACTTCTCCCCAATCTCGGGGAAGAAGTACTTCAATGCAGGCTGGATAGGCTCCAGGACACCATGGGAGCCGCCCCACGCCGCACCATCCTGGCGGGCGATTTCAACGCCAAGTCGCCGGAGTGGGGCTCCCCTCGCACGTGCCCGCGAGGAATACCTCACAGAATTCTTTTCGGCGTTGGACATGGGTGTGCAACCCAGGCACAATCCCAACTTTCTCCAGGTCGGCCGCGGTCAATCGTGCAGGGTCCGAATCCATCGTGGACCTGACCGTGGCGTCTGCCGACCTACTCGGAGGCGTCCAAGACTGGCAAGTTTTGGACGCCGAATCGCTAAGCGATCACCGCTATATATCTTTTGTGGTGAAGGCGGCGAGTAGGCCCAGCAAGTCACCTAGAGGCTGGGCAGTCGGCAGACTGAGCCTGGATAGGCTGCACACCTCCCTGGATCGAGAGATGGAAGGGTTGGGGGCGGTGGACGCTCGTGGGCTTACGGAGGCGTTGACGCGCGCTTGCAATGCGTCGATGCCAAAGAGAGTCGACGGGCGGCCCCCGGTTTACTGGTGGAACGACCACATCGCCGAGCTGCGAAGAAAGTGCCACGCCGCAAGGTGCAAATACCAGCGCATGCGTGCCAGGCACAAGACAGAAGCATCCTAATAAATGAAGAACTACTACAAGAAGAGATACAGGTAACAAGTGGGGTGCCTCAGGGATCCGTTGTCGGACCGACACTTTGGAACGTCATGTACGACGGAATCCTACGCCTCCAGCTTCACAAGACGTCCACGTGATCGGCTTTGCCGACGATATACTAATAGTTGGTGCGGACAGAGCACAGGACGCCCTAGCATCAAAAATAAACGAGGCGCTGGAAATCCTAAGGAGCTGGATGCACGAGCGAGGACTGAAATGGTCCCGGAAAAACCGAAGCAATAATGCTTTGTGGGCGTCGGAAGACAAATTGTACATTCAGATTGGGAAACAACAACATCTCCCCCAAGAAAGAAATCACGTATTTGGGCGTAACACTCGACGGGAGCTTGTCATTTGCCCCGCACGTCAGAAAAGCGACAGAGAAGGCAGGCAAATCCGTCGCTGCGCTTACAAGGCTTATGCCAAACATTGGGGGCCCGTCCACATCTAAGAGGAAGCTCCTGGCGGCGGTGGCGGACTCCATTTTGTTGTATGCGGCACCTGTCTGGGCGCATGCGCTTGACAGAGAAAACCACAGGCAATCCATGGCTAGATGCCAACGAAGACTAGCAATAAAAATCGCAAGAACCTACCGCACAATTTTGGAAGCGGCGGCGTTGGTGATAGCGGGCCTGCCGCCCATAGAACTCCTTGCAAGAAAAAAAAGAAAACTACGAAAATGGGGCGGCGCATAAGACACAGGCTAGAGAAACGCTCCACCAACGGTGGCAGGAGATTTGGAACAAGGCGGAAACTGGTAGATGGACACACGAATTAATACCGGAAGTCAAGAAATGGGCCGCTAGGAAACATGGCGATGTGTGTTTCCATCTGACGCAGGCGCTCAGCGGCCACGGGTGTTTTGCTTCATACCTGTCAAAGTAACAAATAAAGGAGAACGACATCTGCTACTTCTGCGAGGAAGTGGACACTCGAACCACACCCTGTTCCGCTGCGTAAAGTGGGAAAACTACAGACAGGTAGCAACGGCGAAAATCGGAAAACACCTCGACAAAACAAATCTCGTCGAAGTAATGCTACAAGATGATGATTCCTGGGACGCGGTACAAAAAATGATAAAAGACATCATGACCGCAAAAGAAGCATCTGAAAGAGAGCAGCAAACTAACGCTAGCTGGCAAGACAACTAAAACCAAGAAGAACAAAGTCCCGAAAGGGCAGAAGCTAAGCACGACCACGCGAGGTACAACCGGAAGAAATGCTTGCGATACCCGGAGCAGTTCGATGGAGTGTGGTTTTAGTCGGTAAGAGTACACTACCACCCAACAACATCTGGGTAGTGTCCATGAGGATTTCTCCACCC
The DNA here is from genome assembly GCA_036346125.1 of Lycocerus yunnanus. NCBI lineage: Eukaryota > Metazoa > Arthropoda > Insecta > Coleoptera > Cantharidae > Lycocerus > Lycocerus yunnanus. The sequence continues at coordinate 77,481 of JARFIX010000145.1, read as the reverse complement.
CAGCGTACGCAAAAAAGGGCAAATCAGCACCTAGTGCATATCCCGAGGATGGAGGACGGTGTCACATGGATTAATGAAATTGTGACCGAGGACAAGGTTAAAATCAGTGGCCTTGTGGAGACCATCATAAGATTAAAGAAAGCAATAGAGGCAATGCCGGAAAGAAAGATGGAGACGTCCTTCTACTCCAGCCAACACTCGAACACGCAAGAGATTCTAGATAAAATGGAAACCTTACAGAAGCTCTCAGAAAAAACATAGAGAAAGTGGAGGAATCTCTTGGCAAAGTCAAAAGCGAAATGGAAGCTTTGAGGCGGGTGGTTCCCGAGCTACCTAAAAGCAAGGAAATCCAAGAAACGGATGATCCGGAGGAGAAAGAGAAGATGAGAGATTGCTCCGGAACTTAGTCAAAATAGATGAGATGGACACGCACTGCAAGCCTCAGCGAGTCTACCAGGCCCAAAAACATCTGGAGATAGGACCAAATAACTCTCCGTCCTACCAGCAAATCGAAGACGGCGGTGCTGCGGTGCGTCTGGCCGCGAAAAAACTACAACAGCTGCGCAACACACTAGGGGGGGTGCCGGAGTAATACCCTGACTGCATACACCCAGAAGAACTCCACCAACTGAACGTAATGAAAAATACATCTATCATGATAGCGACTTACAATATAACAGCTTTAAAACTGTAATGTACAAAAAGAGAGGCAGAGGCAAGCGACTGATTGCTTTTGATAAACAAAACAGTCCTGGAATGCATACAAAGCAGCAAAATAAAAGAGAGGAAAGGCCCAAATCCAAAACAACAATATTGACGAAAACAAAATCACCAACAAAGAACAAAAAAGAACCGGCACTGTTCATAAAGACGAGTAAAAATAAAACATACGAGGAGGTTCTCACAAAGGTCAAAGATGGAGTGGACGATAGGACTGCAGACCAGATAGAAAAAATCAGGCAAATCAAAGATGGCGATGTCCTGATAGAAACCATCGAAGAAGAAAGCGGAGCGAGATATCTCAAAACCATCCTAGAACAAACCGAAGAACTAAAAGTGCAACACCTGGCTAAGACAGTCACCCTGGAATTATTGAGATATTGACTGGTTAGCCACGGAAAAAGTGATACAAAGAGATATCAAGAGGATTGTAGGCGAAGCATCGCTATTAAGATTAATAAGCTTAATTCCGGGATTTGGTAAAACCAAAAGGCTCTGATAAAATAGACGAATCAAGCGCGCAGAAGATATTCAACACAAAGGTTAGAATAGGCCTGACTAATGCGTGCAGACTCAGAATTTTGAGTCGGTGCTTGCGATGCTGAGCCTCCGATCACGATATCGAGAGGTGCGATCGAGGGGCCCCAGACCGAAGAAATAAATGCTGGAGATGTTGCCAGATCGGCCATGTCGCCACAGAATGCAAAACCAGCCGCATTGCGAAGACTGCGGTCGAGACGGACACAAGGTTGGTAACAGATGGTGCAAAAAGATATTGCAAACCAATCTAAACAAGGCAAAAGCTGGGCAGAAACTGCTGCTGCAGACAACATTACAGAAATGCATTGATATTGTGGTGATATTTCTGAAATTAGACTTCAGAAATACTATAAAATGGTTTTTACTAGTTTCTTACCAGTAGTGTTGGGTTTCTCGCCACTGCAAGAAGGAATAAATGTTTTTTAAGAATTTCGATTTGTTGATCAATTTGAAGATCAACAAAAATTTGCTTTATTTTGCCAACAAGAATGCCAAAAATTGTTACTTTCAACACCTTTTACACAAAATCATGATTTGTTTTGATGAATTTGACAGTGTGATTATTTGACATTAGTGTGATTTGTGCGCCGCTCGTTTATGGCAGGATAAAATTTAAAATTTGGAAACGAAAAGAATGTTTTTGAATGTTGGCAATTTGAAAAAAGAAAGAAAAAGGAAGGAGAGTTGGTCTGAGAACTCGAGACCGAATGCACGTCAGTTGGAGGACGTGAATTTTGAGATTTTTGATTTGCGTTGCCGTGAAAGCGGTAAATTTTTGAGTTTGTGATAGTGCTTTCTGAAGACGGGGTCGTCTGTTTTATTTTGCGAGTTGATCAAAGTTTTTGGTTGGATTTATCGAATCTGCAAAGATAGCAAATGAAAAATTTTTATAGAGGAGCCATTTTGGAGTTATTCAAGTTTGATTTGTGCAGCGAGGTCAATAAGTTTGTATTGAGTCGAAAAAGGAGCTATTTTGGAATTATCAAAGTTTTACTTGTACGAGTCAACGAGTTTTGGATGTGAATTGGATAATTGAAAGCGCCAGCATTAGGGCAACACCTGGAGTGTTAATAAGGTCAGTCGTTGAACATTTGTGCGCTAGTTTAATAAAATTTTTATTTGTGTTAAAACATTTTTGAATAATTATTTTAAAAATTATTACCATTGTAAAGATTTACACAAGACACAGAATTGTTTGGTGGTTTAAATTTCAGCAAATGATTTCCAATTTTAAATTTAAATTTCAATTACCAAGCAAAACACAATTACACCATCTGGCATATTTGGAATTTTGTCCCAAAATCGGTTTGGCAATAAAGCAAATTTTGAAATCACGTTTCAATATTCGAGTTTTAATTGCGCTGTGGTCGCCGAACATTTATTCATTTTCAGAGCTGCGAACCTTAGAACTCACTACTGGGTAAGTCTCATAGCTCTCCGCTGATTAATCCTAGACAACTGGGTTAAATTTTTTTTATGGTGTTGCAACGGAATTTCTGAAGGGGGCCTTTTCACGAAAAACCACAACAATATATATGATATGTGGGGAAAGTTGCAACCTTCCAAAGAGACGCAACCCAGGAAGAGCGGCTACGGCGTCAATTATAGATGTCACCCTAGCAAGCATGAAAGTAAACCGTAGAGTACGGTACTGGAAGACGAAAACTTGAGCGATAACAAATATATAGAGTTCCAGACTGCAGGCGAATTTGTGATAGAAAGAAGCTCACCGAGGAAAGGCTGGCTGACAACTCGTCTCAGCACGGAAAAATTAAAACGGCGGTATTCAACATGGAGCAGCATATGCACCCCGATACACCGGAAGCACTGGTAAAATTACTGACAACATTATGCGAAGCGTGCATGCCGCGTAAAACGAACGCAAAGCGCCGAAGTGTCTACTGGTGGAACGAGGAAATTGCCAACCGGAGGAAAAATGTGTTTCAGTCAGAAGACAAGTACAGCGACACACAGAAAAGACTGAAGAATACAAAGCCATAAAGAAAGAGCTTCGCAACGCCATCATGCGAAGCCAAAAAATGTTGGGAAGACCTCCTAAAAGAGGTTGATAGCGATATTTGGGGAAAAAGAAAATATAAATTGGTCTGCAAGAAACTCACCCGGAAATGCATTTCGGGACTAACACCGGAAAGAATTCACCAAACAATCGATCAGCTGTTTCCGATACATCCGATCGAAGAGAAAAGTTCCGAAAGGGCGGAAGAAGCGATGGACGGCTCCCTTGAACCATTTGACCATGCGGAATTGGAATTTGCAGTTAAAAATGTCGATTGGCAAAGCGCCCGGCCCAGATGGCATACCAACTGAAGTCATAAGGTACATAGGTAAAGAACACCCAGATACCATCTTGAGATTGCTGAACATCTACTTAAAAATTAAACCTTCCCGAACATCTGGAAGAAAACAAAATTGGCTCTGCTTAGAAAGGGGATAAACCGCTTGCAAACCCCAGTTCTTACCGGCCGATATGCCTGATCGACAACTTAGGAAAATGTACGAGAGACTCCTCCTCGGTAGACTTGAAAAGAGATAAGCGACACAGGCGGCCTTTCGGCGAACCAATACGGATTTGTTAAAGGCCGCTCGACAATTGATGCGCTTTTAAAATCAAGGAGCTCGCAGCGGAAGCAAACAGGGGCACGTGGCGTACACGCAAACTCTGCCTAATTGTCGCCCTGGACATCAAAAACGTCTTCAACTCCGCGAAATGGTCAGCCATTATCGATGCGCTACGGAAAAAGGCATCACAGAACATTCAGTAAAATTAATCGCGGGCTACCTCAGCCATAGATCTATATATGTAGAAGAAGAACTGCTGAAGGAGGACACAAAGTCACGAGCGGGGTTCCGCAGGGTTCTGTATTAGGGCCGACCCTGTGGAACCTGATGTACGATGGAGTACTGCATCTGGAGCTGCCCGAAGAGGTCAAATTAATGGCATTCGCCGATGATCTCACCATGGTGATCAGAGCGAAAACAGAGGGCGAGGTTGGAAGATTGTTCGAGGAGGCCATGACAACCACTATCTCATGGATAGAGAGTCAGGGACTCCGTATAGTTTCAAAAACGACGGTCATGATGGCCATCGGTAAATGAAAATGTGGCCTAAAACTTCGTGTTATAGACAAAACATTTAAATAGATAAAACTATGAAGATATTGGGAGTCCATCTAGATAAGAAGATGAAATTCGGCCCCATGTTGAAGCCACGGCGGCGGCGAAAACCCTAAAACTAGGCACAGCTTTAACCAAGCTAATGCCGAACATGGGAGAACCAAAATACTCCAAAAGGAAAGTGCTGGCATTGGTGGTGCACTCCGTCATACTATATGGCGCACCGGTGTGGCACGAAGCAATGTTGGTGCAATCGTACAAAAATAAATTCGAAAAAGTGCAGAGAATAATGGCGCTTAGAGTCTGCGCAGCATACAGAACGACATCCAAAGAACACTTCAGGTGCTGGCTGGTCTTCCACCAATAGACCTATTAGCCAAAGAGAGGAACGACAACCACCTTTTGCCAAAACCACCGCCGAAAAAGAGTTTACAGATGTGAACTCTTTGACTCATGGCAAATAAAGTGGACAGCCAGCACCAAAGGGTCCTGGAGAAGAACTCTGATACCGACCGTAAGACCTTGGGTCGAAAGAACTCACGGGAGCTTAACTTCCATCTCTACCAGACTCTTACAGGACACGGATGCTTTAACGCGTACCTGAAAAGAATGGGTAGACGCCAGGACCCAGGATGTCGTTACTGCGGGAAGTTAACACGGCTGAGCATACGCTTTTCGACTGTGCCAGATGGGAAAATCTCAAAACAGCATCAAACATTCAACACTGACACCTCCACCTTAGTCACGGAGATGCTACGATCCCAAGAAAGTTGGAGCGTAATATCAAGTACCATCGGCGACATACTACGCACAAAAGAAAAAGATGAATTAAAAGAAGAAGAAGAGGTAAAACGGTCACCGTAAACCTGAGCCGAAGAAGATCTAACAAGAAGAGAAAAGACCCGAAAGGGCAGAAGATATGCAGTACACTCAAAGAAGTAATGCCGAAAGGTGAAACCCTTTGTGTACAAAGGGAGGGGGTTTTTAGTGGGTCAAGTCCCACACTACCAGCAGTACGAGCTGATGGTGTCTCGAAGGAGATTTTCCCCCTTCCAACGCAAAACAAAAAAAGTTGTAGGCGTACCTGGTCATTATACAATACCTTCATCACAAATAAACCTTTGGCAGTCTTTTCCAGTAGCTTCTTTAATGGTGAGATAATCTTTACGTTGTCGATAAATATGGGTGGAGGGTTGGCGGTTTTTGGAGTTCTTGGTTCTTCCACTGGATTGAGTTATTAACCGCATCCCCTCCTGTGGCAGGCTCGCAAATTGATTACTTGTTTCGGTAGGGGCGGGCGCTTAACCAGTAGTTTTGTAATGTTGTCTGTTTTAAGGCTTTTCTTTGAATTCCTGGGCTGTCTCTTCTACCTCTCTTTCTGCTGACAGTTTTCCATTCGTTTCCCTGTCTTTGTTGTAGTGGGGTGGTTGTACCGTCGAAATCGGAAGACCTGTTGTTGCCCAGGACATTGCATTAGCGGTGGATAGTCTTGGTTATAGTAAACCTTTGGTTGTTGGATCATTTGGGGCAAGTACGGGCCTGGCTGTTGGTTTATTAACTGGGCGTTTTGTCATAATAAATGTGGTTTAACGCCAGCGAGTTATCTCCTGGCAATTTTGACGTTTCTCCATGAGCGGCCTTACCCCTAGAGGGAGGTTTTCATCCTTGTATGGGGTGGAGTTCGCTGCATGGTTGTATTTACATACCCATAACCCCACTTTGTAACTGATTCGAAATGTCCGGCCTTGACATAAAATTGCTCTAACAATAAAGTAAAAAATATAAACGAATTTTTTTATTTTGAAATGTTGAAAAAGTAAAATTTTGCCGTTTGCAAAGCATGTAAATTTATTTACTATTATCTATGTAACAAAAATAATAAATAATTCAAAAATGTATTAACATTTTAATTTATAAACTGTGTGTACAAGTGATATACTAATAATTTATAGAGTAAATAAAACGTTATTTAAACGTATTCATGTCACGTTTTTTTTACGTTTCGAATGACGTCTTTGGTCTTTGACATTTTATGGTCATTTGCGCGTCATTAAAACGTCGATAAATTTGTCAATCGATGGCAGCTGATCACCAAAACTTTACGTCAAAATGTGGGCACGCGCGCTGCTACCGGGGTATGAACTAAATCGATTGTATGAAACAATTAAATTCTTCAAATAAATTATAAAAAACTTCAAATAAACCATACAATTGTGATTCATTTTGTCTAATATTTTTTATAAAAACCATTAAATTTAATCCGATAAACTTAAGAATTGTGTATATTATAAAAATCAACGAACCTATTTCATATTTTACTCAAACAAATTGGTGAAATATCTTAGGTATATAAATAAATCATTGGATTCTTATTTTAATAATCACAGAATGTTATTGAATGAATCAAAGATAATAATTTATTGAAACGACTATTTCTTATAATTGATTTAACTAAAGATGAAATGTATCATTTACCTTAAATGAGATAAAATTACAAATCGGTTGTATGAAACAATTAAATATTCTAAATAAATTATATAAAACTTTAAATAAACTATATAATTTCAATTCAATTAATTTAGATTAGATGAAAACGCAAATTTTTTTTTTGTATAGTTACTAGTCAATAATGAATTGTTGTACTCGTGGTGGTTCGATGTAATTTGATAAAATGACATAATTTTTTAAATTATATCAAGGATAGTGGGTAAAATTTTTTTCTTAGAGAAAATAAGAGATGAAGAAAACGAAATGAGAATCGAGAATATAAAATGAAAAAGAACGCAGGGATAAGTAAATATAGAGAGAGGTAGTAATTTATTGTTAACTCATTAACAAAAACGATATAATTAAATACTTCTATGTATTCAACTAATAAAATAGTTAATCATAGAACTGAAAAGCTATTATTAGTACACAATAGTAGTTAATAGGTATTTTAACTACCTTACGAATCCAGAAAATTATTCAAATTTATTCCACAATCTGACCTCAATCAAAATATATATCATATTTTAAAAATATATTTTTATAAAAAAACAGTTAACAGATTAACTAAATTTTTTTTTCAAAACAACTTGGGCATGATTGAAAAGAATATGAAATTTGTACATTATATTGGAAGTGTGCTTGCAATGGTTCCTCCAATTAACGATTTTAAATTAAAGCACTTCAAGATTTACTCGATAGGATTAATTATTGCAATTGTAATACTTACTTCGACGAGTCTTTACTTAAAAGATTCGGATTACATTTCGACAGCGATTGTGCTGGACAGAACGAATTTCATAATTCGAATAATTTTAATTATTATAGGTGTTTATTCAACAGCATTTATTAATTTAGAAGAATTTCATTTGCTACAAATGCTACTTCAAGAAGTTGATATTGGAATAAACGATGAAGAGGTTTTTACAAAACCTGGAAAGTCTTACAGTATTTTGAAAATTGCCATTAGTGTTTTTCTTGTCATTGATGTACACGATTCTATAACTAACTTTAAATTTGAAACTATGGAAGTTGCATTGGGAAATCTACTACAAAAAATTTGGATTTCGTACTTTGTAATTGCTGTTTTGTTAATATATAATTACGTTTTTCTAATTGCAGTTCGTTTACAAATCATAAATCGCCATTTAGGTGCTTTAACGCAAAAAGATAACCCAAACACACAGAATCGTTTCATATTGTTACATTGCACATCTATCATGGTACAACGAATTGATGTACGAATGAAAATAAAAACAATTCGAAAGTTGTTGCACTTGATCTTAAAAATATACGTCGCGTGCAATAAAATTTTAGGGTGGAATTTACTTTTAGTATGTTTTACTGTATTGATGCAAATTTTACAATTGTTTGAGTTCATTATTTCACTTTTATCAAAAGTTTGTCAAATACATCACAATTTGAGATTTGATGAAGAAGTAAAATTTTTAGTTCTTGCTGTAGTCGCAAGCTGTTTAATATGGGTAAGTAGCCTCACTTTTATTGTCAATATAACATTATTTATTTAACGAATTATAGAGTTGAACATAATTCTTTTAGTATAATTAACATTTAGTTAACTGCGAATTTTGATTTTAACTTTTCACTACATATGCGGTTGACTTGCTATACGCAGTTTTATTTTAATTTACTGACTTCACTACAAAGTTAAGGTCGAAATAGGCCTAATTTATAATACTACGTATATAGTGTACTTAACAACGTATTGTTGCAGCACTATTTATGTTTTTTGTAGATAATGGGAATTATCGTGGTTATGATTTGTGACAAAACTACAAAGGAATTCAAGAAAATTAGTACGACGTGTTATAGTTTGTTATCTGAAATACCGGCAGTTTATAATATTCCCCAACACAAGAATTTAAAGAAGGAATTACTTTTGTTAACCACATGTGCAACTAACCAATGCCCTTACTTTAGCGCTATGGGACTGTTTAATGTTGACCAAACTATGCTGGTTGAATTGTTTAGCGTTATTATTACTTACACTATTGTGCTCACACAGATCAATAAAAGTTGTTTCTAAGTTCCATTACTTATTTACTAGATCAAGCATATTTTCAGAATTACTGTGCATTCTTAAAACAGTACTCTAATTAATTGATGCACTTTGTTTGAAATTGCTACATAGCACTATATTACAAGCTGACGATTTCCTTTATATATACTAGGTAAATCTTTTCGTGCTAGTATATTGTGTCGATAATATTTTATCAGTTTTATTCCGATATGTTATCGTCACTTTAATAATCGTAGATGGTATTACACGCATCGGCTAAAATTTATGATAATTTCACTACACATTAGGAGATATTATGATATATGTACATTGTTTGATTGATTTTTATAAATTAAAGTATTGTGTCAATGAATATGAAAAATTAATATGTTAATGTTATTTACAATAAAGCAAATTAATAAAAGAGTTATATAATTATTACCAGCAGTATAGCGCGAAGCACACACGGATTGACTGCGAATCGGTAAGTTCGCGGTTCGAACCCTGCTGGTGCTATTTAGATACACTGCTGCGATCAAAAGTTCAGTATCGATCTGTGGACTATGGGGAAAGCAACGGAAACCACCCTATAAATTATACTCCTAAAAGGCATCTTGGCTTCGGCTATGTTTATGATCGCTAACATCCGGTAACGGAGGTACGTAAAGAAGAAGAAGATATAATTATTATAACCTAGATAAGCATAAGGTGAAAGTTGATAAATCTCAATTTGTTAATTCAATTTAAATATTTACAATATTAAAATAGAAACTATTACTTTCTGAACCAATCGATTTGAGCGTAGACATTCATACCGGGTTTTACAAAGGTTATTCTTATCTGAGATTACAAAAATCTTGGATAATCGGGTTTCACGAACATGATATTTTTGAAGATTACGTAGCCCTTAAATATAACATCAATTTAACTTAACAAAACTAAATTTAACAAAATCAAATCACACTAGATGTTTGTTTTAATGAAATAAATGTTTTTATTTCACGTTTATTTGGCTCAGTAGGTACTGATAATTATTATTTTGTGCTGTACATGTTCAATGTATCTATTGATTTATAATAAAAACGCATTTGTGATCCATACGCACTGGGTCAATTATTTTGTTTCACAAAGATTGTTGCCTATCTTAAGGTAAGCGTTCACTTGTACGCAACGCCGTCACCGCCCGCAACGTTGTCCTCAAGTTTTTAGTTGCTTTCTTCTTCTTGTAAGGTTCGACAACCCATTGTGGGTTTTGGCCGTTCGTAGAAACTTTCAGAATCCGTTTCTCGGGGTGGATTAATCCTTTTCTCATCTATCAGTTTCTTCTATAGCGCTTTATGTGTCTTTGCCCGTTCCACTATTTTCCTCCATTCTTTTCTATTACCTGCTGTCCTCTTCCAATCTTTTGCGCCCATGTTTCTTAAGTCTGAGTACACATCTTCGGCCCATGTCTTTCTAGGTCTTCCTTCCTCTCTTGCCCATTGGTCTCCAGTCCATTGACAAGTTAATTGTTCTTATCGTTGGGCTTTGCAATACGTGACCCATCCATGCAATTCTCTGTGCTTTAACGTGTTTCACGATGTCTTTGGCATTCATCCATTCAATAGTTCAAAGTTCATCATTGATCTGTATTCATTCGCATCTGTCTTACCGGACCCCTTATTCCTCTCATTATTCGTCGCTCAAATACGCGTAGTTGTTCCTCATCACTTGCTCGCAGGCTACTAACTTCCAATCCATACGTTGTCACTTATCAGTATTTCATACATTCGGGTCTTTATTCTCTTGCTGATCTGTGTATTTTTCATTATATGCTTGTTTGAATGGTATACCCTGCATCCTGCCCGTATTTTAGTTTTTATCTCCTCTCCGCTGTCTATTGCAATTCCCATTCGGTCTAGGACAAAATCCGCGCCCACAATCCCGCTGCCACAATCCGTCGCCAAAATCCCGTCGGACCGAAATCCCGCCGAACTATAATCCCGCCGGACCACAATCCACCGGACCACAATCCGCCGAACCAAAATCCCGCCGAACCAAAATCCCGCCGCCAAAATCCCGTCGAACCGCAATCCTGTCGGACCAAAATTCCGCCGTCAAAATCCCGTCGGACCGCTATCCGACGGCACCACAATCTCGCCGGAGAAGCCCTCCGTGATAAAAATAATAATTTACTTTATTACCGTTACTGTAAGTCTGCGATAGAAATTAAGGTAATTTGAGTTCGTACGTATTGTCCGTCGGGATTTTGGCGGCAGGAACGGTAGCCGCGGATTTTGACGGTGGAATTGTGGCTGTGGGATTTTGATTCGGCGGGATTTTGACGGCGGAATTGTGGCTGTGGGATTTTAGTCCGGCCGGATTTTGATTCGGCGGGATTTTGGTCCGGCGGGATTGTGGTCCGGTAGGATTTTGGTTCGGCGGGATTGTAGTATGGCAGGATTGTAGTATGGCGGGCTTTTGGCGGCGGGATTGTGGTCGCGGAATTGTGGCCGCGGGATTTTGTCCCATCCGATTCCCATTTGCTTTCTTAGGTAACAAAATCTGTCCCCTCCTCGTATCTATTGTCATCTACCTGTAGTCCTTGATTGGTGTTTTAGTGCCTCTTGCGTATTTCATGTATGTACTTTGTCTTCTCCTCGTTAATCTGCAGCCCCACCACTTTGGCCGCTTTACGCATCTCTCTTGTTGCCTTTATGAGATCTTTACTTGTTCTGCTAATAATTGCTGTCATCTGCGTAGGCTATAATTTGATTGATCTTGTGTTTATGTGTCCTTGTTCTTTTATCTTTCTGATCACTGTTTCCAAAACCAGATTGAACAACGCAGCCGACAAGGCGTCTCCTGTCGTACTCCTCTATCCATATCAAATTGCTTTGTTTGTTCCTCTGGGCTCTTTACCGTCGCACTTGTGTTTTTGAATGTCATTACTATGAGTCTGATAAGTTTCTTTGGTATTTTAGCTCTTCCAGTCCCTCGTACATGTTCCTTCTTATCACCGAGTCAAAAGCCTTTTTAAAGTCTACGAACATGTTGTGCATGTGTATATCAAACTTGTAGCTCTTCTCCATAATTTGATTCATTGTATGTAAGCTGTCTATCGTTGATCTGCCCGGTCTGAAACCATTTTGATAATCTCCAATTTCTTCTTCCGCATATTTTTCCAGTCTTTGGTATATAAGTATCGATATTATTTTATATGTAACATTTAGGAGAGTGATTCCTCTGTAATTCCCAGTGTCCGTCTTATCGCCTTTCTTATGTACGGGGACTATCACCCTCTACTCCATTTCTCGGGCATTTCCTCCTTCCTCCATACTTTTATTATTAGGGCATATATTCTTTCATGTAATTTGGTACCTCCGCTTTTCAGTATCTCCCCCATCACGCCGTCACATCCCGGCGCCTTACCGTTTTTATCCTTTTAATTATTCTCAATACTTCTGCTATTATTGGTTCTTCCACCTCATTACTATCTTCATGTGCTTCATTTGCTACAGTATATGTTTCGTCGCCGTTTTTATTTGTCCCGCCTAGGAGCTTGCAGAAATAATCACTCCATTCTTCTTCAAGTGCCATACACTTCATTGTGCGTAGGCGATCAGCTTAGCCGAAGCCAAGCTGACTTTACTAGGAATATAATTAATGGGTGGTTTCCGTTGCCTTCCCACAGTCCAAAGATTGATATCGGACCTTTGATCACAGCAGTGTAACCGACTCGACTAGGAATCGAACCATGGTCTACCGCTTTAAAGTCGGCCGGTGTATGCTTTACGCTACACTGCTGGTCTTAATCACTCCATATGTCTTTTATTTTCTCTCTGTCATATATGATTTTTCCTTCTTTATTCTTGATGCCTCTTGCTTTGATTACATTTTTGTTCTTTTGTTCTTTTTAGTCTGTATAATCTTTTGGTATTGTGGTTTCTGCTGCTAGATTCGATTTCTTGCATGACCTCCTCCGTCCATTTTAAGAAAGAGAAATAATTTTTCTTTTGCATATCTTATTTGCTCCCCTTCTCAAGTCGCTGTATTTTTCGTAGTCCTCCTGTTTTCGTATTGCAGCCATCTATTTCTCGCTATATTTTTATTTTGCATTGTTTCTTGCATTCTCCATCATGCCACCTCTTATTCCTTTTACCAATTTTATGTCCAATTATTTCTTTTGTCACATTTACCACTGTGTTCCTTATGTTAGCCCATTCCTGGTTTATATCTTCTACCGGTTGAGTTTCTCGGACTTTCCTGTTCATTACCTCTTCCAATTCTCTTTGTGTGTTCACATTATTCAGTCTGTCTATATCCCACTTTGTCGACTCTTCCTTTCTTTTTGTTTTCTATGGATAGTCTTTGTTTTATAGTGGTTATTACTAGATAGTGGTCTGAGTCCACGTTTGCGCCCCTATAGCTTCGTACATCTTTTACTTCTTTAAACTTTTTTTGTTATCAATATGTGGTCTATTTGGTTGCCCTTATTTGTTCCTGGATGCTTCTTATGGATTGGATTGCGTTGGATCCTATCGAACGCTTTTTCGTAATATACGTGTCTGCATCGTTGCACTAACACATTCATAGAGAACATTATTTCTCTGATCCCAAAGCCATTTCGGAATCCAACTTGGAACTAATCAATGTCGCTATTTTTCTGCTGCCGGTTTTTTCAATCTTGACTATGGCAAGCTCTTGGAGTTGCTTGGCACGTTTACCACTTACATTATTGCTTTCGTTCAAGTTAACACATAAATAATCCATAAATTATCAGTTAGAGTACCTAGAATACTTTTTATGAAAATATTTCTACTAAAAGCTGCAGCGTGGCCAATCGATCTAAAGAGTTTTCGAGTCTAATTGTAATTTGAGAAATAATATTATGTAATAATTTAAACTATTATAGCATTTATAGTATCTATTATATAGAATATATTAATCTTGCAGAATGTCAATAAATCAATTACGTTTTGTACTTGAAATATTTTCCATAAAATCAAAAATGTGTGTGGATAAAAAGTATAGAAAGAGGTATAATAACACTAAAGATTATTTATTGCTAACTAATAAACAAAAACGATATAATTAATACTCCTTTGCATCGAACTAATAAATATTTAATTATAGAACTGAAAACCTATTATTACTAATACTCATAGGTATTATAAAATACCTCACAAATCAAGAAAATTATTTATTCAAATTCATTTCACGATGTTACCTTAATAGAATTACATTATTATTCAAAAGATATTTTTATAAAATGAGTTAACGAGTTATTAAAATTCCGTTTTAGAACGCCACGCTATAGGCATGATCGAAAATAATATGAAATTTGTATATTATATTGGAAGTGCCCTTGCGTTAGTTCCTCCAATTGACGTTTTTAAATTGAAACATTTCAAGCTTTACTCGATAGGATTAAATATTGCAATTGTAATACTTACTTTGACGACTCTTTACTTAAACGTAACCGATTTGGGTAACATTTCCACTGCGATTGTGCTTAACATTACTAACTTCATCTTTCAAATAATTTTAATTATTATAGGCACTCTTTCAACAGCATTTATTAATTTAGAAGAATTTCATTTACTACGAGTGTTACTTCAAGAAGTTGATATTAGATTAAACGATCAAGAGGTTTTACAAAACCTGGAAAGTCTTACAGTGCTATAATAATTGCAATTTGTGTTTTTGTTGTCATTGATATATCCAATATTTCATTTGTCTTTAAATATCAAACCATGGAAGTTGCATTGGGATACCTACTACAAAAATTTGGAATTCGTACTTTATAATTGCTGTTTTGTTAATATATAATTACGTTTTCCTAATTGCAGTTCGTTTACAAATCATAAATCGCCATTTAGAAGCATTAACGCCAAAAGATTATCTACATACTCAGAATCGCTTTGAATTGTTACATTGTAGTTTCGTTATGCCACGAATTGATTTGCGAATGAAAATAAAACAATTCGAAAGTTGTTGAACTTGATTTTAAAATTGTACGTCACGTGCAATAAAATTTTAGGTGGAATTTATTTCTTGTATTTTTTTATATTGATGCAAATTTTACAATTGTTTGAGTTCATTATTTCACTTTTATCAAAAGTTTGTCAAATACGTCACAATTTTAGATTTGATGAAGAACTGGGATTTTAGTTCTTGCTCTAGTCGTAAGCTGTGCCGTCTTGGTAAGTATTCTCACATTATTATCAATGGAACATTATTTATTTAACGAACTAGAGGATATGATAGAGTTGTATACTTATTATTTAACCTTTAGTTAACTACAAATCATGTTTTAACTTTTCAGTAAATATGCATGTACTGCCAAGTTAAGAGCCCAGTTATCTTTCAGGAGCTATCTTGAATTAGGATATAACTTTTAGATACTACACAGTGTATTTAAGAACATTGCAGTACAATTTTGTTTTTAGATAATAAGAATTATCGTCATTATGATTTGTGACAAAACTACAAAACAATTCAAGAAAATTAGTACGACATGCTATAGTTTGTTATCTGAAATACCGGAAGTTTCTAAGATTCCTCAAGATAAAAATATACAGAAGGAATTAAATTTATTAATCACATGTGCAAATAACCAATACCCACATTTCTGCGCTGTTGGATTGTTTAATGTAGATCAAAATATGCTTGTTGGGTTTTCTAGTATTATTATTACTTATACTATTGTACTCACACAGATTAATAAAGGTTGTTGATAAGTTCCATTATTTATTTATAAGATTATAACGAGAAAAGGAACTGTGTATTGGTCCAAACAGTGATATTAAAGAAGAATAACATGTATACGCGGGAGGCTTCCAACTTACTTTTTCGCAGTGGCAAACGAGGCGGTGAATTTTGAGGTTAGTTTGGATGATATATATTTTTTTGTCTCGGGTATTTATATTCTGTCTTTCGTTAAATTACAAATTACAAATTACTACTAAAAATTAATTGAAACTACATGAAAAGGAAAAGAGAAGAAACAATGTGATAATAACAGGAGTCCAAATGAAAACATATGAACCTGAAGAAAGAATAAAAGATGAAAACTTAATTAAAAAGAGATCGAGGTGGACCCAAAAATAAAGAAAATGTATTCAATAAGGCAAAATATGTGGGTGGTTGAATTGGATAGTTTCGAAAGTAAAATGAATTTAATTAGAAATAAAGGAAATGGAAAGGAAGGAAATATACATAAATGATGATTTGACAGTAAAGGAGAGGAAGATTCAGAGTGAGATGAGAAGAGTGGCTAAAGAAGAAAAAGGAAGAGGAAGAGAGACTAGAGTGGGTGATGTGGATAGATGATAAACAGTATTTCTGGAACGAAAAATAGGCGGTCTACAGGAGAAGCAAGAACAGCCTCCTGGGTCAAAAACTGAGAAGTCCAAAGCTGGGGAAATATGTAAGACGAACAGGCATGAAAATGGATTGGAGAAGGTTAACAAAAAAAGAATATTTATATGTACTTGGAATGTAAGAGGAATTTTTGTAGAAGGTGCAATAAAGCAGCTAATAAATGTAATAAAAAGGTATAATGTTGATTTATTGGCATTACAGGAGACAAAACTGAAAAGCAGTGAAATTGTAGATATAGGAGAGTATACCCTTTTCAAGAGTGGGGGTGAGAACAGAAGATTGGGAACAGGATTCATAGTGAGTCAAAGAATGAGACCAATGGTGTTAGTATTTACAGCGGTATCAGATAGAATGTGTTGGATAAGATTGCGAGGTATATATAGAAAAATAAGTGTAATAAACGTGCATGCTCCACGGAAGAGAAGGACACAGAAGTTAAGAAAAAGTTCTACGAGGAATTACAAAGGATATATGACAGTATTCCAAGATATGATCTGAAAATAATAGTTGGAGATTGGAATGCGAAGATAGGACAGGAGTTGATATACCAACCAACAATAGGAAAAACAGTCCACATAAAAAACGAACGAAAATGGAAGAATTTTGATAGATTTTGCAATGGAAAAAAATATGAGAATAAAAAGCACACATTTCCAACAAAAGACATTTATAAGGGCACATGGATAAGTCCGGATGGAAAAACCATCAACCAAATAGACCATGTTTTGATGGAGAAATGTAAACATAACAGTATAAAAAATATAAGAACCTATAGAGGTGCAGACATAGACTCGGACCATCTTATAGTAGGAATAAAGATGCACCAGACTTTGCCAAGTACTAAGACGGTAAAGAAGGAGAGAAAAAATAGAACCAAGAAAATACAGATTACCAACGAGACAGAAATGTTAAAGTATCGCACTGAAATAGAAGAAGAACTAAACATGACTACGAGTAATGTGCAACAAACTATAGGAGAGAAAGCAGCAAAAATAGAAGAATGTATAAGAAAAGTAGTGAGAAGACAATGTAAAGTACAACAAGGAAAACATCAGGAATGGTTTGACATAGAATGCAGAGAAGATGTAAAGAAAAGAGAGGAAAATAGAATGAGGATGATGAGAAGTAAAACAACTGAAGACAGACAAAGTTTCGAACAACAACGTAGGAAATGTCAAAAGAAAAGAAATACAATGCTGATAAATGAGATGAAATCGAAAAGAAATATGCAAACAAAGAAATAAGGAATTTCTACCAGGGAATAAAAAGAACAAAACAAGGTTACCCGACAAAAACTTTGAATTGTAAAGATAAAATTGGGAACTTAATAGGAACGAAAGAGAGAGTGACAGAAAGATGGGCTGAATACTTCCAAGAACTATTGAATAGATAGTCAAACAATATTACAACGGATAGGCAGGAAAATTATAGTGAAGAAATGGAAAACACCAATAGCGATATACCAGAAAAAGAAGAAATCCATCTAATACTAAAGAACATGAGAAACAACAGAAGTCCAGGAGATGATGGAATACAAGTGGAGATGATTAAGAATGGTGGTGAAAAGCTACTTGAAGCGATAGTCCATCTAATACAAGAAATATGGATAAAGGAAGAAATGCCAAAAACATGGAGTCAAGCACTGATATGCCCAGTATACAAGAAAGGCGAAAAAACAACATGCGACAATTACAGGGGTATTGCGCTTCTGAATGTAATGTATAAGATACTGGCAGGGTGTATCAAAAATAGATTAAGAAAACAAACAGAATCGATCATAGGAGAGTACCAAAGCGGCTTCAGAGAGAATAGATCAGTGACGGACCAGATATATACGCTGAGAGAGATACAGATGACAAGCCACGAATTTGAACTGAATACGCATTTATTGTTTCTGGATTTTAAACAGGCATATGACAGCATAAAGAGAGAGAAGCTATTCCAAGCCATGTACGAACTCAAAATACCAACGAAACTGATAAGACTGATAAAAATGACACTGAATAAAACAGAAAACAGAGTGAAAGTAAACGGAATGATGTCGGATGGTTTTGAAGTGAGTATCGGACTGAGACAGGGAGATCCACTGTCGGCACTGTTGTTTAATTTGGCTCTGGAGGCAACAATACGTAAAGCTAAGATCAATAGAGAAGGTACAATTTACAACCGACTGCACCAATGCTTAGCGTTTGCGGATGACGTGGTAATCCTAACCAGAACCAAAAAAGAAATTCGAGATGTCACGAAGAGATTATTAGGGCAGCAATAGAGATGGGGCTGGTGGTCAATGAAGTGAAAACTAAGTATATGGTGTGGGAGGATGGAGACATGATAGAGAATAGCTTTTTGAGTCTACAATTAACAGAAGATTCAGTAATGAGATTTGAAGAAGTTGAAGAATTTATATATCTTGGGACTATGATAACAAAATCCCAGCAAGTAATAATGAGATTAAAGCAAGAACATCGGCAGGCTCTCGAAGCGCATATGCATTGAAATTTATATTGTCCAGCAAGAGTTTGTCAAGAACAGCGAAAGTGAAGGTGTACAGAACAGTAATACGACCAACAGTGACATACGGGTGTGAGGTGTGGATACTGAGAAAAAAGGATCAAGAAATGTTGAATATTTGGGAAAGGAAGATCTTGAGGAAGATATTTGGAGGGAAGTTGGTGGATGGGAATTGGATGAGAGAACCAATCAGGAGATTTATGACTTATATGGACAGGCAAACATTGTTGGAGTGATAAAGGCACAAAGACTCAGATGGTTGGGACACTTAGAGAGAATGGATGTTAAGAGAACTCCTTACAAAGTGTGGAAGGCGGAGGTTGGAGGACCGCGAAGAAGAGGAAGACCGATGAGCCAATGGAAGAAAGAAGTGAGTGGAGATTTGAGAATGATGAACATTGAAGGATGGGAAGTTTTGGCCAGAGATAGAAAGCAATGGGCTAGAATAGCCAACAAGCCATGAGCCTACTAGGCTCGTAGTGCTGATTTATATATATAATATATATGTACCTAGAAATTAAAAACACATCTTTGGAAAATAGGAGTGCTTATCTAAACAACTTGACAAAATTACCTCTAAATTTTATAGCAATATCTTAACAAGTTTCTTAAATTACTATAAAAATTAAAATAATCGATGTGTTCCTGAAAAGTACTAGCTGACAACATTTTTGTAAGTTGTAATTATACAGTAATTTATAGTAAAATCGATAAAAAATAATAACCGGGTAAATACGTTTTAACTTGTAGTATTAGTACATCATATTTTTGAATTTTTTAAATAAAATTAAGTTCTACAATTTATTTTACCTATCAATAATTTTAGGAAGTAAATATTTTCAAAATTACTATTTGTTCGTTAATCTACATTGTAGTAAACACAGTATTGTTTTAGTTCTGATAGCTGTTTGATTTACCTTCGTGACAATGGAAAATTCTTATATCGAAAAGATTAAACTTGTGTATTGTTTGGGTAGTATTTTGGCCTAGTTCCTCCACGTAATAAATTCAAATTAAAACAATTTAAGACTTACTCGGTAGTATTAATAATTTTAATGTGCATTTTTACTCCAATTACGATTTTCTCATATTTAATAATTTTTCCATTGGCAATTACGGTTTTATATATTTTGATGTATTTCGAGTATCGATTTCGAACATTATTGTTATCATTATTATTTTTCTGACGGGGTTTTCCAACGTAAGAGCAAGGGAGTTTGATTTGTTAAAAACACATTTTCAGAACATTGATAATACGTTGAGTAGGAATGAAGCTCTAAAAAAATTTGGAACACTTTACTATATTCTTCAAATCGCAATAAGCTTTGTAATCATTATTTTTATAACCGATATTGTGATTGTTAGTATATTTAGTACTATAAAAATTTTAATTGGAGCTATATTTGGAAAAATATCGGCTTTATATTTTATAGTTTCAGTATTTTTAGTTTTCAATTACGTTCTTTTAATTAAACTGCGCTTACAAATAATAAATCAACATTTAACTTCTTTATGGAATTACCACAAAATACTCGTTATGTATGAATTTAGACAAATACACAGTAAATATGAGGCAGTAGCGATAGGTATACTTCGGGAAGTACCAAGAATTCGGATTTTGTTCAATCAGGTTTTGAAAATCTGTGTTATTTGCGATAAAAACTTTGGTTGGACTTTACTGTTTATAGTATTCTACACGTTTATTCAAATTTTGGAAATAATTAATTTCGTTATTGTGACTGTATCTAAGGAATCTGAAGTAACTTGGAGCATAAACCAATATGGTGGTATGGTTCTAATTTGTAGTGTGTGCTTTTTTGTGTGTGTAAGTATTAAATTTTAAATGGATTTTTGCTAATTTTATACAACTATACATGCTAATAAGTGTACACCTATACATATAAACGGTATTCAAAATGTGTGAAAAATGTGTTTTGGCATACATGATCCGCTGTTAAAACTACAAAATTGTTCTAAATATTTATTTAATTTTGGCTTAGCGAAGCACAGCTTAAGTCCTTCCTATTCAACTGACCCTAAGCGTGATTGTAATCTGAAATGCAATCACAACTCTTAAAAACACTCAAGATTCTATTTAGCACAATTAAATTTTTGAAATAACATATAAATATGAAAGCTTGAAGGAAAATTTAGAATACTTATCCAATTTGTAGATCTCAAAACTGTACGTGCAATTTAAAAAAGTTTTTGAATTTTTAAAACTTGTTTAATTTTCTAGCGATGATTAACCAATCAAAATTTAACGTGGCTGTACAATTTTGTCTAAGTCAATACAAACGGGTGTTTTACATCATAAATAAAATAGTTATCGTGCGTATTTAACGATTATTATCTTCACGAAATGAAAATATATCAAACAAACATTTGACAATTTATTTGCATTACCACCAATATATAAAATTTCTTGGCAGCATAATACTTTTCTTAGCTCTGATTGGTTTAAAAGTTTTCAAAAAACTTTTTTAATTTTAATTTTTCTCATGCTAAAACCATCAAAACAATCTAAAATATTACTGATGTCTCAGTTCGACCTCTACTTTTAAATAAAAATTTGATGTGACATCAATGACTTTCTCATTCACTGCTAGGTTTATCATAATAACTATAATTTTAACTTTTTAAATTTAAAATTTTTATTTTAAAACATTTGTTTGAATTTATTGGTTATTTTGTTTCCAAAGCCGCTCTTATTCTTTTAAATTGAAATAGTAATTCAAGAGAAAAATTTCAAGTGTTGGGTATTTTTACACGCAGCAATCAAATCTCTTTCAAAATCAAAACTAATTTGCCAATGTGCCAAATTTCAAGTAATTGGTGTATGCACTTGTCGAAATGTGCAAAAAACTGACAACCACAAAAGACGTTTCACATTAATTCAAATTGTTCGTCACGATTAGCCATTTGATTTAGAATTTTAAAGTTATTATAAAAATCAAAAATTTTGATTAAAATTTATAACGTAATGTTTACTATAATAAATTTATTGACTACATTATGTGATATTTATATTTAACTAATAATTATTAAATATACGCAAAATTTGAATTTGGAAAATTAAAATTTATTTTAAAAAATTTGGAAATTTTAGAAATGAAAATTAAATTTAGCACTAATTTAATGAAAAGAAATTATTAAATGTAAATCTAACAAGTAATACCTTTTCACAACAAATTTACCAATCGAATAGCAGGATCGCATTCAGCACTGTCGAATAAAAAATAGAAAAAAAATTAAATTTTACAACAATTACTAACGTATACAGGATTTCGAGTCGTTAAAATGAAAGATCTCACTACACTTATGTGATAAAGAAAAAAACAATCTACTTACCACTTTCTGCAACCGACTCCGAAACTTGAATGACCCTAACCTTAAAAATGTCTCCTGGTAAATGTGTTTTCTGAATGTGACCCTGCTATTTTGAATGTTTGCGTTGGTAATTTATTGTGAAAAATAGCATTTAAAACAATTCGAAACAGCATTTAAAAATTGATTTCTGGCAAATTGAATTGGTCACTTGTATCTCGAAGGTGACGATGGTGATATCTTAAATTGTTCCTAAACACAAATTATAAATTATCGATATTATTGACGATAGTTTTAGAGTAAGAAAGTTAATGATTATTGAAAAAATTTGGTTTCATACCTGTTCATATTTTGTTATTATTCATATGTAAGAGTAATCTGTAACAATTCTGGATTCATTTTATACGAATTAACAATTAAGTTTCGTCTTTGTAATTATTTTTACTACTTATATTACTTTAAATGTCGATTACTAACCTCAAAATACAATCTGTCACTTATATGAACCTCAACGTATTCGTAAAAATGTTCAGCGACACCTGAAAAGCATTCGTACAATAATTCCGTAATAACGAAGTTGATAACGAATGCGGTTACGAATCGAAGTGTAGGGAATACCAATTCGACAACTGAACTAATTTTTCAACGAAACCGGTTAACGAAGGGCTTAGAGAATAGGGGTGCTAATATGAGAATATATTGTTTACGCGCAGAAAAACATTGAGATTTTCATGAATTTACACTTTTTGAGATCCCATGAGCTAAATAAAACCATTTCCAAAAAATGCCTGTGGTCTATTTTGTGTGCGCTCTACAGCAAAAGCTAATAGAATTTTGAAACTCAATGTCCGATTTTGATAATTGATAATAATTTTATGATAATTTCTGATGATATTTAATATTCTGATGATAAGAGTTGATATTAAATATTAGTTATTATTAATATAACGTATGGTGAATAAAATACGAACACGTACAACACTGTTATTAAAACGACACAAACACTTACAAAAACAAAAACACGGTAAAGTTAACTGTACTGTCTATTATAAAAACAAAACTAAGATTGCTCTGGTCAGTTAAAATTAGTTATGAAAATGACACTAAACGTGCTAAACCGCCACAAATTAATTTGTAAATTTTGTGAAGAAAATTCAAACAAAATAAAAGAAATTTTAGGCATTTTAAGGACATGGGTTTCAAAAAAATTTATCTACACGACAATAAACTTATTTAAGAATAATAAATCAATTGAAAGAAAATGTGGATTAGGTTGAAATGTAGTTTGCAAGACTCCAAAGTTCGGTAAAACTAAAAAGTTAAACATGCAGGTTGCAGTGTCAAAATTCTTATCGCCAATTGGGTAAGAAATATAATTTTGACAAAAACACAATTAAGAAATATTTAGAATCGATGGGAGTCCAGAAAAGAAGAAAAATTTCATCATTTACACTGAACAAACAGAAGGTATAAATGCAGGACGCGAGCTGTCAAAAATTACTTTTCTTGCCACAGAAGACAAGTCGTGAGGATGAGAGTCATATTTTACCGTTAGAGACAATGAATGGCAGCCAAAACTTTATTTTATCTTCCAGTACAAAGAACCAAAAAGCTAAATTTATTTGAAGACAAAGTTTCCAGGAAAATTTTGTTGTGGTTAGCCATAAGCGAACGTGGTGTCAGCAAACCAGTTTTTCTTAAAGGTGGTAGAGCTGTGAATGCCCAAGTTTACAACAAAAATGTGTGCCAGCACTTAGCAATTTTATCAAAAGATATCATCAAAAAGAAAAAATATTTTTTTGGCCGGATTTGGCGTCCTCACATTACGCGAAATCAACAATAGAAAACTTAAAGAATAAAAAAATAGAACTTGTGCCAAAGGAAATGAACCCCCCAAATGTTCCACAATTGCGACCTATTGAAACTTTTTGGGCTAATCTGAAAAGAAAATTATACGGAAACGGATACAGAGCTAAAAATGTTAATTCCTTAATTTTAAAATTAAAAAAGGAGATGAAAACCATAAATACAAAGGGCATTCAGAGGTCAATGAGTGAACTACCAAAGAAAATTAGGAAAACAAATCGCGACGGAGCCATTTTTTTTGTAAATGTTCTTTAACATGGAAGCATAAAAAATAAATAAAACTTAATTTAAAATAATTTTTATTGCACGTTTTTGTTAATTTTATACTTGTTCGTATATTATTCACCATACTTATTAAAAACTAATAGGAATTTCAAAACCAAAGTTAGGATTTCGCATACTTATATCGAGGTTAAGAACTGATTAAATTTTAGTTAAAATTGGTTTATGTGAACTATGGTTTTTAATTTTTTTAAATTCTATTATTTAATATTAGTTTTTATTTAACATTTTTAAAATTAATAAGATTTTCAAAACCAAATTTGAGATTTCGTATCTTTACAGTAGAAATTAAAAGCTGATTAAATTTTTGTTGAAATTGGTTAAAGGAAATAAACTTTATTTAATGTATTTATTTAATATTAGTTTTATTGAATATTTCAAAACTAATGAGAATTTCAAAATCAAATTTGGTATTTTGTATCTTTGTATTGAGACTAAGAGATGGTTATTAATATTTAGTAAAAATATGATAAAGTCATGGGCATGGCCACGTCCAATTTTTACCAAGTAAAAACACCTCAAATTTCACAATTTGAAAATGCTTTTGAAACGCATTGATTGCTGCCTGAATTTGTTACAACCTTTTTTTTGATCAGGGATTAATAATTGTTTGCGTTTTTGGGCCTGCGTTCTTATGCTCGTGTCTTTTGCCGCTTCCATTTGTCCGGAACCATCAATTTAATATCTACTATATAATCTAAATTAGACTATTTATTGCTAACTCATTAACAAAACGATATAATTAAATACTCCTATTTATCGGACTAATAAATACTTAATTATAGAACTGAAAAGGTATTATTACGAATACTTATAGGTATTATAAACTACTCGTGAATCCAGCTAATTACTTATTGAAATTCAATCCACAATGTGTCCTCAAAAGAAATACATTATTTTTACAAAGATATTACTATACAAAAGAGATAACAGAACATTAAAATTTCTTTCTAAAACATGGGCTTATTCGAAAAAATATAAAATTTGTATATTACATTGGAAGTGCACTTGCGTTGGTTCCTCAATTGACGCTTTTAAATTAAAACATTTCAAGCTTTACTCGATAGGATTAAATATTGCAATTGTAATACTTGCTTTGACGACTTTTACTTAAAATAGTACATTTGGATTACATTTCTACAGCGATTGTGCTGGACAGAACGACCTTCATAATTCAAATAATTTCAATTATTGTAGGTATATATTCAACAGCATTTGCTAATTTAGAAGATTTTCATTTGCTACAAGTACTACTTCAAGAAGTTGATATTGATTAAACGATAAAGAGGTTTTAACAAAACCTGGAAAGTCTTACACTATTTTGAAAATTGCAATTTGTGTTTTTGTTGTCAGTGATATATCCGATTCTTTAGTTACCGTTAAATTTCAAACCATGAAAGTTACATTCGGATGCTTACTACAAAACATTTGGAATTTGTACGTTGTGATTTCAGTTTTATTAATATATAATTACGTTTATCTAATTGCGGTTCGTTTACAAATCATAAATCGCCATTTAAAAGCATTAACGCTAAAAACAATCTACAAACACAGAATCGCTTTGAATTGTTACATTGCATTTCTGTCACTGCACGAATTGATGTACGAATGAAAATAAAAATAATTCGGAATTGTTGAACTTGATTTTAAAAATATACGTCCTTGCAATAAAATTTTAGGGTGGAAGTTATTTCTTGTATTTTTTTATATTGATGCAAATTTTACAATTCTTTGAGTTCATTATTTCACTTTTATCAAAAGCTTGTCAAATGCATCACACTTCAAGTTTTGATGAAAACTGGTATTTTAGTTCTTGCTGTAGTCGTCAGCTGTTTTATCTGGGTAAGTATCCTCACTGTATTATTAATAGAACATTATAATTTATTTAATTAATTAGAGGAAATAATACTTTAGTTAACTGCAAATCATGATTTTAACTTTTCAGTACATATGCCGTAGACCGTGTATATAAGTTTTTTAATTAATGGCGTCTACTGAAAGGTTAACAGCCAGTTATCTTTCAGGGCCATCTTAAATTAGGGTTAATTTTAGATATTAGTACATAGTGTTTTAAGAACATAGTATTGCAGTACTAGTTTTGTTTTTGTAGATTATGGGAATTATCGTGATTATGATTTGTGACAGTACTACAAAAGAGTTCGATAAAATTAAGACGACATGCTTTAGTTTGTTATCTGAAATACCGGCAGTTTATATTCCGCAAGACAACAATTTAAAAAAGGAATTAATTTTATTAACCACATGTGCAACTAACCAATGTATTCACTTCTGCGCTATGGGACTGTTTAATGTTGATCAAAATATGCTTGTTGGGTTTTTTAGTATTATTATTACCTACACTATTGTACTCACACAGATTAATAAAGGTTGTTTATAAATTCCATTATTTATTTCACTAGATCAAGTACATTTCAGGAATTACTGTGTATTCTTTAAATAGTAAAATAAATAATAATTTAAATAAATTATTATATTTAATTAGAATATTTCACATGGACAAGCCCATAATATGGAGAAACCATAAACCAAAGAGACCATAATTTGGTAGAAACATACAAACAAAACTGTACAAAAAATATAAGAGCTTATAGGTGCAGAAGTAAATTTTTATGGTAGGAATAAAATATACCAAACTCTTCCAAATACTACGACGCGACGGTTAAAACAAATAGAGATTGTTCCTTTACAAGAGGATACAGATTAACAACGAAGCCAAAAAATAAAGTATCGCACAGAAATAGAAGGAGAATTGATTATAATTATGACTAATGCACAACAAACAATAGAAGAGGAAGCGACAAAGAAAGAAGAGCGTATCAAAAAGTAGCGGAAGAAAATAACCAAAGATACAAACAACATAGGAAATGTACAGAACAGAAAACGAAATATAATGTAAACAAACTAGACGAAATTGAAAAGAAATTTTCAAACAAAAAAGTAAGAAATTTTTACCAGGGAATAAAAAGAACAAAACTGGTATACCAGGAAAAAACAGTGTTTTGTAAAGATAAGAATAGGAACTTGATAGAAAAGAAAGGGAGAGTGACGAAAAGATGGGTGGAATATTTCCAGAAGTTATATAATAAACAACAAAACGAAGCAAAAACAGGAAGAACATAATGAAGAAACGGAAATCAACAATAGCGATACACCAAAAAAGAAGAAATATACCTAATAATAAAGAATATGAAAAACAACAGAAGTCCAGGAGAGGATGGAATACAATTGGAGATGAATAAGTATTGTGGGAAAATCTACTTGAAATAATAATCTACCTGATGCAAGAAATATGCATAAAGGAGAAAATGCCAAAAGCATGAAGCAAGGTACTGATATGTCCAATTTACAAGAAAGGCAAAAAAACGTGTAACAACTATAGATGTATCGCGCTGCTGAATGTAATGTATAATGTACTAGCAGGATGCATTAAGAATAAATTGGCAGAAGAATCAAAACCAGTCATAGAAGAGTATCAGAGTGGTTTCAGAAGAAATAGATCAGTAACAAATCAAATATTCACGCCAAAAGAGATACAGAGGAAAAGCCACAAATTTAAACTGTAAACACATTTGTTGTTTTAGATT
Source organism: Lycocerus yunnanus (assembly GCA_036346125.1). NCBI lineage: Eukaryota > Metazoa > Arthropoda > Insecta > Coleoptera > Cantharidae > Lycocerus > Lycocerus yunnanus. The sequence continues at coordinate 49,623 of JARFIX010000145.1, read as the reverse complement.
TTGTAACCCTACCTTTTTCTTTTTGTGGCCCGGCAGCACTTTCTCGGGCGTGGGCTTACTTTGGTAAATTTGAAAATTTTATCAATAAAACAACAAAGACAATAATAACAATATAATGAAATAAACAAAAAAATAGTTCTACATAAAGGATAAATAAAAAAATTAGACACACCAAACAACAACCTTTGTCGATAATTTTGTACACGATTGGAGGCACACTGAAAAATGTTGCGTGGACGACACAAGTGAATCTCTATTCGTAGCACCGTAAAATGTAACTTTAATTTACTGGCACTACAAAAGATGCGTCGTCGTATATCCAAATCTAATGAGGTATATCAGCACAATCCTTATTACTAACCTTATTATTATAAAAATTCCAATCATTCGATTCTACGATCTTGGTAGCAAAATTTTGCGGGATGCCGTAACCAAATGCGTTTAAATTCACAAATATAAACGAAACTTTGTTGTTTTTAACTGTACTAAATTCCAACTTTTGTAAATGGAACTACCGAATCTCGGTCGATATTCTAAGTAGATCCCAGATTTGGTTAACTTCGAATATCTCTGCTCGCGATAAATTCGGTATCACAAATTTTAACGATAATTTCGGTAACAAATAAACGACTAAATCGGTATTTCGGCAATATATATAAACACAATTTTCGGCACTCAAAATTTCGGTAATTAACCCAAGTGGTCTGTTAGCTAACGATCAAAAGACAGACCGGGGACGATTTATGATCTGATCTTGTTACCCCGTAGGTCCAGAGCTTTTATTCAAGTTTCCTCCTCATTAAATTTTATCACGGCAGGTGTTAATTTTATCAGGCGGTAAGTGTGAAAGAAAGATAATCAAAGAACTGAGTAAGAAAAGATAGTTATAAAAGGGACAGCTGAAGTGATTACAAATTGTGAGACAAAGTTGCAAAATTGAATTTAACGAAAATACTGAATAAAATTAATAATTTTGATAAAAATTAACACCCGTGAAATGCAGCGTAACAATTTTAAACAGGCATTTACGACAGCATAAAGAGAGAGAAGCTATTCCAAGCCAAGAATGAACTCAAAATACCAGTAAAGCTAATAAACTGACAAAAATGACACTAAATAAAACAGAGTAAATCGACTGGTTTCGGATGAATTTGAGGTGTGTACTGGACTGAGACAGGGAGATCCATTGTCGGCACTATTATGATTGTCGTTTGCTGATGACCTGGTAATACTAACAAGAACCAAAAAGGAAATTCGGGATCTTACAAGAGATTAAAAGCAGCAATGTAAATGGGTTTGGTGGTCATTAAAGGTGAAGACAAAGTATATGGTGTGGCAGTATGAAAACATGATAGAAAATAACTTTTGACTCTGCACTTAAACGAAGAATCACTAGTGAGATTTGGGGAAATAGAAGAATTTGCATATCCTGGAACTAGAATGACAAAAAGCCCAGGAAGTAATAATGAAATTAAAGCTAGAACAGTGGCGGGCTCCTAAAACTCACATGCTTTGAAATCAATATTATCCAACAAGAATATATGAAGATCAGCGAAAATAAAAGTTTACAGAACAACAATAAGGCCAACGGTGACATATGGGTGAAGTAGGATATTGAGAATTTTTTTTTTAGGGCAAAGAAATTTACGAGGTCAAGTTTAACGAGCTCCGTAAGTAAACGGAATCGAAGCAAGTGATGTGAATTAATAAAATTCAAAATTGTGCGGGTCCGGTGTAGTTTTCGAGAGGAATTGAATAAAAAAATCAGTTTGATCGGACCAACGGTAGCCGGGCTATAAGCGATTTAAGTATAAAAACGAAAACGACTTTTGCGCGCAGAGTGACGCCGCGATAGTGTTTTCGGTGTGATAGTTAAGTGCAAAAGTTGAACCTATTTCAACAAGGTGCCACACGGTAGCGTTAGTGCCAGATTTGCTGAAAAACAACTGTAAGGGGTGAGTCGATAACTTTAGAATACTCAGCGCGACGCGATAAAGAAAAATTGTATAGTTACAAGCACAAAAGTTGTAACCGCGTAAAGTTTTTTCATCAAAAACGGTTCCCAAATAGCGTCAAAAATTAACATACAAAGTTCAAGAATTTTGGGGCGTTTCTTGGGGCGAAAGCGATAAGGGTGAAACTACCACCAATAGAAAAAGCAAAAAAAGTTGGAACTAACGAGGGGTGTCTCGATTCGATCGGTCAACGCATAAGGGCGCAAAAAGCAATTTAAGTTTCAAATTTTAATTTTAATCTAAGTGATAAAACTTTTTTAATATAGACTTAGGAAAATCGAATATTTACATGCTAATTATTGTATTCGAACATATACGGGGTGTTCCAACCATCAAAATATACACAGTGTGATACACAAAACTTAAAGCGCGTATATCTCGGCGACCACTGCCGGTGCCACCCCCGGAAAAGTGCCAAACAACTCGTGCGTAAAAGATCATCCAATCCTGATAAAAAGAACTTCGGGCGGCGAATTGTGCGAAAAAAACCCCCACTCCACAGCTCGGGCAAAACATTTAAGACCATAACTCGCGAACCGTTCGGCGTAGAGCGACCGGAGTGGTGCCATTCGACTCAGCGGCTAAAGAGGCGGCGCACACCCCCACCCCCAAAAATTTTGCCACCCCAACCCCCACCAAGTTTCGTGGGAAGCATTTTTCCCCCCACCCTTCCCCCCACCACCGAGTTTCAAGCTCGGATAACTCGAGAACGGCTTGAGGTATCAAAACCGGACAACCGGGAAACAACTTGGGGCGATGTCGGTTTCCACCCTCAACCAAAATCCGCCGCCCCCAACGCCGCCCCGGGCAAAATTGGCATAAAAGCGGTATACACACAGAAGATTGCGAAATAAACAGAGCTATTGCAGAAATCATCAGCGAATGCAACGAAAAAGTCCAAACAAAAAGAGCAGGCTTTTCCGCCAAAGAATGCAAAGATATCCGAGAAAGCATAACCACTAAGCTCCAGAATATTAAAATCTTATAACGCAAAGAGAAATCTCAGCGAGTAGGAGCACCGCAACACGAACTAGCGGGCATAAAGGAGCAACTAATAAAACAACAAGCGGATACAGACAAGACTCTACAGAACATCCAGTTGTATATCACAAAATCAAACGCGAGGCAAGACAAAATAAAGTCGCCGAGGAGATCGTAGCGGAGTTAAGACACCTTCGAGCCAAAGGGGCCGAAGCAGAGAAGGTAATCAAATCACTAACAGTAGAGGTTACCCAGCTGCGATCTGAAATCAAAGAGGTTCGTAAAACATCCAATAACAAAAAGTTCTAGAAGAATTGGGGCAGCTAGTCAGCACCTAGCGCATATCCCGAGAATGGAGGACGGTGTCACATGGATTAATAAAATTGTGACCGAGAACAAGGTTAAAATCTGTGGCCTTGTGGAGACCATGATAAGATTGGAGAAAGCGATAGAGGCAATGCAGGAAAGAAAGATGGAGACGTCCTTCTACTCCAACCAACACCCTAATACGCAAGAGATTCTAGACAAAATGGAAACCTTACAGAAACTCTCAGAAAAAAACATAGAGAGAGTGGAGGAATCTCTTGGCAAAGTCAAAAGCGAAATGGAAGCTTTGAGACGGGTGGTTCCCGAGCCACCTAAAAACAAGGAAACCCAAGAAACGGATGATCCGGAGGAGGAAGAGAAGATGAGAGAGTTGCTCCGTAACTTAGTCAAATTAGATGAGATAGACACGCACTGCAAGCCTCAGCGAGTCCACTAGGCCCAAAAACATCAAAAACATCTGCAGATAGGACCAAATAACTCTCCTTCCCACCAACAAAGAGAAGGCGGCGGTACTGCGGCGCGTCTGGCCGCAAAAAAGACCACAACAGCTGCGCAACATACTAGTGGGGTGCCTGCAGTAACACCCTAACTACACACACCCAGAAGAAATCCACCAACTGAACTTAATGGAAAAATACATCTATCATGATAGCGACTTACAGGATAACAGCTTTAAAACTGTAACGTACAAAAAAGGTGGCAGAGGCAAGCGACTGATCGCTTCTGATAAACAAGATAGTCCTGGAATGCATACAAAGCAGCAAAATAAGAGAGAGGAAAGGCCTAAATCCAAAACACCAATATTGACGAAAACAAAATCACCAACAAAAAACAAAAAGAAACCGGCACTGCTCATAAAGACGAGTAAAAATAAAACATATGAGGAGATCCTCACAAAGGTCAAAGATGCAGTAGACGATAGGGCTGCAGATCAGATAGGAAAAATCAGGCAAACCAAAGATGGCAATGTCCTGATAGAAACCATTGGAGAAGAAAGCGGAGCGAGATATCTCCAAACCATCTTAGAACAAACCGAAGAACTAAAAGTGCAACACCTGGCCAAGACAGTCACCATAGAAATCATAGATATTGACTGGTTAGCCACGGAAGAAGTGGTACAAAGAGATATCAAGAGGATTGTAGGCGAAGCATCGCCAATAAGATTGATAAGCTTAATTCCGGGATTTGGTAAAACCAAAAAGGCCCTGATGAAAATAGACGAAACAAGCGCGCAAAAGATATTCAACACAAAGGTTAGAATAGGACTGACTAATGCGTGCAGACCCAGAATTTTGAGTCGGTGCTTTCGATGCTGGGCCTCCGATCACGATATCGAGAGGTGCGATCGAGGGGCCCCAGACCGAAGAAATAAATGCTGGAGATGTTGCCAGATCGGCCATATCGCCGCAGAATGCAAAAACCAGCCGCATTGCGAAGACTGCGGTCGAGACGGACACAAGGTTGGTAGCAGATGGTGCAAAAAGATACTGCAAACCAATCTAAACAAGGCAAAAGCAGCGCAGAAACTGCTGCTGCAGACAACACTACAGAAAGGCATTGATATAGTACTAATATCAGAATATAACAAGCCAGAATCGGACTGGTTTGAAAGTGCGACGGCACCGCTGCCGTCTATGTAACTAAAAGTGCCGCGGTAACAGATAGTGGGGGCGGATTCGGTTATGCATGGGCGAAAGTGGGGGATATAGCGTACTATAGCGCCTACTACTCGCCAAACATTACGATCGAAGAATATGAGTTCCATATAGAGGAGCTCTTTAGAAGCGCTAGAAGCAGAGGTGTGGGTAGTAATTGGCGGAGATTTTAACGCCAAGAGTGCGGAGTGGGGCTCTGCATTCAAGACGCTAGAGGTCTCATTTGTCGGAAGCGGCGGCATCAGCACAACTTCATATGCAATGTGGGAAGTTCCAACCTTCCAAAGAGACGCAACCCAGGAAGAGCTGCAACGGCGTCAATTATAGATGTCACCTTGCAAGCATGGAAGTACACCGTCGAGTATGGTACTGGAGGGTGCTCGAAGACGAAAACTTGAGCAATCACAAATACATAAGTTCCAGATTGCAGGCGAATTTGTGATAGAGAGAAGCCCACCGAGAAGGCTGGCTGACAACCCGTTTCAGTACGGAAAAATGGAAACGGCGGTATCCGGCGTAGAGCAGCATATGCACCCCGATACACCGGAGGCACTGGTAAAATTATTAACAACTTATGCGACGCGTGCATGCCGCGTAAAACGAACAAAGCGCCGAAGTGTCTACTGGTGGAACGAGGAAATTGCCAATCTGAGGAAAAATGTGTTTCAGTCAGAAGACAAGTACAGCGACACACAGAAAAGACTGAAGATTACAAAGTCTTAAAGAAAGAGCTTCGCAACGCTATCATGCGAAGCCAAAAGAAATGTTGGAAGACCTCCTAAAAGAGGTTGACAGCGATATTTGGGGAAAAGGCTATAAATTGGTCTGCAAAAAACTCACCCGAAAATGCATTCCGGGACTAACACCGGAAAGAATCCACCTAATAATCGATCAGCTGTTTCCGATACATCCTATCGAAGAAAAAAGTCCCGAAAGGGCGGAAGAAGTGATGGACGGCTGCCTGAACCATTTGACCATGCGGAATTGGAATTTGCAGTTAAAAAAATGTCGATCGGCAAAGCGCCCGGCCCAGATGGCATACCAACTGAAGTCATAAGATACATAGGCAAAGAACACCCAGATACCATCTTGAGAGTGCTGAACATCTGCTTAAAAACTAAAACCTTCCCGAACATCTGGAAGAAAGCAAGATTGGTTTTGCTTAGAAAGGGGGATAAACCGCTTGAGAACCCCAGTTCTTACCGGCCGATATGCCTGATCGACAACCTAGGAAAAATGTACGAGAGACTCCTCCTCGGTAGACTTGAAAAAGAGATAAGCGACACAGGCGGCCTTTCGGCGAACCAATACGGATTTGTTAAGGGCCGCTCGACAATTGATGCGCTTTTGAAAATCAAGGAGCTCGCAGCGGAAGCGAACAAAGGCACGTGGCGCACACGCAAACTCTGCCTAATTGTCGCCTTAGACATCAAAACGCCTTCAACTCCGCGAAATGGTCAGCCATTATCGATGCGCTACGGAAAAGAGGCATCACAGAACATCTGGTGAAATTAATCGCAGACTACCTCAGCCACAGAGCTATATTTGGGAAGAAGAACTGCTGAAGGGGAGCACGAAGTCACGAGCGGGGTTCCGCAGGGTTCTGTACTAGGGCCGACCCTGTGGAACCTGATGTACGATGGAGTACTTCATCTGGAGTTGCCCGAAGAAGTCAAATTAGTAGCATTCGCCGATGATCTCACCATGGTCATCAGAGCCAAAACAGAGGGTGAGATTGGGAAGATTGTTTGAAGAAGCCATGACAACCGCTATCTCATGGATAAAAAGTCAGGGACTCCGTATAGTTCCCGAAAAAACGACGGCCATGATGGCCATCGGTAAGCGGAAATGTGGCCTAAAACTTCGCGTTATGGACAAAAACGTCAAAGTTGACAAAACCATGAAGATATTGGGAGTTTATTTAGACAAGAAAATGAAATTTGGCCCCCATGTTGAAGCCACGGCGGCGAAAGCCCTAAAACTAGCCTCGGCGTTAACCAAACTGATGCCAAACATGGGAGGGCCAAAATATTCTAAAAGGAAAGTGCTGGCATCGGTGGTGCACTCTGTCATCTTATATGGCGCACCGGTGTGGTACGAAGCCATGACAGTACAATCGTACAAAAATAAATTTGAACGAGTGCAGAGAATAATGGCGCTCAGAGTCTGCGCAGCATACAGAACGGCATCCAAAGAAGCGCTCCAGGTGCTGGCTGGTCTCCCACCATTAGATCTACTAGCCAAAGAGAGAAACGACATCTACCTCTCCGACAAAACCACCGCCGAAAAAAGAGTTCACAGATGTGAACTCTTAGACGCATGGCAAACTAAGTGGACAGCCAGCACAAAAGGGTCCTGGACAAGAACCCTGATACCGACCGTAAAACCTTGGGTCGAAAGAACACACGGGGAGCTTAATTTCCACCTCTCCCAGGCTCTCACAGGACACGGATGTTTTAACGCGTACCTAAAAAGAATGGGTAGACGCCAGGACCCAGGATGCCGTTACTGCGGGGAAGTTGACACGGCAGAGCATACGCTTTTCGACTGTGCCAGATGGGAAAATCACAGAACAGCATCAAACACTCAACACCTGACACCCTCCACCCTAGTCGCGGAGATGCTAAAATCCCAAGAAAGTTGGAGCGTGGTATCAAGTACTATCGGCGACATACTACGCACAAAAGAAAACGACGAAAAAAAAGAAGAAGAAGAGGCAAAACGGTCACCGTAAACCTGAGCCGAAGAAGATCGAACTAGAAGAAAAAGTCCCGAAAGGGCAGAAGATATGCAGTACACTCAAAGAAGTAATGCCGAAAGGTGAAACCCTTTGTGTACAAAGGGAGGGGTTTTAGTGGGTCAAGTCCCACACTACCAGCAGTACGGGCTGATGGTGTCTTGTAGAGATTTTCCCCTTCCGACGCAAAAAAAGGGATATTGAGAAGGAAAGACCAAAAATTGTTGAATGTTTGCGAAAGGAAGATTTTGAGAAATATTTACGGAGGAAAGTTAATGGATGGGATTTAGATGAGAAGAACCAATCAGAAAAACAACCAAACATTATTGGAGTGATAAAGACGCAGCGACTTAGATGGTTGGGACATTTGGAAAGAATGGATGTAAAGAGAACTCCCCACAAGAAATGGAAGGCTGAAGTTGGAGGACTGAGAAGAAGAGGAAGACTGATGAACCAATGGAAGAGAGGTGAAAAAAGACTTGAGAGAGATAAACATCGAAAGATTGGAAGTTTTGGCAAGGAATAGGAAGCTATCGGCTAGAATAGCCAACCAAGCCATAAGCCTTCTGGGCTCGTAGTAAAATAAGTAATATGTGAAGAGTGGGACGTGCCTTAAGTACATTATATTGAACTCTTGAAACTCTATAATCCATAAGTCAAAGATTCGCTGATGGGGCAGGTGTACACTCATATTGTTAAAACAGATGTTGAAAGTTAACAACCCTTAGAACGCTGATCACGTTCTTTTTGTTGATATAAACAAATAGACTTTGCAAGTGCAGTCAGTTATTGTTAGTCTGAGTTTATTTACAGACAGCAGCTATGATTTAATGTAATTGTTAACTTAACTGACATTTTTCCGAAAAAACTACTAATCTTCTGATAGTCAATGCTGATCCAATATTTCAATAAAACTGATAATATTTCAGATATATTTACAGAAGAATCATGCTGTGGTTTGGCCACAGTTAAAGTTACAAATATTTGTAGTGTTTTATGAAAAACAAAATCAGCATTGCAGATTCGGTGTTATTTCCAAAATAAATCTACTAAAAGGTAAGTTCGCAAATAGAATTTATCCACTTTTTAATTTTGATTTTTAATTTTTAATTCATTCATTTAAGGAATTATTATAGTTATTTTTTTATATCACTAAAAGTGGGCGGACAAATTACATACCTACTACGCTCCAAATTGTAAACAGCTGAGAGAGAGAAGGAGTAAAGTCAATATAAATAATAACAGGGGTGATTTATTTGTCTGGTAAAAGCATATAATTTCTATAATTATTTATTATATCAAGTTTAACCTAGAATTTTGTGTGTTTCCATTTAGCAGATTACCTACCTGCCGAACATTTTGATAATAAACAAAAATATTTTCATGTACCTGCTTGATATAATTTGATAATGGCAAATTCTTACATCGAAAATATAAAATATGCGTATTGTCTAGGAAGTATTTTCGGGCTGGTTCCTCTACATAACGAATCCAAATATAAGATTTATGCGATAGTATTAGTGATTTTCATAGACATTTTTATTTTGATTTCGATATACATCAAAATAATTAATCCATTTACTTCAAATTTGGTTTTGTTTTTTGGATGTATTTGAAGCAATAATTTCGCTTATTATTGTAAATAGTATTTTTTAACGGTGTTCTGTAACGCTCGTGAGTTTGACTTGTTAAAAGTGTATTTTCGGGATGTGGATAATGGTTTAAACAGCAGTGACGTTCTAAAAAAACCTAAACTACTTTTTCGTGTTTTTAAAATTATTACATGTTTAATAATCATCATACATACAACTGATATAGTTTTTACTTTTGAATACAATAATATATTGCCTTTCATTGGACACCTATTCGGAAAAATATTAAATTTATATTTTATAGTTACAGTGTTTTTAATTTTTAATTATATTTCATTAATTAAACCTCGTTTAGAAATAATAAACCGTCGATTAACTTCCTTACCAGATAAATACAGAGTGGTCGATCTGTTCGATTTAAGGCTCGCATCCCATAATGAGATAGTAACGACGGCCATGCTTGTGGAAGTACACAGAATTCGGGTTTTGCTCAATTTGGTTTTGAAAATTTGTATTACTTACAACAAAACTTTTGGTTGGAGTTTACTCCTTGTTATGTTCAGTATTTTTATACAAAGTTTGCATTTAATTGACTACATTATGTTGGTAGTATTTAACCTAAGTGACGATGGTTTCACCATTAATAAATTTGTTGAAATCGCTATGATTGGGAGTTATTGTTTATTGCTGCATGTAAGTTTTAAATTTTGATGCTACAATTAATTAATTTTTACCTATAAGTCAGTTTTCATAACGTTTAATGTTTTTTGTCACCTACTTCTAAAATCAGGGAAGAAAGGAAGTCCGAGAGGCTAGCATTCTAATTATATTAATAATTTTAAGCGATTAACCCTTTTCCCACCCGTCTAACTTAGTCGTCTACCATTGAATTATCACAGCCACACACCACATGTCAACTGTCGATCGTGCGGTAAATAAAACACGAGCAAACAAATAAAGCGGGTAAAATTGTTTATCAATAACCCCAAACACAAATATTTCGACATAATCACAGTATTATTTATCACATCAACAATATATCGCATTATAATTATCTGTTCTATTACAGCGTGACCGATAAGACCCCGGGCAAACATGTTTTCTCTTTTCACGAAAATCACTGAATTTTTCTGAAAATAATCTAGTAATCCGATTCTAAGATCTATGGAGATCAGAAAAACAAAAGAGCAAAAACTAAACAATCAGTTTGTGAGTTACAAAGTGTCAAAAAGTCGCACCGCAATTTCATCGTTATTTGAAGCTGGAAATCGTCAATGTGAAATAGTTCGAATGCTTAAAATTTTCGACAAACCCTTTCCGACGCCATCAAACGATTCAAAAACTTGGTAATATGGAAGACCGACCCGGAAGAGGAAAACAATGTTCTGCCAACACTCGCTGGAATCGCAATATCATCAATCTTCCGATTCAAAGAATCTGAGACTGTCGATGTGAAAAGTATCTCGTGAAACCGGAATCACGCGAGAGTCGGATCGACGAATAGCTGTAAATGAACTAAGAAGAAGCCTTATAAGCTGCGAAAAGCCCAAATGCTAACTGATGAAAACAAGCGAGTACGACTTTAACGATACTGCGCTCTTCTACATCGCACCGCTGCTCAAAAATGGGAACATTTTGTCTTTCTGATAAAAACATTTTTACTATTGAACAATTTCACAATCTTCAAATTGATAGGTATTGGTAAGAAGCACCCGGACCTTCTGCCATTGTTATTCATCGCCAATACCCCAAGTTTGTCATGGTTTGGGGCGGTATTTGTGCTACCGGTAAAACACCTTTTAGTTTTTGTGGAAGGAGTAAAAATTAACAAGGAAATCTACCACCGGGATATTTTAAAGGCTGTAGTTCTTCCTTGGCCCCAACAGTACATTAGTGACCAACATTGGACCTTTCAACAAGACTCTGCACCTGCCCACAAAGCGAAAACTACGCAAGAGTGGTGCCGAATCAATTTTCCTGATTTTATCAGTTCCGCTGAATGGCCTCCATACTTACCAGATCTCAACCCAATGGATTACGCCATATGGTCAATTTTAGAGGCCAGAGCCTGTGCAAACCCCACAAAAGTTTGGAATCACTAAAACAATCTTTGCGTCAGGAATGGGACAAAATATCCCTAGAAAGGTACGAAAACAACCAAAATTTCATTCGACGTTTAAAGCTCTGTATCCACGCAGAAGGAAGCCACTTTGAAATTTTATAATTTATGATGTACATAAGGTTGTTGTTAATTGTTATCCATTTTAAATTTTTGAATTGTTACATTTAATTAAGTTTTTTTAAACGTTTGTCCGAGTTCTTGTGGGTCGCGCTGTATATATTGCACTGATAATTTATATTAATATCGTCATTTTTCTTCATTTTTGCGCCTGTTAAAATTCGATGCCAAGTCAAGTCCCATGCAGTCTTACCATTTTCTAACTATTCTCCGCGCAACTTAAAATACTTAAATTTAAAAACCTTCTGCCTAATTTCAAGCTACAACAATATATAACTAATTATTTATATATTTCAGATCTTGGGATTCATTATCACTTTAATTTGTGACGAAACGACAAACGTAGTAAAACGAATAACTACCACTTGTTATACTTTAGTGTCAGCCATGTCATTAGTTTTCAAAGAACTAATAATACAACTTTGAGAAAAGAATTACTCTTATTGGCAGAACAAGCAACAAACCAGTGTCCTTACTTTTCTGCCATCGGACTTTTCAATTTGAATCGAAGAATGCTTCTTCCTTTCTTGGAACAATTACCACATACGTTATATTACTCATACAAATTAATAAATAAAAATATTTGTAAAGTTAACTTGGTAAACATTTATATAAAATAGTTAATATTAGAAAAACTGTAGTTTTATTTTATGACAAAACAAAATATACAATAGAAAATATAGAAGATCATCAACTGTGTGTGGAATAGCATCGTTTTGAATTAAGTTTAAACATTTGGAGATATTTTATAATACTACCTATTTTAATTTAATTTTCTTTAAGAAAATAGTTTCTTTACAATCTATGCATATCTTTGCTGTAATTCATTTAAACTTAAAACATAATATGGTGTCGGCTTTACTTGCTTGGATGCGTCAACTGTAAAGACTATCGGTTTATTTAATTCAAAATATTGTAATGAAATTTAAAATTAATTTTATGTTCTGGCAACCACACAAATTCCGTATTATTTTTGATCAATTATTCAAATTAACATTTTGATTGATAAACCTGTGAATGGAATTAAATAATTTATCATTCCCACAAGTTTTAAAGAAAATCTTACATTTTTGGTTAAGGTATTGAATTGCTTTTATTTTATTTGTATCTGGCAAAATTCCGTTTTGATTGAATACATGTCCTAAGTAATTAGGAGAAGTATTTAGCACAAAATAGGTTGTGGCAACATTTAAAATACCAGAATCTAGTTTTTACTACGAATTATGAAAGATAATGGTGTAATTAGCTAATAAAAAGTTAAATTTCTGATCGGACAACAAATTTCGGAAAAATCACTCTTTGTATAAATTCGACTCTTGGTGTGGTTGCGCTGTCAAAACCTACTCTCCGCACCCTACGCGCTTTACTTACTCAAAACATCTGCCACGGTAAAAGGTGGTATCAAAGGGATTGATGGTATTTTCCCAAATCTCAGGTATGGCATATGCTCCTATGGCTAGCTCAATTGGAGCAAGAAAGAAAACTTAATTGGCGACTTCTTTTCAAGCAAAAAAACTAAGGAAGGTAACTCATTTTGCCCTAGGCGCCACGTGATTATAAAATGTTACTCCCCAAAAATACTCTACTACCCAAATCACGAAGAGTAGCTTTTAGAAAAGAAGTCACCCGATATAAAATAAAAAATTGCAAGAGCTGCAAGAGATACGCTTGAACTGTGAACAAATGAATTTATTGTAAAATTACAACGGCACCAAAGTTTGATTCGAGCAAAAAAATATAAGTAATATATAATTGCGTAATATATCAGTAATATATAATTTGTGTTTCTCGCAAAAGCAAGATTTCCCCGCGTATAGCTATATTTAGGGTTACAACGTGATGGTAAAAAAATTATATATCTGCACAAAGCATAAAATTGAATAACAATAAATCAATTCGCAATCAAAATTTTAGCGCAATATCTACGCAATATCACAAACAACAAAAAGACAGCACAAAACACTTATCTCCTTCAACAGACTTCGATGTTGATTGTCCAAAGATTAAATATTAATTTTCTCCAAATGAAGTTTCCAAATAAAACAGCTACAGAACATATACGGCACCAATAATAATCCACAAAAACAAACTTCTAAAACCACAATGGTACTCCAAGGCGAAAGGTACCAAATCTCATATCCACCAGATCGAACAGTCCCAAAAAAGGAAACTTGGTTAATATTGACCAATGGAAGGACCCTAAAAGGATTTTCTTTTTGAGAAAATATATTTGCAAAAATAGAACTTTACCTCGTAGATGGTGTAATCGAGGGTATAATTTAAACGAAGGCAAATACTTGGTTAATGCTGAGTCAAAAAAACATCCAAATATCCACGTTGCACAAAATAATCCCAATACGGAGCGGCAAAAAAATATACCAAAATTTCCGTACAAACGGCACATCTAGGAATTCTTACAACCAACAATCAACCAGCGAAAAATACCTTCTAAAAATTTTAGTTGTGGATCATGTGCTTTCTGGTCTCAAGATAGCAACTATCAAGAGAACAGAGCCGCACTTCAATATTTCAATAAATAAAATTCCATTTTCAACCTTGACACGTCCCTAGTAAGCTCCAACTCAAAAAGTTTGGAAGTTGAGGCGACGTATCTCAGAAAGCGACTGGTGTCTCCCCACTACTAGTCGGCTCCCAGGCGAGTTTTTAGGAGGTTTACTAAAGTATGGAGAGGCCAAGTTTTCAAGAAAAGGGGTCTCCCATTGGGTTAAAGAAAGATCGACGAAGGGTCGCTGCTTTTACTGCAGGCAAACATGTAAGTAAAACCAATGTTAAAATTTTAGATGTGGCTATCCTCAAGTCAAACCTCTAAGGGAGAAGTGATAGTGCCAGAGGCGGTGAACACCATGGCTCCCGTACCAACGAGGTACGTGATCGTCTTTCCGTCCATTCCAACGTCGATAGGGTAAATCCAACACATTTTGGACACTGGCATAAAGAAGAGTGAACCATGGAGGACAGTGGTCCTCTGCAATGACCAGTCGTTGGAGCTGCGTCAAAAACGGCTAAAGCGATTACTACGTTATTATTTTTTATATATTTTTGTACTTCACGATGCGATTCTGCTTGATCGTTGAGTTAATAGCGAGATTTTTTGTTTACATTTGGAGTAGTTCTTAGTTTTGAGAGTCAAGTTTAAAGTTCCGGTCAGTAATGTTTAGTTTTTTTTCTTTCCTAGCGAGTTTGTCATAATTTTTTTATTTAATCTTTTCCCCCTTAGGAAGAATAAAAAAACTATCATTTTAATTTGAAATAATTATTAAAATTTGTATAAAAATGTCTTTTAATTATTTGAATACATAAGCAACTTGCTTACTTGCCTGTATATTGGGTTACATCCGTCAAATAACGTCTTCATAGTACCTGATAATGCTATCACCAAAACAGAAAACTACAATTTAAACTTTCAATGAACAAGCAAAATCATAAAGTTATCATTTTTTGCTGGAGCAATTTCACAAGTTTCCGCCGTCAGAGAAAAATGAAAAGTAAAAATTCTAACAACAACGCTGAACTCAGCCTTGATGCTTTGAATCCTCGCCGTAGCTTCTGTAATTCTTGGTGGACCTCGGAATGACGTACTATCATCGTTTTCGGGGCAACTAAAAACAATTCTTTCTGATACATCGTGAAGCATGAAATATTTCCAAAGACCATTCAGAAAGCGGGCTTGGGTAGGATATGCAAGCTAGCGTCAAACACTTCGATTGCGGGTGTTCGGGATAAGGATTTTCTTAGTCCTACAACCATACTATATCATCGAGTTAACGCAAAGAACACCGCACTCACTGACATGCGATCAAGAACTAGTTGCTGCAGCAATGTATCATCGAGTCAGCGAAAAAGTTACTTCACTCGACGACGCACTGCCAAGAACTAACTTGCTGCCGGCAGATTGCGTTTTATGTAAATAATTTCTTCAGTAATTTTTGTATTATCAATTGGTTTGATTTATTTGTACTTTATTTTATATTTTACAATTATCGTCTTGCAAATACCTCAAATCTACAACTTGAAATTACTGGAAGATGAAAGTACGAGGTACATGTATCGAACACGATTAAAAGTTAAATTATATAGAGCTGAAAGAACAGTAAAGAAGAGTATGAACACATTACAGAAGTAATAAGGGAGCAGCAAGAGAAGCGCTTGGAGAATATAATTCAGAAAAGAAGCCGTATTGGTGGGATGCAGTACTAGAGGAAAGATTAAATAAAATGATGATGTCTGCTAAGAGTTTTGATATATCGGACACAAAAGTTACTGGTAGATAAACCTACAAAATTCAAATTTAATTACAATCAATTAAAACACTAACTTGAATATTAAATAAAACCAATGCTTAAAAATAACTTGCAATAAATAATAATTCTTGCTTAAGGTACAAACTATAAATAAGTTATAGCAATAATAAACATGTTCAATTTTAAGATTTAACAATATTTTATTTTATTTCAAAAGATTTTGCTTTAATAATTTAAATACTTAATTAATTTAAAGAACACACTGTGTAACTTATAAAATAATTACATTATATGAAACATTGAACTCAATCAAGTGCACATAACACATATTCCTTAAAGTAACAAAATTAAAACAATTATGAAATGAAATTTGTATGTCAATCAGCATTTTGTAATTTGAATATAAACAATGCAGATATTGTTACAAAATGTAGTATTATCAAGTCCTCACCTTATTAGTACTTTCCTGCAGTTCGACTTGCTTTGGTTGCTAACTTAAGACACTTTCCCGATTGAGTCTGATCAAGAAGCATCTAAAGCGCTAGAAATGCAGCCTACTCTAAAATATCCGTTGACGATATTCGATAAATAAAAATTCCTTACCACAAATTTGACTAAATCACCCATGACTTAATGATTCTTAAAATCGGTATTCAGTTACACCCAAAACCAACCCATTTCACAGAATATCTCAAAGTAATCAACAAGGTCGGTACTATAATGTAATTGTCATACAGGGTGTTACCGTGTCCACGGTAAATCCTTGAAGTTGTGATAAAGACATTATTCTAAGACAAATTTTCAAATAAAATTTTGTGCAAGTGCTAACCCTTGGGGGTACCCTCTTTAAGGGCAGCAGTAGCCATCAGTACTATAGTCGTGCAGAAAAGGAATGACCTTGACATGGATCACAAATAGACTTTTTCAGGCTGAACTTCAACAGTAAGAACGGCTGAAGTACTGCGGTGTAGAAAGGCAGTGGAATCGACTAGACTACTTTTCCCAAGAGCAGTTTGTTAAGACGGATAGACTGGAGGAGGAGGATCAAAGCAGAAGTACCGTTGATAGAATGCATAAAATTATTACGCAATAATACATTTACATGTATTTTTATGAAAAATTTTGAACTTTGAATTTAAATTGTAGGCTTATTAAAAACATAGCGAAACTTACCTCACCTTAAAAGTCTTGTATTTTAGTGTTCTTTCGTTTGGTAAAGACATTTTATAGGTAAAGTGTACTTTTGAGTTCGAGTTTTTTTACTCTACCCGGCTAGTTTTTTATTGTTCTGGATTTTGGAAAAATAAACTGAATCGTTTGTAATAGGAAATTAGAATGTTATTGGTCTCGCACCCAAAATAAATTTTCAACAATTTCTAAATAAAAGCAGTGAAGGTTTAAAGCAACCTGAATACGTCGCAGAATACGTTAACAGAAGTAGGGAAGAGGACGTAAAGAACTTGGGAGCGGTGGCAGATAATTCCAAGGAATTTTAAATTTTTCAAAGAGCAAGTAGACTGCTAAGTCATCAGTCAAAACTATCCAAACGTGGAACAGAAAGAAACACCGAACAGTAAGGATGAAATATGAAATAAAAAACGTGTTAGCAAACCTGACTGGGATCGTTAATAAGAGCTTACAGAGAATAAACACAAAATAAAGGAAATAAAAGGAAAATTATTAGAAGAAATAGAATCAAGGTGGAGTGAGCAGATTCTGAGAATGAAACAGGAAATTGAAAGAAAGAGTGAGCGACCAAGATGGAAGAATAGCTGTGTTGTGAGCTGCAATAAATCTTCAACAGAATCACTTTCTGGAAAGATAGTAGTGACAAGGGTGCATGGATCTGGGCTAAGTTGATAAAGGAACACTATAAAAATCTACCAATTCTTATGGGGATGGTACTCATTTATAATTAGATACGGCGACGCAATGTCCAGCAATGCAAATATTATTCAAATTGCTAAGTATTTAGGTTAAAGGTGCTGCGTTTTTTAATCGAAATATTGTTTATCGTTTAGTAAACATATTTAGTAAATAGTACATAGTTCACCATAATTTTAGTTGATTATTTAATGTAATAATTTTAATTTGTGAAACCTGCATTATAATTTTTCCGCTTATTTAAATTTGTGAAATTTAAAATCTCATTTAAAAGTATTATATTCATTTTAATGATTATATGATTATTCCAATTTTGATATCGTCGAAAGATGCTTATCGGGTTATCCTGGTAAGTATCAACAATAGAACCTTTCATCAATGGCCTTCTAAAATTTAAACTAATTTTAATGCCTGACCGATTTTTATTTATTTATTATCAGATTGTCGTTGTAAACAATATAAAAGCTAAAATTCAAAGCATACGTGTTCCTAGATTCAAACAGTTGAAGTTACAGTTGCGAATAATTATGACAACTATAATTTTGGTATTTGCAGCTGTATTTTTTATCCAATACGTCTGCTCCAATGATGAACTTCTGGCCAAGGTAAATTTTAGTTTCTCATTACATTTTTCTAAATACATTTTATAAAATTTCAAAATTATTTAATTATAAGCTATAATTCAGGAAGTCACGAAAAGATTAAATAAACAAAAAAAAAAATAGTTATTATACATCATTTGCTCTTAATTTAATTACAGCAGACAAAATTCTTATTATAATAAACTAATTTTTAGTTTCATCAGCATGGGTTCAAAATTAAAGATGTTCGAATCGACTTAATAAGTTACGATAAAAATTTTTACAAGATCTGCGAAGTTAAAGCTTTTAAATACAACCGTACTTTCACGGTTCACAATACTACTTTTGAATTTAAAGTCGACGTAAAGGATAATCTCGAGGTAAATCAATTTAAATAAAATGGAGTCAGCCGCAGAAATAAAAATTTTAGTTTACGTTTATTTTGGAAAATAGTTATTGCTACTTTATTCTTAATAATATAAAAACAGAAACGTAACCTCCAAAAAATGAGTATGCTTTAGCTACCTGCTTGCACAGGGTTTATTTTTTAAGTACACAATAATTACTCGAGAAGAATTCATACAAGGACTTGAATTCTTCTGGCACCAGTGGCGGAACTTTTAAATACGCCCTTTAAAATTTAATTCAAAATTTAACTTTGAAATTAAAAGAAAGAAGCCCACGGCTCGATAGTTCCGCCACTAATCAGGTACGAGAAGAAAAAAACTTCGACAACAAAATTTCTATATTTTCAGGCGGTCGTACAAGTTCGTAAGTTTTTGAGTAACGAATATCGACACTTTCCGATACGTTTTCAAGTTAATGTACGAAAAGCTTTACGTTCAAACGCAATGGGGTTGCAGCAAAGCCTTAAATGTGGAAACCTTACAGATTATTACTTTTATAAGGTAACTAAACTATGCAATAGCTTATGGAAATATAAATGCACCTACATATTTTAATTTGCAGGATATAACATATCATTTTTGCAATTTTTATATCGACGAAACAAATTTCCCCCCACTTATTCCTAATGGTAAATATAAAGGTTTATGTGAACTTACGTATTTCAATAAAATAATTGTAACTCTTGCAATGTATTTTGAAATATATACTCCGATAGAATACCCAAAAAGTAAAAATTGAATTATAAGTAATCGGTATTTTAATCAAGAACGATTTGGATTTGGTTCTTTTTTCGCTTATTTTTTAGGTTTAGGGTTGATCCAAAATGGTTTTGCACGTTTGGTAATAAAATATTTATAATATTACTTGAAATATTCTGTCACTTATAAAAATAAAATGTTAAGATGTTCTGTATAAATAAGAAAGGGATTGAATTTTTTTTCATTTACCCAAATCCTGATTAAGTCTTCAAAATCATAAAAATTGGAATGGGTCCTGAAGGTTCGGAAACATTTAGTATTCAATTAAGAAAAATTTGATAAACCTTGAAGACTAAAATTTCAAATAAAGTTTACGCTCATAGTTAACTTGCTACTAAAGGAAAAAATTAACATAATAAATCACCACCAGAGATTTCTCAAGGAGTTAACAAGAAAAGAACGCTTTCCATGCATATCGGCATGACTTTGGAGAACGATTACATTTTTCAAAGGATGCGCTAGCAATTTTGGTTAAAAAACAGGAAATTTTTTATAAACAAAAGCGAAGCTAAACTAGAGGCGTGGATTTTCTGGAAGAAACGCTTTGCTTCTTTATATGCAAGTTGAAATTAATATTTTAATAGCGAAAATCGTCGTACGATAAGTTTCAGCTTGGAATAAACATTTACTTTCTTACTCTTACTAAATTACGTTTACGCTTTTCTGTAATTCACACATTTTAGGAGCTTCCTGCAGAACTCCTGTTCGGAATTAATTGGGATAACTGAAAATCTATTTTCTTTTTTGAATTGGGTCTCAGGAGATCAATATCACGTATAAAACCGTAGATGAGGTCGAAACTCGGTTATCACGGCTAGGATTGAGTTACTTCAAATAAACATTACTAAAATAAATACTAAATAATAATAAATTACTAAAATAAATATTGAATACATAAATAAACAGTGGTGACGTAAAAATAACTTTTAAATTTATTACATTGTAGAAAATTTAATTTTGAATTGTAAAAATTGTAATAGTTTTAGGATTAGACAACATTTCGGGATTTATTCTGCTAAAAATATACCGGGTGTTCATTTTAAAACTTCCAGCAATTAATATCTCAAAAACCAAAAGTCAGATGAAAAAATGTTTCGAACGAAAGTTGTATGATAGCAAAGGGGACAGAATATGGCATAATTGTTTTCTTAATTTATTGACCTTTTCAAGGTCATTTGAAGGTCAACTTTGGTTTTTTAAATGGGACCTTAATTTTTTTTAGCAAATTCATATTTTGCATAAAAAAATAAACAACTTTTGTTGGAAAATTTTTTTTATCCCTTATTAGGATTTTCGAGTAAGATGCGTTGAAACAAAATAAAACATTATTATCAACTAACCATTGTTAATCAAAATTTAATATTTACATGTTTTTTTATTTATTATGATTATTAAACAGTAGAAAAATGTTTGTAAGCGAGTGTTTTCATAACAAGTTTTTAAAATGTTCCCATTTACAGCTAAACAATGATACAGCCTTTGTTGAAACTCGTTTCTAACATTTTCAAAAGTTTTTTTCGTAATATTTTTGCAAGCCACTGTGATTCAAAATTTTAACACTTTAATATTAGCTGGTATTGTATCATAAATTACAGATTTTAAATGTCCCC
Source organism: Lycocerus yunnanus (assembly GCA_036346125.1). Taxonomy (NCBI): domain Eukaryota; kingdom Metazoa; phylum Arthropoda; class Insecta; order Coleoptera; family Cantharidae; genus Lycocerus; species Lycocerus yunnanus. Next base: position 28,574 of record JARFIX010000145.1, on the reverse strand, counting down.
ATAAAAGAAATCAAGAGGAGTTAAATCAGGGGACCTAGCTGACCATTCTATCGGTCCTCGTCTGCCGATCCACTGCCCTGGAAATTTATCATCTAACCAGTTTCGAACAGGAATAGTATAGTGAGGAGGTGCGCCATCTTGTTGAAAATGCAAAACAGTTTCATCGAGCTCCAGGTGTCCTTCTTCGTCACTTTGACTTTCTAACGCATCAACTATTAAAGGATAGATGGTATCTTTAAGCATTTCTAGATATTTTGACCTGTTAAATTTCCATTAATAAATAATGGTCCAACAATTGTATCACTAAGTATACCAGCCCACACGTTTACCTTCTGCGGCCACTGTGTATGTCCATCAGTAAACACATGAGGATTTTCATCACACCAATATTGACAGTTGTGTTTATTAACAAATCCATTTAAAAAAAAGGTTGACTCATCAGAAAACAAGTCGATTTCAATAAATGTGGATGTGTAGTTAATAATTGAAGCATTTCTTCACTAAACTCCACTCGTCTGTCTGGATCATCCTCGGTCAAAGTTTGATGAATCTGCATTTTATATGGGTGAAATTTATGCAATTTTAGCGCCTTATGAACAGTGCCCACTGATAGACCACTAATAGCAAAAACTTCACGCACCGAACTATTGAGATTTGAAGCATAATGGCTTATAACTTCAATTTGAGCTAAGTCATCCAATATTCAAGTAGAATTCTTGCGTGTTTTATTTTGACGGATCCTGTTTCCCGAAATTTTGAAACAAGGTCTATAACATACCTATGAGAGACATTTCTACCAGGTTGTCTCGCGTTATAAGATTCTGCAGTTCTTGCAGCATTTTATTTTGAGCTCCGTACAAGAAAATTAATTCGATTCTTTCTTCTACAGTATAAACCATTTTAATGATCTAATTGCGAACTTTTATCAGATCTAAAGCGAACGGGAAAATAAAAACTCACTGAAAATCACAAAACTAACAATAGTTAAAGAAACTAATGTCAATTTATTTGTTTTGACAGTGTTTTGTTTACATTGTCCTGAAATTATTCAAGTTGAATAATAACAAAAGCAATAACAGCCTTCTAACTTTAAAAAAATAAATTTCGATATAATCAGCTGCAGTTTATTAAAATGTTTTTATTTTGTTTCAACGCATCTTACTCAAAAATCCTAATGTGGGATAAAAAACATTTTCCAACAAAAGTTGTTTACTTTTTCATGCAAAATATGAATCTGTTAAAAAAATTAAGGTTCCATTTAAAAAACCAAAGTTGACCTTCAAATGACCTTGAAAAGGTCAATAAATTAAGAAAACAATTATGCCATATTCTGTCCCCCTCGCTATCATACAACTTTCGTTCGAAACATTTTTTCATCCGACTTTTGGTTTTTGAGATATTAATTGCTGGAAGTTTTAAAATGAACACCCGGTATACCAATTATTATGTACTACACTGAAGTAAGCCGAAACAATTCCACTAAAGTGATTAATTGCTGGAAGTGCAAAACCCGTTGGTACCAAAATAAAATTTTCATATCAGCATAATCGCGACACCGCGCACCAATATAATAACCAACAACCGTCCAAAAATTCTAATCGATAAATCCATAAAAAAATATTTCCAAATCAGGATCCAGAATTTACCAATTATTAAAAGAAAAATTAATTATCTAAAAGGACAAGGGACAAACTCGTGCAAACGCAAACTTCCAATACCATATCACGGATATAAAAATATAATCCCCAAAAAATCGCTAAAGAAATCAAAAGTGAAAAAATCTACCCCCTACTTAAGCGGTAAGAATTCTTACTCATTAACAATTTTTAATGGCGAAAGTAAATGAAATGCAAACTGGCTTCCAACGAGTGTACCAAGCAAATGACCATCTTCCTGCTTGTAATACAAAATACTAAATTTAAAATTAAAAATTTTATGTGGTCTAGTTCGTTCCAGCACATGATGTTAAAATAAGAATTCTAGTTACGAGATTTAATAAAATTTTGTAAAATGTTCTTTTTCGTAAGATAATAAATCTCTAATCTAAAGCTATAAAAGCCGTCAACATTCAGAAATAATATTATTAAAAATGTAAACATTCGAATTTTGTTTATGTGAAATATGATCTGTTTAATAAAATATTGGGATCGCCATTGATTATCAGAAGATTCGTGGTTCTTTCAGAAAAATGACCGTGGGTTTATAATTATTTATTACTTAACAAATTACATGATCGGGCTGCATATAGTTATTTCGTCCGTGATCAAACTAAGACTAAGCTTGCAACTAACTACATTTGCAAAAATACGCAAGTTTATCGACGTCAACTCAAAATATCGTGATCAGCGTTTTTCAGAGGATAGCCTCTAAACATCGGTTTTATGAGTATGTACCTGTCTTATCAGCAAATACTTTGACTGCAATTCAATGCATTAAAATATAATTACTACATTTAAACTTATGTTGCATATGTACAGGGCGTTTCAAGTATTAAATAATTGATGTCAAATAAAATCAGTAGTCATAGAAGAGTCTCTATAATTGAAACTACCCTATCCATCACGATTGAATTGATAAACGGAGGAGTCGATTTATGTTCTGTAACTAATAATAAATTAACAGGTTACAATCACAACCAGAAAATGGCAGTTATGGAAAACAAAACAAACTAAAAGGAACGAATACCTTTATAAAGAGTGATCTGACCAATAATAAAAAAGATTTGGGAAATTTCCAAAAAAAAAGAAGAGAAAAGGATCATGTTTGGATATCAAAGGTTGTATATGGACGAGAAATCATATGTATGAGATTAAAATGTTAATAATCTGAAGTTGAACGTAAACTCGGCTTGGCATAAGAGAAATGAGTGGTACTGGATCGACTCAACCAGTGACATTACTTATGGAATGTGAGTCGTGTATGAGAATGCCACAAAGTAGATGAATAAAAGAAAAGGAAAATACGAACAGAGATTGATAATGTAAAGGAACAAAATAGAAGACTAAGAAGAAAGAAGAATGGTAATAGAACTCTAAGAGCGGGTACATGGAATATACAAACGTTAATGAAACCTGGAAAGATGGGGAAAGTGGCAAATGAGATATCAAGTACAGGTTGCTGCCCTTCAAAAAATTATATTAAAAGGACAATTGAAGATTAATGGGAAAGGATTTGTGCTTGTATACTCACGTGAAAATATGCAAAAAATACAGTTTTCATGGTGTCTAATAAAATACTAAAAAAAAATAATAACGCGTTTAAAACAATCAGTGGAAGAATGTCATACTTGAGAGTGTAAACAAATCCACCAATAATAAAAGGGTATGCACCAACAGAAAATATCAGCAAAATTAAAAAAAATAACTTTTATAGTTCAATTGGGGGCTTCAAATAGAAAAAAGATATTTGATTGTTATCGTTGAAGATGTTCTCAGAAATACTTATTTTATAATCAAGAATGAATTTGAAATCCAACAAATCGAATGAATGGAATTCTTTTGTCTACTTTTTACCGCGTTTTTTAAGTTATTCCGGTTATGGGTGATGAACTAGACTAATCGGAAAACACAAAAGATTAAACTGCTTGTGGGCTGCAATGGCTTCCACAGAATAACTTTCTGGAAAGCTTGTTCTCAATTAAAATTAGATACGGCGACGACGTAACGTTTAAACAGTGCAACGTTTAGTAACGTTTAGTTACTAAGCTAAACTAACGTTTAGTAAACATATGCTTGGAAGGTCGCCTGCGGAGAAATCGCCTGCGGCTCGCCTATTCTGCTAGTAGGTTCTCAAAAAAAAATTCGGTATCTTTTTAGTATATTAGAGCGATTTAGTAAATAGTAGTTGATCATAATTTGAGTTGATAATTTAATGCAATAATTTTTATCTTGGAAACCTGCATTAAAAATTTTCCGCTTATTAAAATTTGTGAAATTTGAATACTCATTTAAAATTATTATATTTATTTTAATGATTATATAATTATTGTAATTTGTAATATTATCGTAAGATGCCTATCGGGTCATCTTGATAAGTATCAACAATGAAACCTTTCATCAATGGCCTTCTAAAGTTTAAACTAATTTTAATCCCTGACCGATTTTTATTTATTTAATATCAGATTGTCGTTTTAAAAATATAAAAGCTAATATTCAATGCATATATTATGTATTCCTAGTTTCAAACAGTTATGGTTACAGTTGCAAATAATTATGACAACTATAATTTTGGTATTTGCAGTAATATCTTTTATTCAATATGTCTGCTCCAATGATGTACTTTTGGCCAAGGTAAATTTTAATTTCTCATTACATTTTCCCAAATACATTTTATAAAATTTCAAAATTATTTAATTTTATGCTTTAATTCAGAAAATCACGAAAATATTTAATAAACACAAAAAATAGTTATTACACATCATTTGCTCGTAATTTAATTATAGCAGACAAAATTCTTATTATAATAAACTAATTTTAGTTTCATCAGCATGGGTACAAAATTAAAGATGTTCGAATCGACTTAATAAGTTACGATAAAAAATTTTACAAGACCTGTGAAATTAAAGCTTTTAAATACAACCGCACTTTCACGGCTCACAATGCAACTTTTGAATTTAAAGTCGACTTAAAGGATAATCTCGAGGTAAATAAATTTAAATAAAATGGAGTCATGCAGAAATAAAAATTTTAGTTAAAGTTTACTTTCAAAAATAGTTATTGCTCCTTTATTCTTAATAATATAAAAACAGAAACGTAACCTCCAAAAAATAAGTATGTTTTAGCTACCTCCTTGCATAGGGTTTATTTTTTAAGTACACAATAAATACTTGAGAAGAATTCATGCAAGGATTTGAGTTATTCTCATGTTTTTAATAAAAAAGAGGCCAATGCTCGGTATTTCCGCCACTGAACTGGTAAGCGAAGAAGAAAACCTCAACGACAAAATTTCTATATTTTTAGGCGGTCATACAATTTCGTAAGTTTTTGAGTAACGAATATCGACACTTTCCGATACGTTTTCAAGTTAATACACGGAAAGCTCTTCGGTCAAACGCAATGGGGTTGCAGCAAAGTTTAAAATGTGGAAACCTTACAGATTATTACTTTAATAAGGTAACCAAACAATGCAATAACTTATGGTAATATAATATGTAAAATTATATATTATTATTAACCTCTGAAATTAATATTAGATTAAAATTTATAAACAATAAAACTAAATATTATTCGTTAGCTTTCAGCAATGGTTACTGCTGTCATTATTATTAAGCGTGTGATGACAGAAGTAACTATTGCTAAATTAATTATTATTAAACATCTGATGACAGCAGCAACCATTGCTGAAAGATTACCAATAATATTTCGTTTTATTGTTTATTTAACCTTTTAATTTTATAAATTTTAATCTAATATATCATATTTTTCCTACATAGTATTTTAATTTGCAGGATATAAAATATCACATTTGCAATTTTTATATCGATGAAAGAAATTTTCCCCCACTTATTCCTAATGGCAAGTATAAAGCTTTATGTGAACTTACATATTTCGATAAAATAATTGCAACTAGTGCAATGTATTTTGAAATATATACTCCGATAGAATATCCAAAGAAGTAAAAATTGAATTATAAGTAATCGGTATTTTAATCAAGAACGATTTGGATTTGGTTCTTTTTTCGTTTATTTTTTAGGTTTAGGGTTGATCCAAAATGGTTTTGCACGTTAGTTAATAAAATATTTAAAATATGAGTTGAAATATATTGTCACTTGTAAAAATAAAATGTTAAGATTTTCTGTTTAAATAAAAAAAAGATTGCATTTTTTATATTTGCCCAAATCCAGAGTCAGTCTTCAAAATCACAAAATTTGGAGTGGATCCTAAAGGTTCGGGAATATTTTGTTACGGAAATTTTTCATTTATTTCCGAATATCGAGTTGTTCGCTCCCCGACCTCCTATATTTTCCATAATAAGTGCTAATTTACGTACGTAGGTCGACGCCCCACGAGAGTTCAAGAGGGTTTCAGTTTTGATTCTCACGCAAGCCGATCGTATTTTGAGTTAGACTTCCGAATTTTCGTGCACCCAGTCCGTGTTGGTTATATATGCTTTGATATCAATCACGACGATTTCAATTATTTTTGAGACAGAGCGGGCATTCTATCTTGTTGAGTATACATTATTCCTAATTCGCCGGATGTTCAACTTCCCTGGTGTCAATCAACCAACATTTTTGTTCCATCTTAGTTGGAACACAAATTTGCTGCTGCTGGAGATCTTTCAACGAGCCGTTACCTGCAACAACTATCGATCAGTTTCATATCTACGATCTTCGACCAGTATTGTTGTATGTCTAGTGGATGTTCGCGGTAGTTTCCATCCCAGAATCATTGGGTTCCTGCAGCTGTTAAAATTATCTTGTATAAGGTACCACTGTATGACTTCTCTTCTGATCAGTAAGGTAAGATTTTATTGGATTCATAAGAATCGTCCACATAGCGGGCCATCTCGCAACGTCTTGGTATTACGCAGCATCATTGGTCAATATTTTGAGTTGTACCGACACGTAGTTACATAACTTTCTTCATTATTTTTTTTAGCTACACCTTGTTCATTATTTTCAAAACTTCTATGAATACAGTTAGTCTCTCAAAAAATGTATTTGACCAAAGTTGCAGCCCGTTAAAATTCCTTTTTGGTTTGGGCCGTTAGTGTTTTTCTAAACGTTTGGTTAAAGAGATACGGGTTTGCAAGATAAGTAAAAACAAAAACTGTTTTTAATACATTTTTTCCCTTAATTTAATTTATAACTCGAAATCCGTTGATTCTAGACGATAAAGGGTTATAACCTAATTTGTACTAGATAAGCTAGCAATCTTTTAAAAAGGTCTGATCTATTAAGTCTAAGAAATTGATAATATCAAAGCTATGGCCGTTTGAAATCAGAAATTCCAAAAATTGCTTTAAATGGGATCACACCCCAAGGGTTTGGACTCGGGCAAAAATTTTATTTCAAAATTTGTCTTATAAAAAAATGTCCTTTATCACCACCTCAAAGGTTCTCAACGGTCACACCCGATATATGTATGCCATAAGAAAACTAGTAGAGGAAATACTCGACTATGAGATCGAAAGAACTCCAAAATGTACAAGACTCTAAAAAGCCTTAATAAAAAATAGCCAAATCAAAGTTGGTTCCATATCAAAACCTTAAGGAGGGTACACATCTGATAGAGGACCCTGAGATCTCCTGCTCAGAAACCACCCTAGGATGTGTAACAATACAAAGAAATCAGGAAAACAGCCCAGGAAAATAAGACAAATAAAAGGCCAATCTGTGAAAAAAATCCCGGTGTAGATTTTTCATTAGGATTATCTTTATTTTGACATAAAAAATAGTATTTCAAAAGTCTAATGCAAAATCGTGTATGCTAAAAAAATTATTAAAGGTCAAAGGTCGCGAAAATCAGTTTTTCACGAGTATCTCGTAAACCATTAGTTTTACGTCAATTTAGATTCTCATAAATTTTATTTATCACTGAATTTTAATAAAAAAGGAAAAGAAATAAGAAAGAAAAGAATAAAATACAATTTCTGTTGGATGGCAAGCAATTACCGATGCAGCGGGAGTACGATTACTTGTAAAGAAATTAAATACAGTATGCCATGGAAAATATGTTAATTACATTTTACCAAAGCACCCTTGCGATTATAGTTTTAGTGAAACCATAAACTTGTTAACAACATTATTTGGCAGGACAATATCCATATTCCATACAAGATTTAAGTGAGCTTATTTTTACACACATAGCTTTAGTTATGTAGTTAAAATTTTTGTAAATAAAAAAATAAATCAATTAATTTATTTTCATGTAATCTTTTTTCTGCACCTTGTAGATAGCTTCACAAGTTTCGGGAATGATTTAGCTCAGCGATTGCTTAGATATAATGGTTGTAATCTCATGATACATGTAGTGTAGTAAGTGAGGTTAAGTGTAGTTTCTGCTCGGGTTTTTAATATTAATTATTTTTTATTATGGAATCGAGTAAAATTGTTAAAAAGCTTCGTAAGCTTTTAAAAGATAAAATCGTCGATTATTAGTAACTGGAAATTTAGCTGACAAATGGCCGATTTTGTTCGAATTTTGAAACACACGTGCCACTTTCATTAATTGTGAGATCGTTTATGCAGCGTCATCAAATCAAGATAATGCAGGATTTGATCAATGAGAAGTCACTTATTAATAAGTTACTTCTGGATAAATTGGATCATAATGAAAATAATAAAGTAATAATAAAAAAACAGAAAAAATAAATAAATCGGGTAGCACAAGTGATTCTTCCGTAAATAGTGGAAACAGTATAGATGTTGCCTTAAATAAGGTAATAAACAAGCAAATTCCTGTAATACCGACAACGTGTGGCAATGTTGATAATAACCTCAATGTTGTCACCAACACCAATATCGAAAACAAAGGCTTTGTGATTATTAATTATGGCAAAAACAAAAAGAATAAACCAAATAACACTTGCGTTTCTACCACAACATCTGCTGGATCGATAAGTAAGCATATCAGTCCTGTTAATAGAGTTGTTGGGAAAAGTGTTATTAACTCGGGCTGTCTAGCTGCTGGAGTAAAAATAAACAAACGTTGGGCATATGTTTCGGGCCTTGGATTAGCTACCTCGATTAATGATTTAAAACAATATATCGATACCCCAGATTGGTGCGTTGTAGGTGAGTACACTTCTTGCGCAAGTTTTGTACAGCGTTACCTTGTCTTTTTGTGGGATTTTAGAACTGCCTGCTATAAGTGGGTATAGTAGGGCGATCAGCTGTCTTGAATTATCCGTACGCTGCATGATTTCGCGGGTCCAATTTAGCTTTGCGTCGTTTAGCTTGCGCCATGTACGTCCCGAGGTACTTGACGTTTGCCTCGTATGGGATTTCTATGCCATCCAGGGTAATCTTCTTTCTTGGTACCGTCTTTCGAGTAAAGAGTATTGCCTGGGTTTTGTGAAAGTTCAGCTTCATTTGCCAGTTATTGAAATAACTATGTTGTGTTTCCAGGTGCTCCTGAAGGTTATTTGTGATGACGTCGTGTTTGAAAGACGTAGAGTAGACGGCCGTGTCGTCCGCATAGATGGCGAGGCTGGTGCGTAGGTGTTTTGGAACGTCGTTAATGTACAGATGAAATAGGATCGGACCGAGCAGTGATCCTTGCGAGACTCCAGCTGTGATGTTCTTTGTTGTGGATGATGAGCCCTTGATGGCGACCACGAATTTTCTTTCCTCCAGGTAGGATATTATTAATTTGATGTATGCGTTTAGCAGTTTTACTTGTTTGATTAACTTGGTGGTTGACGACGTTGAAAGCTTTATCGAGATCCAGGAGCACCCTTCCTGTGTCTCGCTTCTTGCACTATTCCATTGCGACGTCTTCGTTGATTCTGGCAACCTGGTGAGTGGTATAATGCTTTGCCCTGAACCCAAATTGTTCATTAATTATTATGTTATTGTCCTCGAGGTGTTCCTTGATTCCCTCAAGGATGATTTTTATGAGAATCTTGGTCATAGCCAAGAGGCTTATTGATCGATAACTGTCGGCAAAGTTTTGGGTTTATTTGGTTTCGGTATCGCAAGTACCTTCGCGGTCTTCCATTTGTTTGGGAAGTGACTGTGTAGCAGGCTTTGTAGATGTAGTATAGCTGGCATAACCCTTTCTTCGGGAGGGATTTTAGTTGGGCATTTCCTACCCCATCTTGGCCTGGGATTTTTTGGTTTTCTTGATTATGCCAGCTATTTGTGCGAGGGTCGTGGTGATTTTCTGTTCATCCTGTGGTTTAATTTTGAAGTCTTCTATCGTTTCTTGAATTTTTCCAGCTTAGCGAGGGGTTGATTTTCGGTGATCTTTTTTCATAAAAATCAAAAATATGAATTTATATGTGAATATAAATCCATATATTATCAAGTTTAAATGAATAATAATAAAAAAGTAAGATCTATTCCAATTAAACATAAACGAGAAGGATAAGGCTAATATACTCAGAATTATATCGCATACCTTTACTAATGTATCGTATACAGAACTGAATAACAAAATCGATGCTAAAATGTGAGAGTGTGGACGCTCCAGAACTGCAACGATTTACGAAGCTTGCAACGATTTCGTTGCAGATACTATATCGTTGCGTCTGAACTAGGCTTAACGTACATTAATCAAAGTCTGAAATGGGAAATTTTATGGGGCTATGTTATTTTCAAATTTAAATTGTGGGCTTATTAAAGGACCTACCAAAACTTACCTCACCTTAAAAGACTTGTATTTTAGTTTTCTTTCGTTTGGTAAAGCCATTTTATAGGAAAAGTTTATGAATTATATTTATATTTATAAAATATTTAAATTTGTTACCGTTTTAGTTGCGGGCGTTGGAATGCCCAGATGTTAAAATGACTAAAACCTCGCAGCCGCTAATCTCAGGGGCGGCTGGCAAAAAAAGACTTGCCCCCTTCGCTAGCTCGTGAGCAGGAGACGCCAACGGTAGAGCACTGAGCCGGTTCTTCTTCTCGATGGTACAGAGTTGTACAGGGTGCGCTAAGCGATACGCTCGAAAGAGTAAGCCGTGAAGATATGGTTTGGGCGCCACGCAATTTAAAACCACCCTGTAAACAACACGACAGTAAACCCCCAAGAAACTGCGAAAACGTATCTACTGGAAAAAAGAACTAACCGGGTCTAATGCCGCAAGTATCAAGACGGTTGATTTGTTTTAATCACAGATTTAATTCGTAAACAAAAATTACAGTGAGCGCAATATTGGGTTACCCTTCAGATTAAAATAAGGTTGTTAGGTAACGCGATTATAATACTATGTTAAAATAATTACCCCGTATACGTATACTAGGCGCACACGAATTGTAACAAAATCACAGCTTCAAAGCAAATAGCTGGCTTTCAGATAAAATAAATATGTTCAAAAGAACGACCCAATATAGATAACCCGCGCAATAATAATTAAAAGGTAACAAATTAAATCGGACGGCACAAACAAAAATCTTAACTTGCTGGAGTCTTCGTTCTTGACAGCTGGACAAAGTTTGATAGTGATGGGGAGTAGGATTCAGCGGACGTATTGACGAGTTGTGATAGATCCAAAAAGGCTTTGGCCAGACTCCTTTCGATCGATAGCTCAAAAACTCGATTGGCAATCCAAAGATATGGTTTCGCACACGAAAGAAACCAAAACGGGTACAAAAAAAACCCTAAAACTCGAAATTAGCATAATGCGATAATAATAGTTATTAAATATACCTCGAAGATGTTATTGGAGGGTTTCAACAATTTCAGCGATAATTCTAATTCTTCCAGGATGTTAAAACTTGGACAAATAAACCCTTTCCCAATGAAGTTCGGATAATTCCTCAAAATTGCTTACAAAAGCCGGTACAGAAAATATATCCAAAACAATGACCAATATAAATCCCAAACAACTTGGATTGAAAAAACTCAAAGTTCAATCAACAATTGGATCACTGTAACGTCCAAAAACTAGATTTTGTGCAAAATTGCAATACGCACAACTTTCAGAATTCGAAATCAACAGCTGATAATTTTCAATCTAACACTTGGCGATAACTAATATTTAGAAAATTAAATTTAAAATTTAAACTGTGTTGCCGCATATTGAGTTTTATAAAATTACTATAAAGGAATCTTCAAAGTAATAAAAGTATCCCTGGCAAAACAGGACCGTAACAAATTTATAAAATAATGTTTCGGCAAAAGATTCCATCCCCAAAAGTTGTCTGTTGGTAGTTTCGATGCCGTTTTATTGTTAAGCTACCTGTTGACGACATTTATCTTTATTGGAAAAATTCTCCCTTTACCTAATGACAATTGAAATCGTAATCCACTTGGAATTTTAAAACTTAACACCGTGCAAGTCAGAAACTTGGCCGTTTGAAACATATTTGTATATAAAAGTTTTCCGTAAAAATTCATCCAAAGAATCACTTCTTGAAAATATTTGCACGGGATTAGAAACACTCTACTTGAAGCGACTTTTTAAAATGTCCCCACCTTTTTACCGCCGGTGTTGTACTATTACTTTAAAACAATCAAATTTCAAGTTGCGCATTGCCTATTTACAAAATAGGCAAAATACAAATTTACAAAAATTGATATATTTATACTACCAACATTATAATAAATAAATTTGTTTATATTTAAATTTATTTGAATAATAAATTTTAAACATCAAATGCACTACAAAATAATTGAAAAATTTAACAAGAGAAGAAGCTACAAAATAATATACACCAAAATGAATAACGATAATCAAGTAATTTAATTTTTACTTTATGATTGGTTCTTATTGGGGCCGAGGAATATGAAAGTATCCCAATCGATAATGGATTAACTAAAAATCGATTTCATTGATTAATCGATAAACGACAACTTATATTATAGTCCCGATCAAACATCAATTAATAGAAATAGTTGAAGAAATGGGAATTGCGAATAGAATCTCGAATAGATTTTATTGGTTCTAATTGAACACATTTATTTGAAAATATATCAATACATTTTAAATGACTGTGCACTGAAATTACCATGAACATTGAATGTTGTTTTAAAATTCTTCCAATCGCTGAGGTTCACCCCTAGAGGTGTGAAGTTAACTCGCCTCCACGTGGTGTACCCTGGGTAACGCTAAAGAGTTAACAATTCCGGCGGGCAGATTATTCCCAACTTTATCCTGCCCCAAAATACATTATCGAAGAGATCGAAGAAGGAAGTTCTATTGTACATATGTATTATGAATTCAGATCCGAATCATCAAACAAACCGGAACGGCACTTCTCAGAGCCATCGGACTAGAAAGCTCGGATCCATGATCCGAATTTGCCATTTGAATGTTGAAAGTATTAGCAGGTCCAAGTCAGAATACCTGTGCAAACTGTTAAGCGACAATGACATTGACGTCGTGGCCCTACAGGAGACACATACTGCGGATGAGGAGCATCTCCGACTCAGAGGCTCCATCCCGGGTTACACGGCAATTGGAGCAACCTACCACCATGCATATGGAACCGTCACATATATAAGGAACAATATTGAAAATGCCCGACTTATATCAACCAGCACTGCAGATGACATCTATACCGTCACCATCGCAATTGACACGCTCACAATAACAAATGTATACAAACCACCCGGCACGAAGTGGCCTACCTCAACACTACCGGTATATGACCACCCTGCTGTTTACGTCGGTGATTTTAACAGCCACAGTACTGAGTGGGGGTACAGCGACGACGATGAGGCGGGCATTAAACTGACATCATGGGCTGAAAATAGTAATACAAAACTGGTATACGACGCCAAACAACCAGGTACATTTAGATCTGCCGCCTGGGGTAAAGAATACAATCCCGACCTCTGCTATGTCTCCAATACTGAGGGAGGACAACCCTTACCAACAAGCAGAAAGGTGATGCCTGCCTTCCCACACAGCCAACATAGACCTGTTTTAATCACAATCGGAATCCAGATACCAGTTATTGACTCTGTACCACGACCCAGATGGAACTTCATCAAAGCCGACTGGGGCAGATTCCAGACAATCCTGGACAGCACCATTCACTGGATCCCTCCAAAACCTCAAAACTATGAAAGATTTTGCGGCGCAATCATCTCTGCGGCAAAACAAAGCATCCCAAGAGGCTATCGAAGAGAATACATCCCAGGCTGGAGTGAGGAAAGCGAGGCGAAATACCAGGAATACTTGAACTGCGGTGACCCAGAGCTTGCAGATGATATACTGCACAGTTTAGATGACAGCCGCCGACAAAAATGGAACCAGACTGTAACTAGCATGGACTTCAAACATTCCAGCAGAAAGGCTTGGAGCCTCCTGCGAAAGTTGGGGTCGAGCTCACCACCTGTCCGACTGAAACCAACTGTGACCCCAGAACAGGTTGCGAACCACATTGTTTTGACGTCCAGATCAACTAGAGACAAAAAAACACACAACTCTGATCAGAAGAGAGCTGAGAAAGCTAAAGAGGGGAGTTATTAGAGAGGAACCAGAGCCTACGAACTGGTTCTCAATACAGGAACTGTCTAGTGCCATAAAGGAAACGAAAACTGGTAAAGCTCCCGGATATGATGGAATCCACTCGAAATTTCTACACAATTGCGGCCCTGTGGCTAGAAACTGGTTAGCCAAATTCTACTCCTAAATCCTCCTCACTGGCAACCTACCGCCAAAACTAAAGGAAACAAAAATAATAGCAATACTTAAGCCAGGCAAAGACAAGGACAAACCGGAGAGCTATAGACCGATTGCCCTCCTCAGCTCGTGCTGCAAGCTGCTGGAAAGACTGATTTACAACCGCATCGCCGATAAAATAATGGAACACGTACCTATAGAACAGGCAGGGTTCCGAAAGAACCGAAGCTGCTGCGATCAAGTCCTATCCCTAACAACCTTTATAGAAGCCGGCTTCCAGAAACGGCATAAAACATCACTAGTACTAATAGATCTCACAGCGGCGTACGATACCGTCTGGCGTCAGGGCCTCATATACAAGCTGCTAAAGATCATCAAATGTGTAAACATAACCAGACTGATTGAAAACATGCTGACAAATCGCAACTTCCAAGTGCATGTGAACGACCAAACAAGCAGGAAGCGCACTTTGAACAACGGCCTCCCCCAGGGATCCGTGCTTGCCCGCTGCTTTTCAATCTCTATGTGGCTGACCTTCCTGAAACAATCTCTAAAAAAGTTCTGTTATGCCGACGATATGGGCCTGGCAGTTGGTCACAGTGACCTCTCTATAACGGAAGATATACTGAACAAGGACTTGGTAATCATGAACGCATACTTCGCGAAATGGGGACTTAAACCAAACGTATCAAAGACCGAAGCAGCATGCTTCCATCTAAACAACAAATTGGCCAATGTGGAACTAAATGTCCAGTTCAACGATACCCGCCTAAAACATAACAAGTTTCCCAAATATCTCGGCGTTACATTAGACAGAACATTGTCGTTCAAGAAACATAATAATAATAATAATTTATTAACGCTAAAAATACAATTATATACTAAAAGATTTAAAAACATTAATAGGCGATTGTTCAGCAGAGCTGTTTTTCAACGAACGCCTAACACAACAATAGTTGTTGTGTGTTCAGCAAACATGCTAGTTTGATCTTGAAAGCCATCTTCGTTTGGCAACTGAGATACAATTCAATGTATTTGTTGTAGCAAAGGTAGGCCATGTACTGGAACGATCTCTCAAATTTAGCCGTCCTGTGCATCGGAACCGATAACCGCTCTGTGTGTCGTAGATTTAGAGCATGACAATCCAATCTTCGAACCAGGATGTTAAACAGGTATCTCGGAAGTTCAGATTGAAGTATTGTATACAGTTGGACTGCAAAATGTAGTTCATACCTAGCCTCGATCTTCAGAATATTAAGAGAGCAGTAGAGTGGTGTTACATGTTCTTTGTATCCACATTCATAGGCAAACCGCAAGCCAGCGTTTTGCAAAACCTGCAGTTTTCTTTTCGCATTGTTAGTTAGGTAGCTATAGTAAACCGTTATACAGTAGTCGATGTGACAGAGTACAAGGCTTTGCACTAGCTTCCACTTTATATCGGAAGGAAGAAATTCCTTAAATCTATATAAAGACTTTAACTTGAAAAAGCCAACAGAGAGCACTTTGTTTACGTGGTCCATAAAAGTGAGGTGGTTGTCAAACATCAAACCCAGATTCCTCGATTTATTGCACAGCTCTATGACACAATCGTTAAGGAGGATGTCGGCATTACGTACTCTGGCAGCTGCTTCGCAGTTACTGGAACTTCCCAGGCACATACTAACAGTTTTACGAGGGTTCAAAAGCAAACCATTTTCACAAGACCAGCGTTGGATTGTTTCGAGAACATTATTCATATCTGTAATAACTTCGTTAATATTGGAAGGAAAGCCTGAAATGTACACCTGGGTGTCATCCGCATACATGTGACAATTGCAGGAGCTTGGTATAATTCGTGGAAGATCTGCAGTAAATACTGCAAATAACAGCGGACCAAGTACGCTGCCCTGCGGTACACCACGTTTCGGAATGATTTCTAGAGATCGTTGGCCATTTACTTGTGTTTGCTGTGTTCTATCGAGCAAGTAATTCTTCAGTAGCGTAAGAGCTGAGGGACTACACCCATAGTATGCTAACTTAGCAATCAACATTTCGTGATTGATTACATCAAAGGCTTTGCTGTAATCGAGCAGTGTAAGGATCGTAATTTTTGAACCATCCATATTCTTAACGATATCGTTTGTTACCTTGGTTAGAGCTGTAGCAGTGCTGAACTTAGAACGAAAGCCAGACTGAACTTCGGGTAGAATTTTGTTCATTTCAATGTGTTCCACGAGTTGATCATATATTATTGTTTCCAAAACTTTGGACATAACAGGTAGAATACTAATTGGTCGTAGGTCCGCAAAACTACTGGCACAGTTGATTTTGGGAAGTGGTGTAATTAGTGATTTCTTCCATAAGTCTGGAAAAACCGAATTAACCAGGCATAGGTTGATAATTTCAGTCATATATACCAAACAGAAAGGCAACACAGCTTTTAACATTTTAGCACTTATTCCATCCACTCCTATGGCGTTTGAACGTTGTTTGGCGATTGCGTCAGAGACATCCCGAGTTGAAACAGAATGAAACACCATTTCTTCAGTTACCATCGGATGCTTAGCGCGAGTGAAGGCATTGGTCACATTAGGGTCGATGTCCGTTTGTGGCGCAGAGTGAATGAAATAATTATTTAAAGTCTATTAAATTATTATATTATTTAAAGTAATCTTACCAACGTAGCCGCAAAGCTCAAGACCAGAAATAACATCATCTCCAAACTTAGCGGTACGTCCTGGGAGCCACGGCCGATACACTGAGGTGCTCTGCCATGGGCCTGGTCTACTCGACGGCAGAATACTGCTCGCCGGTGTGGCTGAACAGCGCACACACAAGACTAGTGGACGTCCAACTAAATAACTCGATGCGAATCATCAGTGGAACCATTAAACCCACTCCTGTCCACTGGCTGCCCACCCTGAGTAATATCCCTCCCGCCCACCTCCGACGCTCAAACGCCCTGATCAGAGAGTACAATAAAATACAGAGAAACCCGCTACTAGGAATCCATGAAGATATCGCACACCTGGGCCACAGACTGCGCTCCAGAAGACCACCCATCCAAACTGCTGAGCAATTGCTTGCTGACGACTTCAATCTGGAAAGAGAATGGGAACGAGAGTGGCAAGCTGAAGCGCCTCCTGCGATCCGTGATGTTCTCCACACCGGACAGGCGCCACCTGGTTTTGCCCTGCCACGAAGTACATGGTGCGGACTAAATAGAGTTCGTACGGGCTGGGGGTGTGCAGACTCCTGCTTAAATGGGGCAAATCTATAACCGGCACATGCGACTGCGGCGAAGAAAGACAAACAATTCCCCACTTGGCGTATGGTTGCAAGAACAGACCGAGTCACTGCACGACCGAGGATTTCCTGAGAGCCACTCCACCAGCTATCGCCTGGATTGAAGGATTGAATATTAATATATGACCATACATTTTGACATGTAGTAACACTTCTTTTTTCTCCATTTGTATTTTGCCATACGATAAATAAATAAATCACCCCTAGAGATACATATAGTTTTGCATTCTTCTTCTTCATCGTTTTGCTTCTTGACAGAAGCGTCGGACCCAGCTTGGCCGAAGCCAAGATGAATTTTCATGGGAATATAATTCATGGGGTGGTTTCGTTGCCTTCCCACGGTCCACAGATTGATATTGGACCTTTGATCACAGCAGTGTATTCGACTCGACTAGGACTCGAACCGCGGTTTACCGCTCTCCAGTCGGCCAGTGTATGCTTTACGCTACACTGCTGGTCTGCATTAGTTTTGCATTAAAAAACAAAAATATCCCATGCTTTACGGCACAAAATTAAAAATTATTAAACATATTACAGAAATAAGCAAAATTAAATGTCGCACGAAACACAAAGAGGTACCATGCACACCTAAAACAATACAACTTGCTGAGAAACAACAAATCCGTGCAATGTTAAAACTGATGTACAAGGAAGTGAAAGATACATAGAATATGGAACAGACGACAGGGTCCAACTTGAAAGTTTGGAACTACTACACAATGATAACCGCAAAACTGGCAACTTTGTGTCAACTTTGGATGAAACGAAATTGTCTCGCTGGTGACAAACATTAAATTGGCGTTGTTGAGAAATTTTTATATACAAACGAAATCTGTATCGGTTTTTGAACTTTTACTTTTGTTGTTTTTGTTTTACTTTTTAAAAATGTAATTATACGTAACTTTTTCAGCAGTTCCAGATTGTAAGTCAAAAATTGTGGATGTAAATTACGTGACCATAAATTTAATTGAGTTGAACTTCTCCCTAAAGTGAAGTGAATCCAAGTTAGTTTTATAAAACAAAAATAATTTGGAAAGTTGATATTAAAATAATAAATAAATAGTGATTATGAAATTAATAAATAAATGAAATTTAAAACTAATGAAATAATGGAGGTCGTCAAAATGGAGAATAAAAATAATAATTATTAGCAAAAATGAAAACTTTGAATGGAAAATTATTAGATTATTATTATTAGATTAACAGAAAATTGTTAGATCAATTTCCAGGAACCAGAAATGGTTCAAGTACTAAATAAAAACTAATTCAGTAGAATGGCCCAATAAATTCTTCACGCAATAAAAATTAACAAATAATATCTAACGACACAAAACAAAAATCATACCTTTTGATGTCTTCTTTCTTGATGGCTGAACCCGGAGAGCAATAAAACAGTAACCAATGGTTTTCTGTGGGTTTCAGGTAAACAGGTGGATTTTGCACCGAGCACAAATGACATGTGTCATTTCGATTCTACCAGTCGATAACAATCAATTAAGAAATACGACACAAAATAAACTAATTCTGCAAACGGTAGCGTCGCGTTTAAATTAATTCAAAGCTAGTAATGGTAATCCAAAAATAATGACCAAAATGGTTAACCAAAAGTAACGCTCAGAAAATTCAAACTTAACACATGTAGTTTTTCAAGTTATTACCGTAAAATGTTGTTGGAGGGTTAATAATAATTTAAGTGATGATAATGAATAAATTTAGTCCTTCAATAATGAAGACTTTCTCAAATGCCCAAAACCGGTAAAACAGGAAAAATCAAAACGTAGTCTCCAATCTTAATCCCAGAAAACCTTAGATAAAAATAACTATGTTTCACGATAAAATCAATTCTCTCAACGTCCAAATAAAATTACTTTAAACAAAAATGCGTAATAAGTAAAACTTTTTCGAATTGCAACACTCAATTGAAAAATGAGCACCTTATCAGCGCTGATAACCATTTGTCAAAAGAATTTAAATTTAAAATTTGAATTGGTATGCCGCATTTGAAAAATTACTGAAATACAATTGAAGAAATCTATAATTATTTAAAAATATCTTCAAATCAAAATCGAACCATGACATAATTCATAAACATTTTTGTAGCAGTGCAATATTGTGCACAGCAGACGCTATTAAGACGTCGTGTCGGTATTGGAAAATTACAAAAAGTATCCGAGGTAAATATGCCGGAAATATTAAAACTTACAACTTTCGTGTTTTTCTTTATTGTAAGGGTTTGGAATAGACGTACTATATCCTTACAAAAACTACAAATTCTCTGATCGATTCCCTTATTCTCTTCTTTGTTGTATTTTCTTTAATAGTATTTAAATAGCATAAATGTTATAAATGTAAATATTCTTCTTCTTTTTCACGTCAGGGATTAGACCTTTAGACCTGTTCCGACTTTTTATTACCATCGCTTCCGAGGTTTTCATTGGTTTCTTTCCTCTAGGACGATATTGATATAAATATTAAAATAAAAATCTTATTACACTTATGTAATATTTATAATGTAAAAATCAGTTGATGGATTACTTGGACAGTAATAGTTCAATTTCGAAAGATCAGTCAGACTTAAGGAGGTCATAGTTGTGAATCGCTGGTTGCTTATGTTGTTAATTGGAGTGAAAAATGGCTTTGCACGATAATAAGGGGGGTAGTAGCAGTTTTCTTTGATCTTCAAAGAGCATTCCAGACGGTACATCAAAAAATTTTGATTGAAAAATATGGAATTCGCAAAAAGAAGTTGAGGTGGTTTGAATCCTACTTGAAAAATAGAAAACAGAAAACGAAAGCAAATGGCTTTGTCTCGAAAGTAGTGGATATTGATTTAGGAGTTCCTAGAGGAACAATTCCTGGTGTATTGCTATTATTTTTATTATATGTTAATGACGTAATTAAGGTGATGGGGCAAGATTTATGTTATTTACAGGTGATGGTCACTTGTCTGCTAATCTGCTAATTGATTATTGAGTCTCAGTGACTGCTTTCGGATGAATAGATTCAAGCTAAAATAAATAAGACGAAGTGCAATATTGTAAATAATAAAGGGGGTAGAAGCTTGAATGCTATGATGGATGGTGTTGTAATTGAAATTGTTAGTGAAATTAAATACTAGGGATAATAATTATTGATGAAAACTTTAAATTTTAATTATGTTGTACATAAGATATGTTTTACTGAAGATAACAAACAAAGCTATAAAAATTTATAATTCCATGATAAGGCCACATTTTGAGTATTGTTCATCCATTCTGTTTATGGAATGTTAAATAGATTTAAGACTACAGAATAGGGTTATGCGAATTATATTGAGAATAAATAAATTTACATCTCGATTTGATTTGCTTGCTTGGTGCTTTGCAGTGGCATAGTGTGTATATACCAAAGGATTGTAGTCAATGTATCTAATGATTTTTGTGTTCTAATTAAAAAATAATATGCTTCCGGAGTATTTGTGTAAGGGTATTACTTATGTGGGAGAAGTGCATGGTTCCAATTCGAAATGTACATAACTTTAGGTTAAATTTATTCAAGAATAATAGGGCTCAAAACATAATTTTGTGTAATGGGTTGAAATTGTTTAATGGTCTGCCATTGCCATTTAAGTTGTAGACAAAATTGTTTAATTTTAAGAAGAAAGCTAAAGATCGTGCTGCTCTTGCATTTTATTTAATGATCTTAGTTTTTTTTATTTTATATTCATATTTGACTTTGCATGTATATAATGGTATTTATTATCAAATAAAGTTATTATTATTATTAAACAGTCAACAGCCACGGCTATTATTCTCAACCGACATGGTTACTAGAAGAAGGGTCATGTAGCGGTCCTAGTATTAGTAATTCATATAGCAGATCAGTCCAATATAAACTAATCGCCTCAGTAGTGCAGTTGGTTAGCACGCGTATTCACATCTAATACGCTCAGGTTCGAATCCCAGATTGGGGAACATTTTTTCAGCACATCATCTCGCTAAAATGTCTTCTAAAGACACAACTTTGATTTCTAATTTCTTAATAAAAGCGTTTAACTGGTGCACTTCTGTGTCCTGCCGATCACGAACCAATTTAATTTCTTGATTCGATTTTTTCACTTGTGCTTTTGCATGGGCTTTCAGTGATTCGTATTTTTCCTCATATTTCTGAAGGTTATTATTGTACTTGGATTGTTTTGTTCATTTGCCTATAATGTAAAAGTTTTATTTTAACGCAAGCGAAAGAAGTCTAATTATTATTACAGAAAACCTGCATCGTTAGTGTTTGAAAACAACTTAATTACAAAATAACAAAGCGTGGCATTCAATACTCCATCTGTTGTTCTCAAATATCTTGTAAAATTTCTTTGTAGTGAGTTGTAATGCCGATTTAAAATCTGATTGGTTTAACTTTGTTACACAATTTGTTGCAAATGTAAATATTAAATGTAAACATTTTTGATATCAAATAAACAACTGGGGAACAAAAGTTGACCTCGTGGTGAAATTTCTGGTTACATTTTTTGAAAAATAATCTTTCCTGCTATTGGCTTTCTACAAATTATGGTGGTGGCTTCGTATTTATTTTGTGGAGTTTCATGAGTAACATGAAGATGGTAGCAGTATGATCTGGAGTTGCGTAGGAGTAGCGGTGGGGGAAAACCTGTTCATGTGCGAGAGTCACATGAATAGTTCTTCGTACATACGTATGTAGCAAATGTTTCTTATACTTTGGCGCACTTTTGCAAATACTTATTAATGGAAGATATGCGTGGATGGCGGTTTAAGCTCAAGAATAATCTAATTTAATTTAAAACAAAAGCAAACACTTGTTACGGGTACATAGCAAAATGCATAGCTCCCAATAAAGCAAATGTCTTGCTGAGAAAATAAAAATGTCTTGTTATTCATTTCATACAGGGTGTCTCTGTGACCGCGGACAACCTTTGAGGTGGTGATAAAGGACACTTTTCTAAGACAAATTTCTAAATAAAAGTTTTGTCCAAGTCCCCCCCCCCCCTGGTGGATACCACCCTTTAAAGCAATTTTTTGAATTTTAGAATTCAAACGCCCATAGCTCCGATATTAGAGATTTTTTAAACTTAATGGATTAGAACTTTTTTAAATGATCACTCGGTGTTCTACCAGTTAGATTATAACCTCTTATCGCCTAGAAACATCGCATTTCGAATTATAAATTAAATTAAGGGAAAAAATGTTTAACAAATTCAGGTTTTATTTTTTTTACTTTTCTTGCAATCCCAGTATCTCTTAAATGAAACGTGTTAGAAAAAAACTAATCAAACTGAAATCGAATAGGTAATTTAACGCCCTACAACTTTTGTTAAATAAATTTTTTTGAAAAACCAATCGTTTTCACAGAAATTCTGAAAATAATAAACAACGTGTAGGTAAAAACAAATAAATTCACCTGGACAAAAATTTTATTTGAAAATTTGTCTTAGAAAAGTGTCCCTTATCACGACGTCAAAGGTTTTCCACGGTCATGGGGACACAATGTATGTATATATTATTATCATAATAAACTCAAACTTAATAAATATTTGGTATTGATTTTATTACGTTGTTAATAACTTAAGTTTAGCTAAAAGCTAACAAGACATTCATAAACTCTTAGGCGGTACGAAGTTCGCCGGGTCAGCTACTACTAAATAAAAATAATAACGTTTAAAGCAATCAGTGGAAAAATTTTATACTTGAGAGTGGAAACAAATACATCAATAATAAATGGATACGCACCAACATAAAAAATCAGCAAAATTAAAAAAAATAACTTTTTTACTTCAAATAGAAAAAAGATATTTGATTGTTGACGAGAGTTACTTTAACGTGATTTCGATTTTCACCATTATTTTGGTAAATTATGAAAGATAATAATGCTAAAAACAGATAAAAAAAAATAAAATTTGCAAATGCTCCACATATTTGGTTAAAAAAACGGCTTTAAAAATTAATTTGTAATCAATTTTATCATTGGCTCTTTTGGACTGTAACCACGCCCACCCAAAATTAAAATGGGTTATGGCAACATTTAAAATACCAGAATCTCGTTTTTTACAACAAATTATGAAAGATAATGGTGTAATTAGCTAATAAAAAAATTAAATTTGTGATCGGACAACAAATTTTCGAAAAAAAAATCACTTTTTGTGTGAATTCGTTTCTGATGTGCTTGCGCTGTCAAAACCTACTCCCCGCAACCTTACGGGTAGCTTCGGGGGTTTCGAGCGGTTTCAACACCCGCTTTAGTTACTAAAAACATCCCCCAAGCGGCTGCAACTCGAAAAGTTTGGAAGTTGACGCGACGGATTTCGGAGAGCGACTGGTATCTCCCCACCGCTAGTCACTGTCCACCCAGGCATGGCACACGTACCGCCAACAGAATGTATTCCATATTTGGCATTTTATGACACAAAAATACACATGTATTTCTTATGGGAAAATTGCAATTTTCAAAATTAAATTGTGGCCTTATTACAAGTCCGACTAAGTTCATCCTGCCTTTAAAGTTCTTGTATTTTTCTGTTCTTTTGTTTGGTTGAACCATTTCTACAGGAAAAAGTATACTTTCGAGTCACGTTTAATTAACTCTTGGCTGATTGTTATCATGGAAGATGTTCTGAGAAATATTTTGTTTACAATCAAGTATGAATTTGAAATCCAACAAATCGAATGAATCTAATGGAATTCTTTGGCCTTCTTCTTACCGCGTTCTTAAAGTTATTCCCGTTGTGGGTGATGAACTGGACTAATCGGCAAACATAAAAGATCAAACTGCTTGTAGGCTGCAATGGCTTCCACAGAATCACTTTCTGGGAAGATTGTCCTCGATTAAAATTGAATACGGCGACGCAACGTTTACTAGTGCAAATATTTAGTAACGTTTAGTACACATATTTAGTAAATAGTAGTTGATCATAATTTGAGTTGATTAATTAATGAAATAATTTTTATTTTTGAAATCTGCATTAAAATTTTTGCGTTTATTTAAATTTATGAAATTTGAAATCTCATAAAATTATTATATTTATTTTAATGATTATATTATTATTGTAATTTGTGATATTATCAAAAGATGCTTATCGGGTCATTCTGATAAGTATCAACAATGAAACCTTTCATCAATGGCCTTCTAAAATGTAAACTAATTTTAATGCCTGACCGATTTTTGTTTATTTATTATCAGATTGTCTTTGTAACTAATATAAAAGCTAGAATTCAATGCATACGTGTTCCTAGATTCAAACAGTTGAAGTTACAATTGCAAATAATTATGACAACTATAATTTTGGTATTGGCAGCAATATTTTTTATCCAATATGTCTGCTCCAATGATGAACTTTTGGCCAAGGTAAATTTTAATTTTTCATTATATTTTCTTAAATACATTTTATAAAATTTCAAAATTATTTAATTTTATGCTATAATTCAGAAATTCACAAAAAGATTTAATAAACACAAAAAAGTAGCTATGATACATCATTTGCGCGTAATTTAATTACATCAGACAAAATTCTTATTATAATAAACTAATTTTTAGTTTCATCAGCATGGTTACAAAATTAAAGATGTTCGAATCGAATTAATAAGTTGCGATAAAAATATTTACAAGATCTGTGAAATTAAACCTTTTAAATACAACCGTACTTTCACGGCTCACAATGCTACTCTTGAATTTAAAGTCGACGTAAAGGATAATCTCGAGGTAAATCAATTTAAATAAAATGGAGTCACCCGCAGAAATAAAAATTTTAGTTTACGTTTATTTTCAAAAATAGTTATTGCTACTTTATTCTTAATAATATAAAAACAGAAACGTAACCTCCAAAAAATGAGTATGCTTTAGCTACCTGCTTGCATAGGGTTTATTTTTTAAGTACACAATAAATACTTGAGAAGAAATCACGCAAGGATTTGAGTTCTTCTCATGTAGATGGCACCAGTGGTGGAACTTTAAAATCGCCCTCGCCCTCCCGCATTGGCAAAATTTCTTTCAATTTATGTAAAATTTACTTAAAAAAAATTTTTTTTAATAAAAAAAGAGGCCAATGCTCGGTATTTCCACCACTGAACTAGTAAGGGAAGAAGAAAACCTCGACGACAAAATTTCTATATTTTTAGGCGGTCATACAAGTTCGTAAGTTTTTGAGTAACGAATATCGACACTTTCCGATACGTTTTCAAGTTAATGCACGAAATCTCTTCGGTCAAACGCAATGGGGTTGCAGCAAAGTCTTAAATGTGGAAACCTTACAGATTTTTACTTTTATAAGGTAACTAAACAATGCAATAGCTTATGGTAATATAACATGTAAAATTATATATATTATTATCCTCTGAAATTAATATTAGATTAAAATTTATAAAATTATAGACATCAGACGTTTAATAACAATGACAGCAGTAACCATTGCTAAAAGCTTACCAAAAATATTTTATTTTATTGTTTATTTAACCTTATAATTTTATCAATTTTAATCTAATAAAATTAAAAAAAATATAGAAATGGACCTCAATAATATTTTAATTTTCAGGATATAAAATATCACGTTTGCAATTTTTATATCGATGAAACAAATTTTCCCCCACTTATTCCTAATGGCAAGTTTAAAGGTGTATGTGAACTTACATATTTCAATAAAATAATTTCAACTGTTGCAATGTATTTTGAAATATATACTCCGATAGAATATCCAAAGAAGTAAATAATGAATTATAATTAATCAATATTTTAATCAAGAACGATTTGGATTTGGTTCTTTTTTTGCTTATTTTTTAGGTTTAGGGTTTATCCAAGATGGTTTTGCACGTTTGTTAATAAAATATTAGTTGAAATATTTTGTCACTTGTAAAAATAAAATGTTAAGATTTTCTATATAAATTAAAAGATTGCATTTTTTTTATTTACCCAAATCCAGATTCAGTCTTCAAAATAACAAAAATTGGAGTAGATCCTAAAGATTCTGAAACATTTTGTTACGGAAATTTTTATTTATTTCTGAATATCGAGTTATTCGCACCCCGCCTCCTATATTTTCTATGATAGTTCATGGTAAGAGGGATTTCAGTTTTGATTCTCACGCAAGTCGAACGTGTTTTTGAGTTTGACTTCCCAATTTTGTCTAAAATATTTCTGAATATTTTTGAAGAATATTGAAGTCACTGTAATGTCGTGTGATTTGTGCGTGCTTAATTTCAACCTTACTGCGGATTATTTAAATTGGAATTAAATGCAATAGTTGAAAATTTTTCAAAGTTGAAAATTTCGCCGTGCTATTTACAAGTTTGCTTAGCACATGTGTAGTTCTCTCGCGCACCTAGTCCGCGTTGATTATTTACGCTTTGATATCAACGACGACGATTTCAAATATTTTTGGGGCAGAGCAGGAGTTTTATCTTATTAAGGATACGTTATTCCTAATTGATGGGAATGGACAATACTATTTTGATCTTTGTGTATTAAATTTTTTTAGCGTTTTATTGTCTCGGGAGGTTTTGGAATACTGAGAATGAGGGCAAACTTTGAGGTCGGTTTTCTTGGGTGAGTTTTGCACGGGATCTGTCGGTTTCGCAGATTTTTCGGCACGTGCTAGTCGGATGATTTCCCACACATTTTACGCATCTTTCTCATGAAAGACAGTTGCTCTGGGTTTGACTAAAGCCTTGGCATTTGTAGCATTGCTCGATGTCTGTTTTGGGATAAGGATTTTCAACATTCACGTCGATTACATCACGGAGGTAATCATAAAAATCTCTCTCTTTTTCTTATTTATTATTTCTTATTATTTCTGGAGTTGAGAACGAAGAATTTCAGCAAATAAGTAAAGCAGCAGTCCCGGTCTCAATTAGTAATAATATGAATTGTGTTTTCAACATCGAAAATCATTAGAAATAAATTATTAAATAATGTTATCGTTTTTCGATAGTTTAATTTGCAGATGTTCCTTTTCGGCTACATTAAAATTTCAAATTTAAATAATACTAGCTGACCCGGCAAACTTTGTTCCGCCTTAAAGGCAATAAATAAGCAGTTTTTTTTTTAATTGGAAAAAATACAAAAAAAATTAAATACCTACATTAATCATTCATAATTATTTCTGTATTTTAGTACATAGGTTGCTCTTTATTTAAGTACCTTGTGATACACGACATTTTTTGTTTTATTATCAGGCGCAAAAACAAACAACGCAGATGGTCTTCCGACCCGTGAACATGCCACGTATAATTGACCATGGGAAAAACATGAATGTTCTAGATTTAAACCACAAACTTTTAAGGATTGGCCTTGTGATTTGTTGATGGTCATGGCAAATGCAAGACGTATCGGAAATTGAAGTCTTATAAATTCAAACGGCATATCGGTATAGGTACTTGACCATTACCGATAGTCAGCAATTGCTCCGAGAAATCTTCAGCAGATGTATCATTAAGCAATGTAACTCTCATGTTTGTTGTCAGTTGCAGTTTCTTCACATAGCGCCATAGATTTGACGATTTGAGGCAAGCGTTTATTTCGTCGGCAGCCGTAGATCTTGGAATTACAGGCAGTATTTGGCGGAAATCGCCAGACAGTAAAATCATTGCTCCTCCAAAACATCTCGAGTCATTGCGTAAATCTTTTAATGTTCGGTTAAGTGCTTCTAATGCACGTTTATGTCCTTTCATTTGCAGTATTTCGTATTCTTCTTGCATCACGGCTTTGTCGGGAAAGATTCGATCGTCTTGGTCGCGGCATTATTAATTAAACTTCACTTCACCTAAAAACTCAAATTTTCAACCATACCGAGTTTTATAGTTCACTTCACTTTTTACGGATGGGCAATGGCACTATCATTACATTATAATTGTTAATTATTTATCCATACCGAGTTTTATAGTTCACTTCACTTTTTACGGATGGGCAATGGCACTTTACATTATAATTGTTAATTATTTATTTAATAGAAATAGTTTTATTATTGATTTCTTACAAATATCAAATTGTCATCCATACGTCATTACATATCTGTCATTATACGTCAATTACATAGCTGTCATGTACGTTTTGTTATTCCA